>NW_017548293.1:565813-764226 GCF_001854935.1 Bemisia tabaci | reverse complement strand
ATTCCCCCCCCCCCCATCACATATTTCATCTGTGAGTATCTTTACAGCTTTTGCTTGATTTTTATCGGCTTTCGGTGGATCAAAGGAGGGAATGATAGATTTTCTGGCCCAAAAATCTTACTTATGAGAGTTCCACCTTCCTTTGAAGTTGCTTTCACGTATATTGAAATTTCATTTCCTCAAAGCACGTAATAGATAGTGGAGGCGGCGCTTCGATATTCTCCTTTGAGACGTACTCTGCGCAAATGCGCCTCCAAAGTATTAGCATATGCAAACGGATATTTATAACAGAAAATTCCAATGATTTTACGCCAAACCTACCAGTGGCATTCTGAAAAAATATGTTTCATGAATGTTTCATGTATGTTTTATGAATTAGGTAACCGTGAGAAAAAGGGACAAATCTTCTCAAGGATATGATAGCTTAAAATCCGTTTGACTCCCACCCACTTTCCGCTACCGTATATGCTAAAAGATTTTTAAGTCATGTCTGTTTCTGTTTCATTACAGCGTTCTAAGACTTAAGGTCAAACATCAAGTTGACTATTCTTTCGATGGTATCTTCAAAATAGAACATTATCTGCCATGTTTGTCGACGTGACAACAAGGACGGAAAATCTGCAGAGGAATTTGTTAATTAAGCGAATCACAGGAGACATGGATGACTAATGGTCATCAGCGAGATTTGTTTGGCGCATTCTTCCACGAATAAGTTTTGATGTATTATCCCCCTCCCAGTTCAGACCGCGAATTTAATGTCTCACTATAACGTGCCATTATTCTCTTTCCTCAGCCTACCCATGACTTCAGAGACACGTACAATATTTTCCTAGGTCAGGTTGTCGGCGACTCACCGAGATCCACAGGTTTTGACATCTTAAAGCCAGCGTATCTACGGTGTCGGTCGGCAATCACATAACTCGGTTTGTGACGTCGCAGACTTCCTGTCATACTTTCTTTTTTAAACGGAAAACTACTCAACGGCAATTCTTTAAAATTGCAATGATTTTTCCTCTCCGTGCGAAGAAAATTCGTTCGAAAAAGCGTTTGGTTGCGCGTGCACCACAGTGCAGCCCAGTAAAAGCATAAAATATAAAAGAAAAATGTAAGTGCTTTGGAAATAACTAATTTTGACACGGAATTACTTAAATATTTACAAAACACGCATTATATTTTCCTTTAATATATTTATTTTTTTAATCAATGTAAATTGGAATAATCTATGCTGCAGGGTGTGCCAACATTTCAAAATTATGAGATGAAAAACGCTGACTCCGCGGGTTTAAATATTATAGCCTACCACAAAGCGGAGTGCCAGCGCGAATCGCGCACCGACGCGACGCCTACAAACCTAAGAGGATACTTCGCGCATTGCGCAATGCTGGAAGTATCCTCTTAGGTTTTTAGGCGCTAATCCGCGTTTCGTGTTGGCCGGCTGCCCGCAGCCCCGCAACGCGCCACGGCACCTCAAGCAACTATTTCACAATACAGGTGTTGCACAGTATCATACGAAATTGAAGGCAGTCCAATTATTTAGAAGAATTATTATTCCAATTATTAAGAATGACAGGCATCCTTTAAGAGTAAGGAGCTTTCCTCGCAAATTGAATCCAGATACTACGGCACTTTTCTCATGTTTTGTTTTCAAGCCGTTCTTTTTATATTTAGAATGAAATTACTCTTTCTGCATCCTTACGACTCGTTGAAAATGTCCAGATAAATGCTCGTTTAAGGGTGGAAATAATTTATTTATCATGCAACTGTTCTTAGAGATTTATTTTCCTTAAGGGCCGAACTTATTCGGTTCTTTCATATGGAGGTGCAACATCCATCGATGAGTCCAAACTGCACCATGGGTCAATCCAAAGCGCTAAGCCGGACTTAAATGCCGTTAGGACTCGTCTTAAACACATTTAAGTGCGGTGGAAGGACCAATCAGAGGTGGTTCCAGCAATTTGGCAACACCGGATTTTCTCCTTTTAAACCTATGCTAAATAATCGATTCTTGTCGGAACACCTGGCCCCTCAAAGATACATTTCCAAAGGTCTGAATGGAGAAAGGACAATGTTGCCAATTTGCTGGATCCGCCAAGGGGACCAATAATATTCGGCCCCTGGAGCAAATGTTTATTATGTCTAAAATTAACAGAAGAATCGGAATTTCAATCCAGGTAAGAATAAGTGAAAGAACTTCGGATACTATTCTCTTCTTGCGACACATACCCAACTCCCGAAATTTCGCACACCTAGCGAATTTTAGGGGTAGCTCTCTACCCGCCTAAAACCACCCCTCCAGCCACCACCCGCCCGCAAGACAAACTCAGGTCTCGCGAGTCACCGCGGAAAAACGAACGCGCTCGTAGAGCCGGTGGAGGGGGGGGGCTCCGTGAATAGTGTCAAAATTGATAAACAAACACTCTCGCTACAAGTAGCAAATATGCCTGTCTCCGCGGAGATGTTAGTCATCGGGGAGGAAATAACTCAAGATAAGGGGTCGCGGGAGGGCGGGGGTAGCGGCAGGGGAGGGGGTTGAAGGGGAGGGGGGAGAGCAACAGCCGGGAGAGAGGAAGTCGAGTGTGTGCGACTCAGCGGAGATAGAGATAATAACGATGTAACGCGATCCCCGGGAAGGGGTGGTGGCCGCGTAAAGAGTAAAACGGGCAGAGGTGGGTGCGGAGGTCGGTGCGGGGGCGGGGGCAGGGGGGGGGGATCACCGTGAGGGATGAAAGAGCGGATTTAGGTGAGCGCCCGTGCACCTGGCGAAAAATCTCCCGCCGCGCGCTTGGAGGGGCTGTTTTTTTCAGTCTCCTAGGGTGGGGCTTCGATTTTTTCGGTGCGGCGTTTTTATTTTTTTTTTGGAGGGAAAAAGGAGGTCAAGGCCGGTCGTGAAGATCGGAGTATTGTGATTTTGTCTCGAGGAAAGCTGCGGAAAATGGAGCTTGTTCAAAATGAAAGCATTTAAAGGAAATAATATCAGGGTATACGGTAGCGTAGAGAACCGGGAATGGAGAATTTGCACGCAAATTTCGTATAACTTCGTCTGAAGGTGCTCGAAGTGCTGATTTCGCAGTGATTTTTATATTGTCGTCCTGCTGTGGGAAATAGTATAAAAATAGATTTAAAAGTGAGAATATGCACCGCCTCGTGACGCTATCTGGCGGCTATTCCCATTTATTGTTACAAAACGTATGCTTTATAGCAGATAAGAACATTTTTTCATGTCTTTTCCAGTCATTGTTTATTTTATAAACCCAGGGTTTCCTCCTGTTCAGTCCACTCGAAAGTAGTTTTCCGCAGTTGAACACAAAATTCATCAAATGTTAGACACCGGAAATGCTTAATGCCGGGAATGTTATTGGGGATTTCTGTGTGTGTGTCAGGGAAGACCTGTGAAAACGATTCGGAAAAGTTGAGTGAAAACTTGTTGTAAAACATCACTATATTTTGTTAGTAAAATAGTATCGTAAAATAACAAACTTTTTTATTTTGTGTTCAGATTAATTGCCAGTATCAGGTTTTTTTCTCTTTATAATGTGGGGCAACGTGTATATGGACAAAATCCTCGGATAAAGCTGGAGGAAAAAATTCTGGGAGAGAGCACGAAGTGAGGCGAGAGTGAGAGCACTCCTGAAGTTAAATATATCTTCAAAATTTTATTTAAATAAGACGTAATTATTATGGACTGTTCTACCCTCAGATATCTCCAATTACAGGTCTACTCCCCTAAAATCAACAGAAATACAAACCCACTTACATGCGATGAACCCAATGCTACTACCAAAATTCTGAAACTCTTCACCTCTCTTAATTTAAAAATCTAAATTTTCGTATATACCTCCATTTTCAAAATTCTCTGTAAAGACGTTAATAGCCTGTGACGCTGAATGTCTTAATATATACTAACTAACTATACTCGCGACGGAAAGTTTAGATATCACCGATACAGACGTGTCTTAAAGAAGAAAAATCTTAAATTTTCATTATTATTCTAATTTTGGTACTAAAGCAAGTTCAAAATACTGTAATATGCGTCTTTTTTTAAATTGACGACAGTTATTAGATAAATACGAGTCTACAGTCGTTTTGACTAAATTCTGCAATGAAGAATACCCTGATTTATAGCTGAACCGTAAGATATTCTATCTGCATGGGGGAAATAATAAAACAAACGCTGGTTTTGAAGTGAACCAGGAAGAGTAGCTCCCTGTTGACTGAATGAGTCTATTTCGCACTGGCCAAAGAGCCGTCGGCTGTATCTAGAGACACGTAACACTTCGGCGGTACGGATACAACTATTACAGCTCCACGGATGTCCATGTTGCATGCGAAAAAATGAAGGCGCTTCGGACGCTTCTAGTCCTTGAGCAATTCTCGCGTTAATGAATGTATAAAATACTTTTGACCTGCTGCAAGGACTGAAACTTCCCCGTTGAATGATGTCCTAAACTTGATTAAATGATGTACTTAATTTTCCCCCAGCGCATATGCTCCTCAAAATGGATGCGCCCTAAATCGATTTCAAACTGTAAATGAACTCGCTTGAGCATCTCTCGAGAAAATTTATAGCGGCCAAGAACAAGAGAACGCAGGCAAGATGTCCGCTCCTCTCTGCGTATTTTTTTGAATTATTTTAACTTTTCAGAACAAAAGTGCTTCGCAGAGACGGCGCTTAAGTTCTGCTCCGGGGATGATTTACAGAGGGGACGAGAAAATTGCCGGATTTACATCCCTCACATAAAAGCCGAGAGCACTTGTGTGCTTTTCCTCCGCGGATCGGCAATGGACGACGGAGGAAAACAGAAGCTGCATTCAATGATGGAAATAAAAGTGCTTTGTGAGAGATTTAAATTTGAGAAATGAACATCCGTATGGGGAACAGATGGTGAATATTTAAGCTCCAAGTTGCTCCCCCGCTAAACGGTCTTCTTTTCGAGTTCAGGTTTTGTGAACATTACAGTCACATGCCGCGCATCTGGAAGTGAGATTAGGTCCATAAAAAATGTGCGATTGTTCTGCCTTTGAAAGAGTTAAGGGAGCCAACCACGTGGACATTAGTGGTCGTCGGGTGTGTTGGTGCGCATTGAAACCCTAATCATGCCGCGGTAATTTTTTGTTACTTTCCCACGATACGAGTTCCTTTTGCGGGTTGATGAAAAATTTAAATATTTCTATAAAGTAATTTAGACGATTCGTTACATCATTTGTTCGAGTCGAAGAGAGTTTTAACAACCAACCGGTTGATCTCACAATAAGCTTAAGAAAAATTTTGCGTTATAACTTAGTACTGAACTCGATGTTTATCGAAAAGACAGTGAAAATTGAGTTAAAATCACACCGAGCTTTGATTAAAATGATTTAACAACTGACGCTAAGGTTCACAACACTTTGAACTTTTGCCTTTTAGCACGTCCCGATTCAACCGAAAAACGATCCTGCAAATCCTTTAAAATCTCAAAGTTTCGATTAATCACCCTTCAATATTTGAAATCATTTAGATGTTGCACCCTATTTCTTCTATTTTCCAGTGACTTTATTTTTTAATTTTTTTATGTTTCGTTGTCACTGATCAGATTTAACTGTTGTTGATGTTAACGTTTCCACCCCAATATGTTGAAAAATAACTAATATTGTCAGGTGAAATGGAGACATTTCATGAAATAAATGAATACCTACATTGTCCATCCCTGATTTTCAAATTCGAAGTATGCATTTCAAACTTAGGTATCAATTTTCGACAAGAGAAAATTTACGATAGCAAAACTCAAAATCACTCCTTACCCTTTCTTTGTTTACCCGGGGTGCGATTTCTTGCTTATCAGGCCGGTCCAAACATTGTCCTTTCCAAAATACTATGCGTTTGTACGTTTGCGTGTTCCAGACTATGAATCGGTTCAGAAGTTTTGGGCCAGAATTAGAACCAATCCACGCGTGCACACAGTTAAACTTGGTCTTAACGGCACCTTCTCAAAACGGAAAACCGAAAATCGTCCCAACGGACTCGATGGTGGAAAATGCATGCAAAACCTCGTTGTTAACGCACACTTCTCTTCGTCTCATCAAATTCCGAAGTGCCTCTAAGTGGTGAGACGTGAATCGTTGACAATCGATTTTCTCTCGTTTGAAATCACGGTAAAGAATCGATTACTTAGAAGATGATGGTATTTGTTGCAAACAGTTTGATAATCGATCATTTTCCATTGGTTCAAATGGCGGTTAAATCGATTAATCGCAAAGATCGACGCGCTGCTGACTGCCTCCCTTCTGGTAAACACACTACACACAACCGTGGAAGATCGCAAGGACATCAAAATTGTACATCGACTCGTCTTCGCTAACCCCCCCCCCCTTNTTGCCCACTGAATCCACCCCCTCCCCCTCACCGCGGCTCAGCCCGGAAGTGCATAAGTCAGAAAGGCAACTTAACATGCTGACTTATTAATGGACCCGATCGTAGATGCTGACATCGGATCGGGGGAGGGGGGTTGAAGCCAAGCCGAAAATCCCCGGCGTAAGGATGTAGGCCGCTCCGGGCCCGGGGCCTTTATTTATTCATCGGGGTAGGGGGCTAATTGATAGATGGAAGTTGGGGCGGATACAAATGAATAGGCAGCGAGCCCCGGCCCGAACAAAGCTTTGAAGTTGACTGCGTCCTGGAATGAGCCGGTGGGTTGCCACTTCACTGCCCTCTTGATGGAAGAGCCGCGTATCTGCGATTGGAAGTTTGTGTAGATACGACGTTTTTGCCTCGGCGTGACGGTTCAATTTTGAGGCCGGGCCCCGCCACTTGGCGACCTGGCGGTCCGACCCCCTTCCCCTCTCCTCAAAGGCCCTTTGCACCTGGTAAACACTGCCGCGTTACCGGGAGGAGCATTGCTCTACTTAAATTGATCATGCTTGTACCATGTTAAGACCACGCTGTTACCAACATGGTACATCCATGGCACCAATACTGCTATGCTAAGGAAAAACGCCGTATGAGTCTCCAGGCGTTGCCACATTTTCTTCAGGCAAATCACTACTTTCCAGGAAATTTGCGAATACTCTTCTCCCAATTTCTTAGATAATTTTGTTTGCAATTTGACCTAAAGTGTCAGAAAATTTCAAGGGTAAAGATTCATAACTTTCCTCAAAAATGAACACTTTATCAAAGGAAATTTGACAACTGTCGAATGTTCATACGGCGTTCTGCCTTAGCGCGTGCGGTAGAATATGTCGGCACCATGTTGAAGACTTAAAAAGGCACGATCATGGCGCCAAAATTAGGATGCGGCTTATTTGTATGCTCAAAAAAACGTTGCATAAACTCATCTCCTTGGGATTCCAATAGATGTTGACACTTAAATAAAATTTGACATAGTTTGTGTGTTTATACGGTGTTTTCCCTAAGAACAGCCAGTTTTTTGAGTTTTTGCCTCATGTGGATGTAAAGTTTGGCACCTGAAGGAACGGACACAGGATATACTAAGAGCAACGGAGATGGATTTCTGGAGATCGTCGGCTAGAATATCTAGAAGAGATCTGGTCCGCAGTGATAGCGTGCATCAGATCATGGAAGTCGAAAATGACATCGTATTCGACGTCATGACCAAACAGCTCGTTTGGTAGGTTCATATTAACAAAATGACGGTGGAAAGGCTGCCGAAGAAGATGCTTGATTGGGTTGCTCCTGAAAGGAGACGAAAGGGATGCCCACTGCCTAGTGAGAGGATAGCGACACGGGAATTCAGAGGAAAAATTGAGACGGGACGTTGAAACTTTGAACACGAGAATTTAGAGGGGACATTGGCGGCTGGGTGTCGCAGAGCACCAGAGAGCGCTATAAAAGCGGATTTTTTGTATGTATCCCCCAGCCCGCCTATCTCAGGTTCACCTCGCGTGGCAACTCCGTGACGAAGTGTGGCGCTGAAATATGTTTTATCGCCGGATAAAAGCAGGGGAGGGGGGTCCCGGGCGATCAAAAGGGGGCGTCGGGGGGAGTTTAAGAGTGAGTTGGCTGTAAGGCGATGATGCATGTTGCAATAATACCTCGACTCCCGCCCACGCGCCGCACATCGGGACCGATCGGTCGACGATCGTGAGAACTCCTGAAATGCGTATCTCCATCGGAGGCCGTTCGTGAAATACGTAACGCTCCAAAAGGGAGAAGGGATGAGAAGAGCGTTACACTGTTTCGTTATTATGAGTTAAAAAATGGAGACGTATGCCAAAAAAGTTTTACGAGGGAAAAGGGATCGAAGAATATGAAATTTAGTGTTACCTACCGAGTTCGCATCAGAAAGGAACCTACCCACATTGAGTGGAAACACAGAAAAAGAGGTTTGATGCATAAGGCTGCTTAAAGCTCAATGTAAAAATACATTTTGACCCCTCTGATCACAAAAAATAGTGGCTTTTCGACGTTTTTATAGATTTTCTTTACCTATCTTAGTTTAGGAGATATTGAGGAGGTACAGAGGTACACTTACTTTACTGAACTCATAGCAGAGTGGAAAAACTCATTCGAGCACGATTTTCCCTCACGGAGATATATAAAAATGCTGATCGGTGCAAAATTAGTTACAACCAGTGAGAAAGGCAACTGCATATGAGGCTTTATCTGTAACAATGGCGGATGTGAAAAATTACCTTTTAGAAACACGCATAAAAAACTGTTTTGTTCACACAAAAATTTAATATGTTTGGCTCTGGCATAATGTACAGATCTCGAAGATCACATCTCAAGTATTCTCTCAAAATTTTCTCGATATCAAAACAGTTTTTTGGATGTGTTTCGAAAAGGTAATTTTTCACATCCACTATTGTTACAGATAAGTCCTCATATGCGTTTAGGGTCCAATTGAACCCATCACCGGCGAAGCGTAGCCCCTTTTTATCTTCTTCGTCTATTGTTTTGTCTGCCAATTTCAATAATCAGCCGGCAGGACTCTAAAGGATTTTCCGTGTGGATAGCCGAGTCTACCGAGCGGTGGCCGAGGAGCGAAGGTGTACTTTTGATAAGATGCGATAAAATATGGGGCGACACACCTCGGTAGCGCTGCGCGGGGCGCTCGTTTTTGTCACACTCAGCTTCAATAACTTATCCGCGAAATATATCGCCGACGCCGACTCCGGCACCGACGACGGGACGCGTCGGGCGTCGCGACGCGGAAAAACAGACGCTCCCCGGGTTAAAAATGATAAACTCGCCGACGGGGTTCGCGGGGGCGTTCGCGTCCGAACCGTGCCCTCGCGTCACAAAAAGTGGCGGTTTTGCAAGTTGACAACAGTGTGAATACTCCATTGAGGGGCTTGGAAGACAAGGCGCGTAAGTACAGTTCACTGGAAAAAAAAAAAACACATTGGATCTAGAGTCCAGACTCTGTAAAACATCGACAAGAAAAAGTACTCTTGATTCAATCAGAATTTAGCTTAAATCAAGAACCAAGCCTCTTGATTTAAGCGGATTTCGTTTTGATTCAAGCAAAAATCCGATTGAATCAAGAGTATTTTATCTTGTCAATGGTTTCAAGAGTCTGGACTCTAGATCCAATGTGTTTTTTTCCCCCAGTGTTTTTGCTTTTTCAAGAAGTACGTGTTTAAAATTTTGAAAATACACGGATCCTCATGGCGGAGAGGTAGTTCAAACTGACTTTTTGATGCTTAAAAATTGGAATTTGGGTGCGAATTTTTCATGGAATATGCAAGAAGACTAATTTTACTTGAAATCAATAATATGTCAATTTTTTCGACAACTTCACTTATGCGCCGTGTCCTCCAAGCCCCTCTTTTGAAGCCATTAAAAATATCGATTTTCAACAACAACAATTAAATTTTTTACAAGAAACTACGTATGCAAGTTTCTTCCAAAATTTGTCCAATTTTTGCGCGAGATCACAGGAAAAATCATTGAAATTTTCCTTCAGAAATGCGCAAGATTCTCCTGGTAACAGTACAATTTGCGAATGGAAATTTGGCAACATTTATATGTATTTACGTTCTTTCGTGAGGGAAACGTCGAATTGAGGGACCTTGTTTGGAAGTCAACGAACGACGCATTTTGACCAGTGGCGATTCTTGAAAGGCGGCAACAATGTTTTTCCTCCATTTAGAGTCATTAAATATATCGCTTTCAGGTAAAGCGAGCTGCCCAACCAAGAATCGATCATTTTACATAATTTTAAATAGAGAAAAAACAGTGTTGCCAAATTTCAAGAATCGCCTCTAGTCAAAAAGCGCAGCGCTTTGCCGTCTCAAAAGAGGTTTCTCAATACATCGTTTCCCCAACGAAAGAACGTAACTACATTTGAATGTTGCCCAGTTCCCCCTCACCTATTGTATTCTTACCAGGAATATCTTGGGCATTCCTAATTGAAAATTTCACTGATTTTGCTTCTCATCTCACACAAAAATCAGAAAAATCGACAAAAATTGCAGAGGTATATTCTTGTGAAAAATTGAATTGTTTGTGTCAATTTTGCAGCCTCGGAATAGAGTTAAGTTCTTTCCATTAAGAAACGACGAACTGTCAGTTCCCTGACGAATAAGGAACGTATAACCTCGTATACCTTTGTACAAGACTTACAAGTTTCCTTGACTTGAAAGTCAACCACTGTTCAGGGCGAACGATTCAAGTAAAATCCTTTTTCCGTATACCTACACTGAGAAAAACACACATTGGATCTAGAGTCCAGACTCTTGGAAACATTGACAAGAAAAAACATTCTTGATTTAATCGGATTTTTGCTTGAATCAAAACGAAATCCGCTTACATTAAGAGGCTTGGCTCTTTATTTAAGCTAGATTCTGATTGAATCAAGAGTACTTTTTCTTGTCGGTGTTTTTAAGAGTCTGAACTCGAGATCCAATGTTTTTTTTTCAGTGCACTGTCACGTGAATCAACTATCGGACAGTGTCTCGGTCGAAGATAAAGCCAACTGCTCATATCCAATAAGTTTTTTACTACCACTAACTTCTGTTTGCATTCTCTTGAGTCCTCTGCTCTTTTACTTTTAACTGACCCCGCTGCTTCTTTTTCATTGTGTTCCAGGTAAGCCGGGACCAACCCAACAATTTCAACACTCGTGGCTCTGTGATGGGAATCGATGGTCAAAGGTTTTCTTCTATATTTTTTGCACTAAGAATCATTGAATTATTCATCGGGTCAGCGCTTTGACCACCCGTTGGCACTCTCGTTTCTCCGGAGACCGTCTGTCGATTCGGATCCGAGACTCCTCCCCTGCTTTGCTCTCGGAGCCGAGGGGCGTTACTGACGTCCGTAACGTTGTAGGTGAAAAGAGGTAGGTGTATTAAACGTTGAGGAAATCCACGTCGAAATTCGCCCTTTTGGATCACTTAAAAAGCAGAGAGATGCAGCGATACACCTGCAGTGATGGCGAAGAGAGAATTAAGTGTCAAATTTTCGAAATCGAGTTTCCTTCAAAATTCGTCTAATCTCTTTTTGATGAAATCACTGAAATAGCTAAAACAGGAAAATTCATCTTATTTTCATAAAAACGAGACTTAATGAGAAAGTCGCAAGGGCGCAAAATATGACGATGTTTTAGGCAAGACAGTAGTAAGTGACAATATGCCCCCGAAGAGCCAATGAAAACAGTGCTTTCAAGTAAAGTGCCCTCCTGCCGATTTCTAACCTGAAAATGTGTTGGTTGTCCGTCCAAAACGCAACCACGAAAGCATGCAGTAGATATCACTTCCGGCTGTCTTGCCTAACGACAACCTAGCATGAAAATGAAAAATACCCTTTTTATGTAATTGAAATGAAATCAATGGATTTTCAATCATGCAAACGATTTCCAGAGGTCTTTCGGACGATAAGTCGTCACCTTTCAGGCAAAGTATCACAAGCGCCATGCGACGTTTAAAAATTTCCGCCGCCATTTTATTTCTTTACTGAGAAATTGTTGGTTGAATCTGTTTGGAAATTTCACTAAATTTTATCGGCAGCACAAAGAAAATTCAGTGAAATTTTCGGACAGCTTCGTTGAACAATTTCTCTGTAAAAAAATAAAATGGCGGGGGAAATNAGAAGACTAATTTTACTTGAAATCAATAATATGTCAATTTTTTCGACAACTTCACTTATGCGCCGTGTCCTCCAAGCCCCTCTTTTGAAGCCATTAAAAATATCGATTTTCAACAACAACAATTAAATTTTTTACAAGAAACTACGTATGCAAGTTTCTTCCAAAATTTGTCCAATTTTTGCGCGAGATCACAGGAAAAATCATTGAAATTTTCCTTCAGAAATGCGCAAGATTCTCCTGGTAACAGTACAATTTGCGAATGGAAATTTGGCAACATTTATATGTATTTACGTTCTTTCGTGAGGGAAACGTCGAATTGAGGGACCTTGTTTGGAAGTCAACGAACGACGCATTTTGACCAGTGGCGATTCTTGAAAGGCGGCAACAATGTTTTTCCTCCATTTAGAGTCATTAAATATATCGCTTTCAGGTAAAGCGAGCTGCCCAACCAAGAATCGATCATTTTACATAATTTTAAATAGAGAAAAAACAGTGTTGCCAAATTTCAAGAATCGCCTCTAGTCAAAAAGCGCAGCGCTTTGCCGTCTCAAAAGAGGTTTCTCAATACATCGTTTCCCCAACGAAAGAACGTAACTACATTTGAATGTTGCCCAGTTCCCCCTCACCTATTGTATTCTTACCAGGAATATCTTGGGCATTCCTAATTGAAAATTTCACTGATTTTGCTTCTCATCTCACACAAAAATCAGAAAAATCGACAAAAATTGCAGAGGTATATTCTTGTGAAAAATTGAATTGTTTGTGTCAATTTTGCAGCCTCGGAATAGAGTTAAGTTGTTTCCATTAAGAAACGACGAACTGTCAGTTCCCTGACGAATAAGGAACGTATAACCACTTTGTACAAGACTTACAAGTTTCCTTGACTTGAAAGTCAACCACTGTTCAGGGCGAACGATTCAAGTAAAATCCTTTTTCCTTATACACTGAAAAAAACACACATTGGATCTAGAGTCCAGACTCTTGGAAACATTGACAAGAAAAAACATTCTTGATTTAATCGGATTTTTGCTTGAATCAAAACGAAATCCGCTTAAATTAAGAGGCTTGGCTCTTGATTTAAGCTAGATTCTGATTGAATCAAGAGTACTTTTTCTTGTCGGTGTTTTTAAGAGTCTGGACTCGAGATCCAATGTTTTTTTTTTTTTTCAGTGCACTGTCACGTGAATCAACTATCGGACAGTGTCTCGGTCGAAAATAAAGCCAACTGCTCATATCCAATAAGTTTTTTACTACCACTACCTTCTGTTTGCATTCTCTTGAGTCCTTTCTTTTACTTTTAACTGACCTCGCTGCTTCTTTTTCGTTGTGTTCCAGGTAAGCCGGGACCAACCCAACAATTTCAACACTCGTGGCTCTGTGATGGGAATCGATGGTCAAAGGTTTTCTTCTATATTTTTTGCACTAAGAATCATTGAATTATTCATCGGGTCAGCGCTTTGACCACCCGTTGGCACTCTCGTTTCTCCGGAGACCGTCTGTCGATTCGGATCCGAGACTCCTCCCCTGCTTTGCTCTCGGAGCCAAGGGGCGTTACTGACGTCCGTAACGTTGTAGGTGAATAGAGGTAGGTGTGTTAAACGTTGAGGAAGTCCACGTCGAAATTCGCCCTTTCGGATCACTAAAAAAGCAGAGAGATGCAGTGATACAGCTGCAGTGATGGCGAACAGAGCAGTAAGTGTCAAATTTTCGAAATCGAGTTTCCTTCAAAATTCGTCTAATCTCTTTTGGATGAAATCACTGAAACAACTAAACTAAACTAACTAACTAAACAGGAAAATTCATCTTATTTTCATAAAAACGAGACATAATGAGAAAGTCGTGAGTGCGCAAAATATGACGATGTTTTAGGCAAGGCAGTAGTAAGTGACGATATGCCTCCGAAGAGCCAAAGAAAACAGTGCTTTCAAGTAAAGTGCCCTCCTGCCGATTTCTAACCTGAAAATGTGTTGGTTGTCTGCCCAAAACGCAACCACGAAAGCATGCAGTAGATAGCACTCACGGCTGTCTTGCCTAACGACAACCTAGCATGAAATTGAAAAATACCCTTTTTATGTAATTGAAATAAAATCAGTCGCTTTTTAATCCTGCAAACGATTTCCAGAAGTCTTTCGGACGCTAAGTGATAATTTGAGAAAGAACGGACGCTTCTTTCAATAACATTTTACGGTCAAAAGCTTCTGAGCTCGTTTTCTCAAAACTTCATTTTTGCACTTACTGGTTCTCTTCGCTATCACAATAGGGTGTCTCAAGTAGGTGCGTAGAAACTTGTAGGGATCCTTCATCGTATCGAGTTGGATCGAAACTTTAAAAATAACTCAACCTCTTTCCGCGGAAGCCGAATAACCGATCTTAATTTTATATATTTGAACATAGTGATGAGAACCACCGTAACACCAGTTAAGATTGGATAGGTTTGTATGTGAAAAACCACAAAGCCAAGGTGTTATTTTGAGAATACTATTTTATTAAATCATTGCCGAAGCAATCCAATGCATTCCGATTTTAATTTTGATCAACAATCCACACTGAGAAAAAAAGTTCGATAAATCCGAATTAGTTTGGATCATATGGAACCACGATTTTGTTCGGTACACACAACCGAATTATTCGGTCTGTTCAACCGAATTGTTCGGTTTTAGCAACCGAACCATAATAAATTCTTACAGTTCGGTTCAGTGGACCGAAAAGTTCGGCTGAGCAGACCAAATAATTCGGTCGTGTGTACCGAGGAAAATCTTGGTTCCATATGAACCAAACTAGTTCGGATTTACCGAACTTTTCTTCTCAGTTCAGGTATTAATTTTTGAATAGTTAGTAGATAAAGTATCAACCCATTTTTTCACCGGGAGAGGCAATTTTTTCTCTCCTTAACCAAGGAGGTTTCCTCCCATCGCGATATCCCGGTTTCCATCGTCGAATGTACGCCACTCACGGTGTCTCCGGCTTCCCCGGGGGGTAGCACGGTCCCCGCGCCGGGTCTTCACGGCCGTCTCGACCAGTAACGTGGCGTGCTTTGCGATGTATCGATTGTCATGCCATTTAAGCCTATGGTAAAGAATCGATTACTAAGGTGTTCGCTGCGACATCCTGTTTATCGATCCTCTTCCATAGGTTTAAATGGCAGATCATTCGATATATCGCAAAGCACGCCACGCCGCTGGTCTCGGCCGTATTTATTTATGAACGTCTCAGACGCGGCTTTTGATATGTAAATACGGCAAGTTAAGACCCGTCCGGTCGAGCTGTCGCGCGCGGCGGTCCCCGAGGATATAACCTCGCCGCCCGTGCCAATCCGCCCAGATAATCGACGAATTTCCGGATCTCCCCCCAAAAAAGACGCCTCCGATCCGGTTGAGGTTGATAGACCGAGGCAGTGGTCCCATTCCATGGCCCTCAAAAGTTCCGGAATTCGGAACTTTTTTGTTCCAATTTCTCCCGCTACATGACCGTCAAAAGTTCCGCAGTTCGTTTTAAATTTTTTTAAAGTTTCGAGAAAGTTCCGGAAAATGTAAAAGATCCGGATCATTTCGGAACTTTTAAAAGTTCCGGGAAAAATTCAGGAAAATCTCGAAAGTTCAGGGATTCGGAACTTTTTTGTTCCAATTTCTCCCGCTACATGACCGTCAAAAGTTCCGGAGTTTGTTTGAGATTTTTTAAAAGTTTCGAGAAAGTACCGGAAAATGCAAAAGATCCGGAATATTTCGAAAATTTTAAAAGTTCCGGGAAAAATTCAGGAAAATCCCGAAAGTTCCGAAATTCGGTACTAGTTCCGGGACATGGATGCACTGGATTGAGGTCAGGACGTCAATATTTTAAAACCGCCAGGTTCCGTGTATCTACATTAATTCGAAAAACGTAGGATATAGGAAACTGAGCACGTAACCTCCCTGCCCGGCTCGACTTGTCCGGATAATCTCCGAATTTCCGGATCTACTCCTAAATTTAAAAAAAAAGATTCCTCCAGTCTGGCTGAGGCAGAGGCGGATTCAGGGGGGAGGGGGCGTGTAGGGGACGCGCGCTCTCCCCCCCCCTCCCTTCGTTCGCTCTATGAAAAGGGGGAAGCTTGACATTTTTTGACAGGTATTTCTCTATATTGCGGCAATTGAGATATCTATACGTAGGTCACGCGATTATTATTTTGCCCAAGGAGGGAACAAAGAAAAAGGAACGGATGAAAGGAGAAGGAAAGACGTTCAGATTTGGTATTTATTCATGACGACATTTAGCAAATTGCATATTAGAATTCGGATGCTTTAAAATTTTGATAATTTTCTTGGGGAGCCCTTGGAACACCCCCTTTCCCTCCCGTTTGAAGTTTCTGGATCCACCGAGGTTGATAGGCTGAGGTCAGAACGTCTTTATTCTGAAATGATAGGATCCTTGTATCTACATTGATTCGGGAAACGTGAGAAAAAGAAAAATGAGTACATTTCCCCCCGGATATTCCTGTAAAATCCAAAAACGCACCTTTTCAGCCCGATTTGAGATAGATAAACTGGCTCAGTCAACCAATATTTTTAACAATCGTTTGGGCAAATAGTGAACCGAAAAAACAGTTCACTTATAAATGTTTTCATGTTAATTTTTAAGAAACAAATTGTCAGAAAATAATCAGTAAATGTTTGTAAGCAATTTTAAAAAACAATTTTAACACTCTTGGTTCGGACAAACTCTCTTTAAAAGTATAAAAATTTGTTTTATGTTTGGTTTTTCAATTTGAAGGAAAATCATTTTAGAAACGTTCCTGGAACTTTTTAGACAAATTTTTAAAAATGTAAAATGACTGACAAATGACCTTAAAAGACACTTAAAGCATATTTTTCGATGGTGAAACTCGAGGAATGTGTAGCTCAGTTTGCGGCGTTGCAGACTTCTTTTCGTACTTTATTTTTCACTCAGAATACTAATAAACGAGATTATTTGAAAATTTCGGTGATTTTCAAGGCATAATGTTGGCCTGGTCTCCTTTAAAAAAAAAAAAAAAAAAAAAAAAAAAAAAAAAAAAAAAAAAGAGGAGCGGCTCTTCTGAAAAACCGCAACTGAGGTACGTATTTCTGCTGTTTCACCGTCAATTTGCCACAATTACGTGTATCCGTTAACGTTTCAAATCGATACTCAATCGATATATTTAAATATTTTGGTTCACTCTGTTTTACAGACTTCCATTAAACATTTTATTGTTTTTAGAGCTATCTTAATAACATATTTTATGGTGCTATGATTAAGAAGAATCCTTGTATATACATGGATTCCAAAAGAAAATTATAGGCACGGCCAACGGAGTAGACTTCAAGTAGCTGAAATTGCGCACAAATTACGTCAAGCACACGAAAACTGTTGAAAAAACTTATTCTTGAGTTTCATGCATTTTCGTGGAGAAAATCGTTTACTTTTGCAAAAAAGCATCCATAACTGTGTCGATAGAGTTGACTGGGATCTTTTTTTATAGATCATGCAATGAATCGAGTAAAACTGACGCAATACCAGAGCCAGGCTTTGAAAAAAAATCCCTCTGTTCCACACCTCATTATGCGATTGCAAAGTGACGCCAAGATTTTAATATCCAGGCTGAGCTATGCAATTTAGAGTGCATGCCAGAACTCACATTTTTTCACATGATGTGGGTTCGTGAGGTACATTCACAGAAAAAATAGGATAGTCGTCACACGGTTATGACGACAATCCTATTTTTTCCGTGTATATATACGTTCGTGTTGAAGACTGGTGTTTCATTTCTCGACACCCAGATTCTAAGAGTACAGTCTTAATAATTCGTCTCAGCTTAAATGTATCTTTAATTTAACCACGGTATGGCGTTTCTGGGCGTCCTGGTCGTTGCAAGCCTTTTTATTGTGAGTCCAGTTCTGTCGAAGAAAGAAAGTAAGTTATCTCCGCGTTTTCACCTCTTTGACATTTTGATATTGAATGATCACGTCACTCTTAATTATAGCAAGCCTCTCGTATTTCACTTCCATCGTAAAAATAAAACTTTATAATGATGGTCAAATGATGATCCTCAAAGGTACGAAATAATCTTGAATGATCCTAACGACAGTGTTAGTGAAATGTGTCCTGGCCCGTTGCAATTTTTTCACCTGGAAACTTGCTTACTTTGACCCGTTAATTCAAGTTAATGAAACAATGATAGACCATATCACGATCGGGGGAACACTGTAGTGGTGATCGTTGAAGATTTCTCATATCTCTGATGGTTATTTGAACATCACGATGATGTTTTATTGTCACTAGGGTTCATACCACGTACTATTTAAGAAACTGCACACATGGTGATTTTAAAAAGAAGGAAGTAAAGAATTAGAATGTTTTAACTTATGAAAGTAACCTATATTTTCTATCTAAAGAGTGCCGTTGCTAGTATCAGGTGTATCAAAAGTAGTCGTAGGGATGCCAAATAAGAAATATATAACACTAAGAAACGTGGCCCGTACTGTTTGTAACGAGGTCAGAAAATAGTGCCGGGCCCTCACTATTTTTCGGCTGAAACAAGGCTGATAGTTTTTACTGTATTTGTAAATTTTGTACTTTCTTTTCCCCGAAAAATGGTGTGGACCCAGTATCATCTTACTCCACGTGAATTTATTAGAAAAGTACAGGTTATCAAATATTTAGGTTATCAGAGAGGTTTTTATTTTTCCTAGAGACAAATACAAGTTGCGAGGTTAGGACGGAAAAATTTCTCTCTGCTCTACTCATTTTTACGTTTCTATCATTATTAGGACAAACGCCCTTAGGAAAAAAGCCAGTGGGAGATCTCACTCGTAGGAGTTACTGTAATGGGACAGAAAATCAGTGGGGAAAAAGCACTAGGAAAATTCGCAGTAGGAAAAAAAAATTAGGAAAAATGAAATAGCACCCTAACAACGCACCTCGCAGTCCCAAAGAATGAGATCCGAGTTATTTGTGCTGTTCAGCTGTAAAATGTGATTGAAAAATATTTCCTATCGCAAAATGTAGATCATCTCATATCGATCGATTTCAGAGTCTTACACCGCGGAGAGTTGCAACGAGAGATGCCATAAAAAACACGGGTACATCATCATTCCCTTGATCGATGGAGAAGAAACAAGGGAATGGATGACAAGTGGAAGTCTGGTGGAGAAGGAAGAGAAACCAACCTCAAAGTTCCTCAAAAGAGTAACCCTGAAAAAACCAACCCCGAAAAAATCAACCCTTATTTGTGATTGTAAATTCAACCCCTATGTGCTTAATCATATAGAAGATAAAGGTCTCATTCTCGAAGACTTCTTGGGATGGTTCAAAAAGGCCCCATGGATGGGCAGAGGCTGGTTGAGAATAAAGGGGATCAAAGTCAAGTTCCCAGAAAATTCAAAATACAATAAAGACCAAAAGTATCCTGTTGAAGGAAATCAGGACCTTCCACCATTTGATTCTCCTTTTCAGCTTGACCACCATTCACAGTCATTCTCCCACCATTCAGCCGACCAGCCTTTTTTCCAGCTTGACCTCACAAAGTTCCAGAAATCACTGCCTCGAGATAATTTAGAGGATGACCTATCCGAAGGTGGGAAGATAATGGTCGAAAACAAGTTCTTTAAAGATTTAAAACACAATATGGACCCATCGACTCCTGTTAAAGGAAACCAGGACCTTCTATCATCTCGAGTTGAAAATTCCCGTTCTCAGCCTCTAGTCAACGATATCAAGTCCATCCGCTCAGCATCCCGAGGTTCACAGGATGAGCTTTCATCACGCGAAAAGAAAGCGCATCATTTACTGGTACAGTATGACCGCTCACCACCCCGAAATATGAAGATCGATTTACAGCATAGCCACTCACCATCCCGAGATGGGAAGTCCGTTTTACACCACGCTACAGCGGGCCACTTAAAATCATCCGACGCACTGCTCGACTCTGAAAAATTTCTTCTTCATTATATTCCAACGGAACAATCAACAGTGGAATGCAGCGCTAAGTGTCAGGTTCGTGGCGGTTACGTACGCGGAGGAGAAGCCAAACACCGTTACTCTCGCGAAGGAGGAGCCAAACACCGAGACAAAATAGACCTCCTGGTTGGGATGATTAATGATACCGAGCAGGTGGAGACCTGTGTGTGTAGACTCAACTTCGTCCTGATTCAGATGGTGAAAAGCAAGGACTTCGACGCGGAGGACGTGCAAAAATTCGAGGATTTACAAGATAAGCCTCTGGTTTCTGTAATTCACTGGTTGAGAAAGCACGGAATTGAGGTCCATACCCACAAAACGCCTTCCTTTAAACAGTTCTTAAAAACGAATAGCATGCGCGGCTCCGAAGTCCAGAACCCCAAAACTCTCTAACGATGACCGTTTGACGCGTATATGACTAGCCCCTCTCAGTCATGAACGTTACCGTATACCAATGGTTGGTTAGTTATAATTTACGACGATCAGCAACCAGGCTATTTACATGGGATTCATATTCCATAGGAATTGATGATTAATTTAATCATCAATTCCTATGGAATATGAATCCCATGTAAATAGCCTGGTTGCTGATCGTCGTAAATTATAACTAACCAACCATTGGTATACGGTAACGTTCATGACTGAGAGGGACTAGTCATACACGCGTTATCAATGTACGCGTTTATATCAATTATTGATCGACCTCAGTGGATAGACAAAGATTTTAAGAACACTTTTGGGGATAAATGCCTTAAAACGTGAAACTTAACCGGATTATGGTTGTTTGTAGTTGACAGTGAACGCTATGTAATTATGATGTAAAGAACGCTTTAAAACTGCAATTTCCATAATTTTTCTCCCTCCTGCAATAAGATCTGTTTTCTTGTGGACGGTGACGAATAAAGACATTAATGTACTGAACCCTTAACCAACCTGTTAACCTGTATGACTCATTTTGGTGTATTGTTGTGATTCGGAATTTTTGTTTATCATGCATGTCAAATATAGTCTGTTCTGGTTAAAGACATTTATACGAGTCGTTGTTTGTGACCAACACCTGTTTCATAAAATTCGGTCATATTTTAAGAAGACTATTGAACATTTCTGGGATCGGTGTAAACTATTTGCTTGGGAGAATGATTTCAGAATAAGTGAATCGACTCTAAAAACAAGAGAGTTACCGCAACTTTTCCTTCAGCCCAGCGAAAGACTTAAATGCTCTATCGACCTTCATAGAATTAGGTTCTTTGCTAATTTTTTTTCTAATTTTTTATTCAATGTTAGCCACTGTATACATCGCGGTATAATTATTTTCTAATGGGAAACATCTCATGGAATGGCACGGCTTTTTGAACGTCAATAATTAGAAAAAATCTCGAAGTATGCTAGAAATCCAAGTTTATTTCTGCCACCCTTAGGAAAAACGCATTATTAAAGCTAAGGAGTTGCCTGGTTTATTTTCATAAAATTTGAATTTTTTGATCAGCGAATTTTTTTTCTTTATTTTTCCGAGAATTTGGCTCGCAATGTAATCCAGTTCTCACGAACATTCTTGAGGTTCATACTGAGAACTACTCTCAAAATCAACTATTCTCTCAAACTGCATGAGGATGGACGTGCGTCGTTTTTTCAGCATACCAACATTGGGCACCCTACAATTATTTAAAGTCAGAGACACTCACTACTAACAAACCTCTATGTGCATTTCCATTTTCAGTAAACCTCTATTTCAAGGATATCATTATGAAAATAGTTGTATTATTATACACGGAGAAAAAAACCTCGTGCGTGGGACCCGAAGTTTAGGTCATATGGATCTCTGTAATTTTCAGATTGAGCATCTGAACACTTTAGGCCTAGCTGTCGAGGTTCGGATCACACATCTGAACTTCAGTTCTTACATCTGAAGTGCTTCAGATGTGAGAACCGAAGTTTTTCGGATGTGAAAACCGAAGTACTTCAGATGTAATAACTGAAGTTTCAGATGTGTGATCCAAACCGCAGCAGCCGAACCTAAAGTGTTCAATCCGAAAACGTCAGAGATTCACATGACCTAAACTTCGGGTCCCACGCACGAAGTTTTTTCTCCGTGTGCAGTCGTATAAATTTCCGTCAGAACACCAACGCGATGGTAAAGCTGCAAAAATGTGTATCTCGGTTACCGGCGTTGCAGACTTCCTATCATACTTTATTTTCTACACGAAAAACTACTGAAAGTCATTTTTTCAAAAACAATTTCAGTGATTTTTTTTTCTTTATGAAGAAATTTTTGTAAAAATCCAAGCCATGAAGTCTGTTTGGTCTCCTTTGAAAGAATAAAATATGGGCGTAGATTTTGAAACACCGCAACCGAGCTAGCAATTTTTGAAATTTCACCATCGAACGGTTATAATAGCACCAACACTCAACAGCTCATTCTTAAAAAAATAATAGAAGAACTCCTTTGAATCACTCCACGCTAGCGCCTGAGAAGAATTGGACGCATTTCTGTCAAACGGAACTATATGCATTATAACGTGAGCCCTGTTTTGTATATCCTCTTATGGGGCTTAGGGTTCATGTCATAATGCACATAGTTCCGTTTGGCAGAAATACGCTCAATTGGAACTTGAATAGTCGGAATTCAGGGTCAGGATCCTATCGATCAGTTGCTTAAAGTTCAGTCTACGGATCTAAATCACATTATTGTCCTTGCAGAAGACCCGCATAGCTTTGATCGTGATTAAGGCATTTTCGGATCCAACAAAATGGCAACATTTTTTTTTCTCCATTTAAACCTATGGAAATGTATCGATGCTTGAAGGGGTCAGTCGTGCTGTCATACTGTCGTGCTAAGGAAGAACGCCGTACGAACATTCGAGAGTTGCCAAATTTCCTTCGATAAAATGTCTATTTTTGAGGAAAGTTATTAAAGGTTTTCCTAAAAAATTTTCAGAGCTTCAAGTGAAACTGCGAACAAAATTATCTGAAAAATTGGAAGAAAAATATTCCCAAGAGTACCAGGAAATTCACTTTTTATCGGCGGAATTTTGGCAACACCCGAAGGTTCATACGGCATTATTCCTCAGCACGGCAGCATAGGTTTAAATGGAGGAAACCCTGCGTTGCCGAATTTCTGGATCCGCTCTTCGATTAAGGGAGACTAATTAAACATTCATCCAACTGTCTAGTCGTTTTCCAGAGGGAGAAAAATGAATACATATCAACGGTGTAAAGCTTCCTCTCGCAATGGATCACTAGAACGAATGCTAAGCAGTTTGTTTTAAGCAGCGAAGTTCTTGATTTTCGAAAAAATACTTCTTGACGGCAAATTGAAGATTCTTTTTTTTCAGTGAATTCTGTGACTAGTGCAAGTGACATTTTGGCGGGAATCACGAATTTAAGCAATCCGATAAATGTTTCTTTACCAGAATTTCACGTAGAACACGATTCGTGCAACTAAAATTACTGAAACCAACTCCTAACGAAGATATTGACGCTTTTATTTCACATTGGTTACGAGGAATTTGCACTGCCCGCTCACAAGAAACTCAAAGCTCTACTTGAGTCAAATCGCACACTACAACGGTTTCAGCAAGCTTCTCAATCGAGCAATGTTCATTTCCCACCGTGTGTTGTTCAAACTATAAGCAACTTGCTATAGCTGAACCGAAGCGTCAACATTGAGGTTGCCAGATGTTTATATCGCAGCGACGTTCATGATAACGTTTAGCGCGCGATGTGAATTACGTAGAGCATTGAGTTTTCATGAGCGGGTGGTTTGAATTCACGCATCAAGAATTATTGAATATCTTCGGAAAGAGTTAATTTTGGTAATTCTCGTTGTACGCATCGTGTTCTACGTTAAATTTTGGTTAAGAAGCATGTATCAGAATGCTGAAATTCGTACCTTGTCTAGTGGTCCATTTGTATTTTCAAGAAAAAGAGAGATAGCGAGTTGAAAATAGCTGCTTTATTCAAGATATGTTAGAAAGCTGTGGCAACAATCCATGTTTTCGATTTTGTACCAACATAGAGAGAAAACTCTACGCGAAAGTCTGGTTGATACGGAAAGTAAAACACAAAATAAACCAAGCCTTCGGTTGACTCTCGGGTTCCCCACTCATTCCATTGTATTTCCCGCCAAAATGTCACTTGCACTAGTCACAGAATTCACTGAAAAAAAAGAATCTTCAATTTGCCGTCAAGAAGTATTTTTTCGAAAATCAAGAACTTCGCTGCTTAAAACAAACTGCTTTTTTTGCTTAACCCAAGCACTATTTTTCTTGTATCAAGAAGAATTCAGCTTAAATCACGATAAAAAAAATTCTTGGCGGCAAATTCAAGAATCATCATGCTTGTGCACCTTTTTTTTCAGTGTTGTGTTTTGATGCTTAGTTCTCGTAGATAAGCTAAAAATATTTAGATCCGTCCAAACAGTAACTTCCTATGTCAAATATTAACCGAGATATCGCGCTTTTAAAAACTCGGTTTTTGACGTCATCCACCGCGGTAGTGACACCCTCGGTTTCCTCCGCAATGGATTCATCTCTCAATGGTACACCTACATTGTGCTTTGGTTGCTCGACGTTAAACACAAATAAAGCCAGGTGGAAGAAACCAAGGGTGTCACTATCGCGGTGGATGATTTCGTGATAAACCGACTTTTTCAAAGCGCGATCTCTCGGTTAATATTGAACGCAGAGAGTTGCTGATTAGACAGATCTTCTTATTTTTATCTAATTTACAAGAATCAAGCATCCAAACACGATGCTGTTACCAGCGCAACTGACCCATTCACCGCAAACTGGACCAAAATCAGCGACAAATTTTGTTTCGTTTGTATTTCACTTCCTATTCTACCAAATGTAACACAAGAACACAAATACTTTTCTCAGTCACTTTTGTAGTTTTGCACCATACTGTTGGGGCACTTAACCGCCACTGAAGTATGTCGAGGTAGAGACTTTCTGGGAGCTGTCGTCTCTGCACTTCATCTCTTTTTGGATGCCTTCTATCCACCCTTTAGTTAGACGCCTGCCTGGGGGTACCCACCCCAAAACCTTTTTCGGCAACCTGCTATCGGCCAATTTCTACTCATGCCCATACTATACCAACTGATTGATCATGATATATCGTGACCAATTGTCCCTTTAAAGTCCATGATCTCTCGGACACTTTCATATCTGATACGTTCTCTCCTCGAGATTCTAGTCAAGTTTTTCGTTCCGTTTTTTCTCAAACCAACGTCTCTTTGGCCAAACGTCAATGTTGGATGACAAATCTTTTTTTGACCTTCCAAAAAAATTGCATAACAGCAGGTGTAATTAAATTTGTATGCATGCGGCACAACAGTTTTCTGAGAATCGCGACTGCGAGTCAACAACTTTTTTTCTTGCATGACGCATCTAGTGCCAATAAATTTTCATTCCACCCGGTAAAAGGCTTCATACTGAATAGACGGCCAGAGTTTGTGAGAGCGCGGGTCCAAATATCTCGGTTCATTTTGATCGCAGCCTCCCAAAGTAATTGTGCCGGCACCGACATGAAGTTACTCATCAAGTTGATTTTAGTCAGCTTTCTCATCACATCTCAAGCTTTGTGCGAAGAAGAAGGTGAGGTTTCCTTTTCGTTCTTCTTTTATCTTTTAAAATCTTAAATTTTAATTGCTTTCAAATTTGTATGTCCTTTCCCTGTAGTCGGGTACATTTTACATTATAATTTGAAATGCTTAAAAATACCCTGCTTGAAGACAAGAGGTAGGACATCAAAACGAAAATCTACGGTCAGTGTTGGGGTTTAGATGGATCCCATTAATTCTAGCTATTCTAGTTAATCAATCAATTTTAATGATTGTTTTTATTATCGGCAGGTATTAATCTCTTACTAAAGGAATCGAAAATGCTAGTTGGCTGGCTAATATCACTCACTTAAAAAAGGAGGCAAAATGATAAGTTGATATAGGTATAGTGAATGTAAACACCAATCACATGATTTTCTTGTACCCGAAGACTTACGTTCTTGGTCGAGACGCTTGTATTCATTGTGGGTATTTTTTATAGTCCTCTGCTTGTGATCATATAATTAATCTAAAATACCAGAACGCCGTAAGAGCCTTCAGACGTTGCCAAATTTCCTCGGATAAATGTTTACTTTTGGGAGAAATATGAATTTTTTCCCTCGAAATTTTCAGATAATGGATCACTAGACAAGGTACGAATTTAAGCA
Source organism: Bemisia tabaci (assembly GCF_001854935.1). Classification (NCBI taxonomy): domain Eukaryota; kingdom Metazoa; phylum Arthropoda; class Insecta; order Hemiptera; family Aleyrodidae; genus Bemisia; species Bemisia tabaci. The sequence goes on along the minus strand of NW_017548293.1, from coordinate 738,049 downwards.
TTCCGGTACATGTTTCTTCACCAAAATTTCACGTAGAACACAATTCGCGCAACGAAAATTACTGAAACCAACTCCTAACGAAGATATTAACCTTTTCATTTCACATTGGTTACGAGGAATTTGAACTGCCCGCTCACAAGAAACTCAAAGCTCTACGTGAGTCAAATCGCGCACGTCAACGGTCTCAGCAAGTTTCTTAATCGAGCAATATTCATTTCCCACCAAGTGTTATTCGAACTATAGGCAATTTGCTATAGCTGAGCCAAAGCGTCAAGATTGAGGTTGCCAGATTTTTACATCGCGCAGAGATTGTCATGATAACGTTTAGCGCGCGATGTGAATCACGTAGAGCATTGAGTTTTCATGAGCGGGTGGTCTGAATTCACGCACCAAGAATCATTAAATATCGTTGTGAGGAGTTGATTTCGATAATTTTCATTGTGCGCATCGTACTCTACGTGAAAATTTAGTTACGGATCATATATCAGAGTGCTGAAATTCGTACCTTGTCTAGTGGTCCATTTAGATCTGATCGTTCAAAATTCCCCGAAAAATATGCACAGACTTCCCTGAAAATTCAAATTTTGTTAAATGAAATTTAGCAAAGTCTAACGGCTCATACGGCATTTTTCCCTAGCGGGGCAGATTGTCTCAGAAATTTTTGCGATCAAAGTTGTACCCACACGGTTAAAAAAAAGCACGAGGTTGTTGGAGGATTTGGACATTTCCGATTAATCGACGTAGAACCCCTATTACTTGCGGTAGTGCCCCAACTGATTGTGGTAGTACCCCAATAAATTAGGTTACTAACCTAAATGTTGCGATACAACCTCAACTTGAATTGCGGTACTACTACAATTAATTGGAAATGTCCATATCATCCATAAAATCGGGGTAGTAGCACAATTTTAGGGGATAACCCCTTACACTTTTTTTCCGTGCAGTCAAGTAAAATCGTCGCTCCTCCGATGTGAGGGCGTATCTCAATTTCTGCATGGACCCCAAAAAACATGGATTTTTACGTAAAAAACGGCTTACGTGGAATTTGAGCTACGCCTTTACGTCAGAGGGGCGACGAAATGTGGAAATGACGGGGGGAAAGGGCGTGGAAGATCACACGTAATCGGTTGTTTTGTCCCGTAAAACTGACTCCACACCATGCGGATTAATTTCAGACGAGGGGCCCAAAATGAATATCGCAGTCTGCAGGTGCCGACAGAAGTATGGATACATCGACCGTGGACAAGATTATCCCATAGCTATCACGACCGGAGAAATCGTAAAAATCCACGGAAAGGAGGAATGTAGGTGCAACCTTGGCGCGGTCTTCCTTAAGTTTTTGAAAGAAGAAAATCTGAGCATAAAAAAATTCGTAACGTTGCACGAGAACGGATCCTTAGGACCGTGGAAGGCCCGTAACTGGTTGAGATGGCACGGGCTCAAAGTCAGGACATAAATGAAGAAAATACCAACCGCGGACCACCTGACCTGGGACCTTGAGAATGACCGTGAAGAAGGGGCTTCATTCACAAGACTTCTATATACAACTTCTACTTCTTTACTTAATATCATAATCAAATAGCACATCCGTTTGCGATATTTTTTTGCACTTTACCTACCTACAAATGAATCAGTGAGAACGAAAACACACCAACCAGGTAACTAGAAAATGCCCAGTTTCCATTAAAGACAGTTAATTTACATGAAGGTTATTGAAGTTCGCGCATCTGTTCCAACGTGGACCTTAAAAATGTCCATACGTGCTTGTCTTTTGGCAGCAAACATATTTTTCTTAAACTAACTTCTCCTCGTATTTTGCATTTTTGTGTGTGTCTTGATTATTTTCATTCCTCCAGGTTGGTGTGTTTTCGTTCTCACTGATTCAAGTACGATGTTTCTGTTTTTTTAATCATAGTTACAAACAATTCAAGAGGGAAAAATGCGTGAATGTATGAAAGAATACCAAATATAAAATATTTATTCATTCTCAATTTATGATATACTTTTCGGTTGGACCGATTTGAATCACCTTTGAAACAAAAAGTGTCCCATACAACGGCGAGGATATTTTTATTCAATTTAATTATTTTTTTTTTCTTTCTTTTAAAGAACCAATATGATCTGACAACTTCAGAGGAAAATGTCGATCTCATGAATCATAAATATGACGTTAAACTTCGCCCTTGATATTTGACTCCTGATACCTAACCTCTGATTGTTAGGTGCAGTTTCAAACTGACCAACATTGTAATGATGAGGAAGTATGAAGCACGTGGATTATTATTATAGCCCACACTGCGGGCGACGTTTTGACACCGTCTCTACGTATCACGTGAGATATCTAGGAATTTATCTAGGAACGAAGCAGTGGTGCATTTGAAAAACTCATCCTATTTTTCAAGAGATTCTAAAGAGCAGATTCTAAAAAATCTCGAATCCAAACTTTTATATTTTTACAGAATTTTTTTTTAAAATTTTAATTGTACACCCTGTCTGAGAAATGAAATTTTTTTAGCAGACCGAAACATACTAAAGGAGTCACGTCAGTTTTGCCCAAAACGCTAGTTATATAGAAACATTTTGAGACGATTCCGGGAATAGTGTTACAGATTTTTAAAACTGTACGGAACAAATGTAAACTATCAGAATTTCCCCAAAAATCAATGCAAATATACAAACTTTTGAAATTTTTCCGAACAGTTCAATTATGCGTGGATGAGCTCGCCGAAAAAAAGTGAAGTTGATTTAAAATACCGGATGTAAAAAAAGTGTGCGAGAATTTATAAAATGCTGAATTATCCGCTTCAGCAATTACTTTAGCAATGCCAAGATGTAAAACCGACTGCTGTGGTGAGTAATTCACCATTTTATAAGTTCTCGTACACTTTTCTTTACATCCAGAATGTTAAATCGTTTTGAATGAATGTGATGTTCTGATTTACAATTTTAAAACAAAATTCCAAGTTGAGCTATTCGATGTGTTTGAGAAGAAGTATCATGTATTACCCACCAATCTCCTCAGAAAATCTGGAAACTTTATTTTAGAAATCTCTCACGTATACATATGCCCTTGTTTTCGAGACATTTTCGATTACTTTTTTACTATTATTTTTTTAGTTATTTAATTTTTTTTTTAAAGTTATGTGAGGTCTTTAATCCATTCGAGGATTCTGCAACCTTAAATGAGCATCGGGTTAGGGTTAGTGCACATCCATGCTCCAGACTTTCAAATTTTCATGTATTAAAGCCAAGTGGAATCTATTTCTGCAGATCCACTCGTCAGCTCCATGAAAATTTGTCGCCACCACCGGGATTCGAACCCGAAATTGATCGACCCAGAGTCAGACGCGCTGACCCGGTCAACCTGGCCGGCTTGGATGAAAAATTAACTCTGTGATATTTCCCATAAAGACCCCAGCAAGTGGGCCGTAGGCGGATCAGTCAATCAGAAACGACTCGTACAAGTAGGGGGTACGCCACCCAGCCCGCAATTCAAATGGTAACTCTCGTTTCCTCTTTGGTTCTTTTACAGCAGTTTGGTCGGGACAAATTTGAAAAAAAAATGTATAACGTGAGCAGGGATTTTTTGTTTCGGATGACAGGATCGCTCCTCGAAGCAACCTTATTTTTTTTCCCGCCACGGAAGTAAGCCTACGCTTTCAGCGACGACGCGGGTCGCACTCGTATGTCAGACTAAAATGTAAGCGATGTTGCTCATCAGAACCGCGCGAAAACGGAAGTGAATTTTATTGCTTTTTCCCTCCTCCGAGTTCTCAGCATACTCAAAATGTGCCGTCATCATTCATGCTGCCGTGCTTGGGAAGAACGCCGTATGAGCCTTCAGACGTTGCTAAGTTTCCTTCGGTAAAAACTGACTTTACCGGAAAAATTGTGAATATTTCTTTCCAAAATTTTCAGATGATTTTGTGGGCAATTTAATCTAAAATATCTGAAAATTGCAAGGAAAAATGCGCATGCATGTCGTCAAAAACACACGTTTTATCAAGGGAAATCTGGCAACTCTCGACTGTTCATACGGCGTTTTTCCTCACAGCATGCGACTGGGTGGCATGCAGGTGCAGCTCCCGCCCCAGGTGAAATTTTATTGGCGGCGGCGGAAAAGAGAATAAATAATGTTGCCCGCACCCGGGGACGCCGGAACCTCCGCTGAAATGCGACATTTTCGTCCATATTCCACAATAAATTATCGAAATTTTTTGGACGTTTGGCATCCCGGTTCGCATCTTTTTCCTTCACCCGCACTCGCTGCGACGTCTCAAACCATGTGCAAATTCATATTTATGGTGAGCAGCCGTTGTGGAGTTCTTCCCTGCTGAGTCAGAACATCGTATCCTCGATGGGTATCCCTTGTAGGTTGGATGTTTTTGCCGAGGACTGCAGGGCACCGGATTATAGTTACTCGGGACTGCACGTATTCTGCGATCGTTTATCCGAAAACGGGGGGTTATAGGTTATAAGCAAAGTTTCCGTATGCAAAGCGAGAGAATGCAGACCCTGTGTGGAAACTGGGCAGTCGTTATAAAACGCACCGAATTGAGATTTGTTGCAACCTTCGAGGAAAATTTCGGTGGAAAGTGCATCGCAGCTTATAGCTGGAAATTTGTATTTGTGACCACCCACGTTGAAATGGATCCAAATGCTGAAAATGCAAAATGGACCACTAGACAAGGTACGAATTTAAGCATTCTGATACATGTTTCTTAACCAGAATTTCACGTAGATTCACGCAACGAAAATTATGGAACCAACTCCTAAAGAAGATATTAACGTTTTTATTTCACATTGGTTACGAAGAATTTGAACTGCCCGCTCACAAGAAACTCAAAGCTCCACGTGAGTCAAATCGCCCACTACAACGGTTTCAGCAAGCTTCTCAATCGAGCAACGTTCATTTCCCACCACATGTTGTTCAAACTATGAGCAATTCTCTATAGCTGAACCAAAGCGTCAAGATTGAGGTCGCCAGATTTTTATAGCGCAGAGACTGTCATGATAACGTTTAGCGCGCGATGTGAATCACGTAGAGCATTGAGTTTTCATGAGCGGGTGGTTGGCATTCACACATCAAGAATCATTAAATATCTTCGTAAGGAGTTGATTTCGGTAATTTTCGTTGTGCGCATCGTGTTTTATGTAAAATTGTGGTCAAAGAACATGTATCAGAATGCTGAAATTCGTTCCTTGTCTAGTGGTCCATTGGGGAGTATTTCTAAAAACTTTAAATGAAAAAACTAACGGGACTAACACTCTGTTACGCTCGTTTTGGAGAGGCGCTCAGCTGTTTTCTAAGAAGGCATGTTTTGCAGTTCCTCGAAGAAGATGAGCACCGTCAAGATGAAAGAAGTCACCAAAATTTCATCTATCAATTGGACTACATTGTGCAATTTGGAACTATAAATTCTAGCCCGATTTAAAAACAACGTATGTGCCATTAGTTTCCCTATATACACATAGGTGTTTTTCCAGAAGCCAGAATTTATAGTTCCAAATTGCAAGATGCAGTCCAATTTTGAGAAAACTACACCACCGCTATAAAAATAAATTACATAAAAACGGTCACTGTCCTCCGTGCAGATAGGCATTGAATAAAGATATCACGGATTAATCAATTCTAAATACATTTTGCCCCCCTCCGCCATCTTGTGGTCCAGCTGGGGCGTCAATTGAACGCACTGCCACCAGTATGTATATTACAATTATAGAGGCAGGATGAATAAAAAAGAGCTTACAATCGGCTGAGCGCTGAATCACTGGAAAAACACATTGGATCTAGAGTCCAGACTCTTAAAAACATTGACAAGAAAAAATACTCTTGATTCAATCGGATTTTTGCTTGAATCAAAATGAAATCCGCTTAAATTAAGAGGCTTGGATCTTGATTTAAGCTAGATTCTGATTGAATCAAGATTACTTTTTCTTGTCGATGTTTTTAAGAGTCTACGGTTGAGTCAGTAACATTTCCTGCTGACTTAACCAAACTTAACCACACTTCTAGCTTGTGTTACTGAACTTCTGACCGGCGCCAAAATCAGCTAGGAATATAGGTGAAATCACCTTACTTTTTCTGAGGTCGACATAAATAAGGACTAAAAGATTCAAATCAAACCGCCACCGTGCTACTTTTAATTTCAATAAATACTTTGTGAAAGGAGCAATTAAAAGTTCAACCCTGCCATGTTATAGGCCTAACATGGTGTGATTCAGGTGCAAATTCACACCCTTTATTAGTAAATGTAGCATACCTGTAGTTCGTGCATCATTAATGAGTCGAGAGCCAATTTTTTTAGTTCTTATGGCAATAATCATGGACACCTTGAGCTTTCCTAATCTCTCTTTCATATCTGTTTATTGGATGATCTGTTGTGGGGGATAGTTACATAAAATTTCATAGAGATGCACCGTAATCAAAACTATGGTAGACATTGACGTAGACAGTGAAAGGAGGTACCCTTAATTTTCGTAGAGGTCGGGAATAATGTTTTAGATTGATTTTTCAATTGATCCCCATTTGGACTACATTTTGCGTACAATTTCTGGCTCATTTTAGAAACATCACATGTGATATTTGTTTCCTTATGGAGATAAGGAGCTATTGTGGTGCTTTTGTGAGTGAGTCAGAAATTGTAGTCTCTAATTGCAAAATGTATTCCATTAATGAGTTTGTCACGAAAATCCCTGCAAGTGATGCCTTCGTGATTGCGCTGCATCTGTCATTTCGTCAGCGGAGCCGAGAGCGTTTGTAAAAAAAACTATGAAATGTCTGAATATTGGGGACACGCATCTCGTGTTTCAAGACGGCGCTTGTTACATTGTTTCACCGAAAGTGGAACTTCATTGCAGCCGCGCTATGATCGCACTCGGAGGCTTAGTTTTTCGAGCATGTCGGACGAGGAAACGTCTCTGCCGAGAAAATTACAAAATTCAGTGGGACTCTCAAAAGGCAAGTACATCTTTGTGCATTTTTGATTCTGACGTGCGGGTTTTCCAGTATAATCATGGATGTGTGACTGAGGTGAAATCCAAAGTGACTTCGGATTAAAAGTAGTAGATTTCAATTCAAAAGTACGTAAAAATCTAGAAATCGAATGCAAATTTTAAAGAAAAGTCTGCCTGTTAATTTTTTTGAAGGTATCCGATGCGTTGATTTCGTCCGAGAGGCACTTGGAACCTCCACTGGGTATTGACCAAAGATTCCAATATGTTTGATCGATAATTTACATAATGTGTGATTCCTCAATGACATTTGTCAGATGTTTGTATGCACAAAGTAAATTTGGAATGAATTTTTTGGATTTGATTTTAACTGTTTTTTAACACCATGAACTTTGCTTCTTTGAAAGATAATATCAATCCAAGGCTACTTTGAGAAAATGTATTTTTTTTCTATTACAGTTGAGAATTCCAAAAAAAATTAGAATGAATCACTTTAACGCTTTCATTTGTCATGTCGTTTTTTTTCTTTTTCAATTTTACTACAATTTGAACCGTCTGTCAACATTTTCTCAGAGAATAGCAATTTCCTGACAAACTGCTCGACTTCAAAGGACTTTACTAAAATTTACTAAAATGAGGAAAAAACAAACCAAAACACACATTTTTAGCGTTCAAATTAACACGATGTTTTATTCTAAACAGTATGCATCAACAATATTAAAATGAAATACAAATTCTGAAGTAAAGTAAAAATTCTAAATTAAAATCTTAATTCTATAATAAAATAAAAAGTCTAAAATTTAATTCACATTTTAATGTTCACTTTTTCGCCCTCATCCGCCTTACCGGTCCCAGAGCCCAGACCCTATCGAACAAAGGTGGGCCGAAAATCCATCCAGTAGCCCTAGGCTGGCTGGATAGTGGATATAACAGCGGTCGTATGTCGGGTTGCCTACCTTCCGAACGAGCAGCATCTCGGGTTGCCTACCTCCCGGGCACCCAGGCAATCCGCCCAATTTGCGGGAGTGCTGTCACTGGCTTTGTGCTCGCCTCGCAAATGCCGCTAATACAGATTACACATACTCGTTTCATTTACATTTAATCAATCTCTCGGTATTCCAAACAAACCCTCCCCGCCCCCTCTCATCGCCGTAAGGCGTTTGATCCCCAGCCCACGACAATGGCGTTGGCCCCAGTGATTAGAATGTAGCGCTCAACCTGCGCTTTTTAGAGTCGTGTTCAGCCTCTTTGAAAGGAGCCCAACACAATGGCCTCAACTTGAGGAGAGTGCTGCCGTCCTAAGGAAGAACGTCGTATGAGCCTTCAGACGTTGCCAAGTTTCCTCTGATAAAAGCCGAAATTACTCGGAAAATTGTGAATATTACTTTCCACAATTTTCAGAAAATCGTGTACGCAATTTAACCTAAAAAAACTGAAAATTTTAAGGAAACATATTTATAACGTTCCTTCAAAATAAACATTTTGTCGAAGGAAATTTGGCAACACTCGAATGCTCATACGGCGTTTTTCCTTAGCACGGCAGAGCGAACGTTTGTCATCGAGAGGGCAAAGGACCAACCTGGTAGCTTTTGACTTCTTCTCTCGCAATTTGGGTTTTAAGGAATGGACTCTTGTTGAATTGAATCGCAGACATCGAGGGTCGTATTCAAATCGTCCATTAAATGACTCTTTTCATTAAGGAGGCTCGTCTGGTATACATTGCAATTCGTCGTTTTCCAGATAGAACTTAACTATACATTAACGTAGTAAAACTTTAACTTAAAATTAATGATTTTACTCCGGAATTACTGAATTATTTTATGGACGATGTTACAGTTACTATCATGTTTTACCGTAAAAAATCAGCAAATTTTTGAATAGAATTTTCGCTGTCATTTTCGTGTAAAAAACTGAATCGGGTAAGTAGATTTTGCAACATGAAAATACAGTTTTTGTCAGTAAAGTAACGAGTTGAGGTAGGTCTGAAAAGTCTCTTGACGTCCCAGTAGCGGGAAAATAATTTTCACCTTCCGCGGGTCAAATTCCGAAGGGTAGACTGAAATTTAAAATCAATAATACAACGCATTTTTAAAATACATCTGTGATCGTAACGCTCTGTCGTAATGGCCATTGAAGATTTTTTGGTGTCTCGGTTGATTACTTGAGCATGATGAGACAACAAGAAAATCAGAACCTTCACTGGGAAAAAAAGTCTTTTGCATCTAGAGCTCAGACTCTTGAAAAACCTGACAAGAAAAAATACTGTGGATTCAATCAGTTTCTTGCTTGAATTAAAAGGAAATTCCCTTTAATTAAGAGCCCTGACCCTCGGTTCAAGCAAAAATCCGATTGCATCAACACTGAAAAAAATGGTATACTGTTTTAGCACGTACGATGTCAAAAATGTGTCTGGTGATCCTAACATGCTGCCTTGATTGCCCACGCAGTTGAATTTGCATTCACAGGATGTTAAAGTTAACTGTGGAGGCAGTAAAGGCAGCATCTCGGGATCACCAGAAACATTTTCGACATCCTAGATGGTAAAACAGCATATTATTTTTTCAGTGAAGAGTATTTTTCTTGGCAATTTTTTTCTGAGTCTGGACTCTAGATCCAAGAGACTTTTTTTCCAGTGTAGGGCAAGTGTCTCCATTGTTGAGATAAATTTTTACCGCGGCGCGCGGTGGACTCGGCTAAAGCTGCAAAAAAATATGGAGCCCTACGAGACCCGGTTGACCTCTCAGCCTCCCTAGGTGGGTTTGTTTGCTAACGAACAGGTCAATAGGTGACCAAAACACGGTGGGATTAGCACGAGGTTCAATTTATTCATGATCACGAACTCGGTGTGTACATTATCATCAGAGTTGCCGAACTAACCGGGAATTCACCTGCAGTGGAACGAATGAAACATCCATGGTGGTGAAATTTGACAACCGCGCACGTCATGTCGCGAGGTGCATTTTAAACCGCGCAGTTGCCGGTGCAAAGTCGCAAGTGGCGTAGCGTATTTTGCGGTGCATCGATTAATCTCCCATTCGAACTTATGGAAATGGATCGATTATCTGGGCGTTTAGAAGGAACACCGTAATAATCGATTCTTTAGTGTAGTTTTAAATGGGAAAATATCGATATTTGATTATCGCGCCTCGCCACTGATAGTCGCTCTGCAGAAAAAAGACCGTGAATGTGCTGTCGAGTGAGCTTTCGGAGGCGTTGCGTTTTATGGTTGAAAAAGCTCACCTTCGAGGAGAGGTAAGTGTGTCTGTCAGCACAGAGACAAAATTATTGTATTCCAAAGTAAAGGATATAAGGAGCTTATCTCAATTTCGTCATTACCCTTCTTTCATATCGAACTGACTCATCGGAGCTTATTATAATTTGGAGCTAGAGATTTTTATTTTGCTCAGAGTTTCTTGCGTGATTGTTGGCAGGGGGGAATGCACCATGCAGACGCATTTTAAACGCACGCTTCACGGAAGAAGCACAAGGGGTCGTTTGGATGATATGAACATTTCCAATTAATTGTGGTAGTGCCCCAATGAATTAGGTTACTAACCCAATTGAATTGACAAACACATTGTGTAATGTACCACAATTTTAGGGGATACTCCCTCACACTGTTTTCCGTGTCAAAGGTCTGGTTCATACTACCTTTTCTCCCCCCCCCCTATTTTAAGGACCATAGACCGCCACTGCTGTTATGACTGTAACTGAAAAATTTCATATTTCTCGGGAAATCGTAGAGGAATGGAAAGCTCATCTACCGTTTCAATATTAAAGAGACGGCTAAAATTACAAGTTTTAATTTCATTTTTTCAAGAGAAACGCATTGAAATTTGATAAATAATATGAATAATAAGGGTACTGCGGAGCTTCAAACTTATCAAAATATCGAACCTTCGAATATCGAAACGAGAAAATGGAAAGTGTACAATATTTCTTCAAAATATACACCGAGGATGGTTTCAATTAAAGTGGCCAATACATATTTTTTCCCTGAAATGTTATTAAACTTGTTTAACCATGACCTTCTGCATGTGTTTGATGTTTTCTGACATTACTATAATTGTTTTCCTTCTTTTTTCTGTTCCAGGTAAGCCCGATAATCTTAATTACCCTTACTCTCAAATTACAATGGCATTAGGGTAAGTTAAATCTTGAGACAATTTTTAATCAGTGCGTTGAAATATTTCTCTCCATGGGAGTATACGTGCGTTCCCGCCTGTTTCAATATACTGTGTTTGGTTACTTGTTATCACAGCTTTATGCACGGTAAAACAAGTCTCAGCTATATCCGTACGCTGCATTCTACAATTTTTGGTAGCCGGGAGCTAAAATTCTCGGTCCTCGCTCCCGAAATTCAGTACAACTACAAGAAGATTGGCCTATCTCGCCGAGCTTTTGCTGTTTTTAGCGAACTTTGGAAGCTGGAAGCGGGAATCTAGGTTCTAGTTGCCAAGCTTTGCGAGGTGCGAGTTGCCGGAACACATTTCTCCGTATGTGGTTTGTGCAAGAAGTTTCAATTTCATCCGGCCTTGACTCAAAAATTGTTCAGGGTTTGACGTTTTTATTTACTTGTGTATTTGTGCGTGGTATAGCCGCCAAGAACCCTGGTTTTTAGCTACGGTAATTAGATATGTGTGAGCGAAGGAGATTAGGCCAATGGGACTCTAGCTAGGCTGCTTCTAGTTGAATCTATAATCGACTGATTTCATCATGTATTATGTTTATTTTTTGCAACCAGGAATTACAGTTTCTGGCTTATTTTAGAGCATTGTAAGTGCCATTATTTTCTTAACGCATGCATATATTTTTATGGACAAGTCAGGAATTGCGGTTTCTCATCGCAAAGTATAGTAAATTTCATTTATTGTTACACTTGGATCGCATTCAGCGAAAACGAGCCAGGGCGAGTGTTGTAAAAATGTTGCCTCTTCATATTATCTGAAAAACCTCTCAGAATGGCAAAAAGTTTTTCTTCCCTACAAAAATTGTTCATATAAAATGAGGGAGCTTTTCCGCACAAGCTGTCATGTAATTAAATTTTCTTTAGAAAAAATTAGCTCACTTGCGACGAAATTCTTTGGTATCGGCAGACGCATTAGTCAGACATCAGTCGCACCGATGATGAACCGTATAGCTCAAAACGCGACTGCCTATACCAAAAAATTGTCAAATAATTCGCAAGTGAATTATTATTTTTTTTTTTAATTTTTTGAAAAAATTGTTACAATAATGGTGCAAATTTTAGTATTTTACATAAATATATTATTTTTAAAAAAATAGAAGAAGTTGCAAAAGCAATCGCGCTGGTTCCATCCACTTATTACGTGTACCTTCTTCGTCGAAAATGATGTCTAGGTTCCTTCTTCGTTCCAGTATCTTGTCTACCTTTAGTGAAGAAATGAGGGCAAAAAAACTTTGTTTCATTACAAACTAGAGCGTGTTTCACAGTTTTTAATTATGTATGAGTCCTTACTCGGATGCGCGCGGTTGACTGCGGAGGTGCCGGTAATTAACCTCTTCATCTTTTCATGAAATTAATGCAGTGAAACTTCCCGTAAACTCATTGTCCCCTGTTTTTTGCGTCGTTCAGAGTTTACCCTGTGAAATTCCCATTTTGTCGCCTTCGGTTAACACGACAGTCGACCGAGAAGGTGTCAAAGAACGATAGATTAGTTTCTACTCTCGAAAAAAAAAACTAAAAGGATATTTACTAATCCTCGTTATTGCCAGACAATCTCCAGACAATTTTTGGTCATCAATGAAACATTTTTTAAATGTATGTTTCATGAAGGCGTCACAAATCATAAATTATGCGTAAAAATACTGAATTGGCCTTAAACGTGACATAAGAATTGGTGAATTGCAATCGGGAAGATGATTGAGGAGTTACTTTGGCAGACTTATTGTTTTTAGTTTTATGACAACGACCAGCAGCGTAAAATCCGTACAGAACGGTGAAAAATCGAAAACTGACCAAACTGTGACAGATGATGAGTTCTGAGGAAACATCGCCGAAAGGGTCCTTCAAGAAAATTTCGATTGCAATTTACGAAAAGCATGTCCCTGAGACCCCGAGGAATCTTAGGACATAACTTTCCAAAAATGTTCTGATGATGTATAATTGAGGAATTTTCCCTTCAACTATTTAAAAAGGGCTTCTTTTGTTTCATGTTCAGCAAGTTCTTAGTATGCGCTACCTTCTCTATTCTTTATTGGTTACGTTTTGGACAGTTAGTAGTCAAATTTCAATGTTAAAATTCACAGGTAATACTGGCAATGCGGGTCAGTACGGGAACAGGAGATATAGTGCTGCTCTCTCGCGAAATAATATGAACTTACCACAATGTGAACTTACCAACGTCTTGTCTAAAATGGTGGCAATTTTTGCCATCTTACTGCTTCCTCATAATTTTCATATACTTTTAAAAATCAGACAAGTCGTAATGCATTTTGTGATCAAGGTCCACCATTTCTAACTCATTCATAATAGAACCTATCTACATTGGTAAACTCATGCACAAATGTTTTTCTACATACATATAAGTCGCTTTACAGCACTCCCTCGCGCTCTACGACTCCTTACCTCCACTGCTCTCTTTCAAACCACAAAAAACAAACAAATTTGTGGTTTGATGTTTTTCTAAATTAGTAAAAAACTAGTAGTTTTAATAACAGAATATTTGCCAAATTTTGCTATCCTACTCCTTCCTCGCACCTCTCATACCTTCAAAAATTAGACAAGTTGTATAGCAGTGTGCAATCAGAAGCTACCATTTCTAGCTCATAACAGAACCTATCTACGTTGGTAAGTAAACTTATGGCACATACGTTGTTCCTGAACTGAGCCATACACTAGTAGCTTTAATTGTAGAACACTATTAGTCCAATTTTGATATTTATATGCATCAGTCAGTTCACCTAAATTAGATCAGTCGTATTTTAGAGTTAACTTGATTTTAAATATGTAAGCGCTACTACTCGCCTTGGTTACGCGGGCAGTATACTGCCGTGCTACGGAAAAACGCGTGTGAGAATTCAAATGTTGCCAAATTTCCCCTTAGAAAGTATTTATTTTTGACAAATTTCATGAATATTTCCTTTGAATGAAGATGTTGCATGTGATGAATTTGCGATTTGACTACTGATTCTAATGTAAAAGTTTACGAGAAACACGAGGTTGCCACTGATTTTCTCTGAAATCAACTTCCAAGCTCAAAAGAAGCTCTCAAGTTGAGGCCAAAATGGAGGGGATATCCCACGCGATCCTGAGAGTCCACCTCTACATCCAGACGAACCCTACATGCAAAGATAGGGAGCCAATACATCAGCAGTGATGCCGTGTTTTCAGTTTTAAAGTCCCCAAATAAAGTGGCAGCCCTGTCAATGCATTTGCTCACTATCTTTGCATTGAGAGTTTGTCTTGGTGTAGAGGTGGACTCTCAGGATATGAGAGCCCGATGCAACAAACACTACAATAGTGCAGGGTGGCATTAAACGTAAGAACGAAATGAAAGATTTGAAATTTCAGTGAAATACTTCAAGAAATTTCACAGGGAATTTCACAGATCTGTGAAATATTTCACAGGGATTTCACAGATCTGTGAAATGTTTCACAGGGAATTTCACAGATCTGTGAAATATTTCACAGGGATTTCACAGATCTGTGAAATATTTCACAGGGATTTCACAGATCTGTGAAATGTTTCACAGGGATTTCACAGATCTGTGAAATGTTTCACAGGGATTTCACAGATCTGTGAAATGTTTCACAGGGATTTCACAGATCTGTGAAATATTTCAAGAAATTTCACAGATTTGTGAAATATTTCATGAAATTTCACAGGGCTGGAGCGGGCGGAAGCGGCTGGTGCGCGCATGCGCATCGTGTGAGATCCTTTGCGATATCTTCCAGAACGTGCAATTTTTCAAGGATGAATTGACCGATCACCTCGATCAAATTGGAATATCACCCTGTCGTTTATCCTACACTATTCTCTATTTCGACCATGCTCTTTCACGTTCCGAGTCATTTCATTTCCGAAGATGTTGAAATCGACCAATTCACTTCAACTTTGACGATTCTTCCCGATTATGAAACTTGTCAAAGGCTGCAGAAGAATAATGTTGGCAATTTATGCACACCAAGTCACTTAGAATCGCTCAGAGCCAAATTATTTAAAATAGTGTAGCGTGGGATATCCCCTCCATTTTGGCCTCAACTTGAGAGCTTTCTTTGAGCTTGGGAGTTGATTTCAGAGAAAACCAGTGGCACCATCGTGTTTCTCGCAAATTTTTACATAAGAATCAACAGTCAAACCGCAAATTCCTCACACATGCAACATCTCCATTTTCAGACACTTTAGATTAAATCCGGAGCAAAACTCTTTAAAAAATCGGAAGAGAAACATTCACAAATTTTCCCGGAAATTCGTGATTCATCTAAGGAGATCTGGCAACATTCGAGGGCTCATACGGCGTCCTTCCTAGCACGGCAGTATAGTCAAACGTTGCACGTCGGGCGTTGAATGTTGAGCCCCGATAGCGTTGATAATGCCCTCAACGGGAGTAACTTCGCCATTCCGGCATCAAAACCGCGCAACGCTACCGTTAAATGAGCCCTGTAAAACACTGCGTTATACGCGAGACAGGGGTCATCCCGAAGCGGTGTTGGAGCCCTAAGTCAGCGACTTGTTACGCGAAACTCAACGGTTCGCTCCAACTTTATCGCAACAGAATGAACTCTGACTCTTGTTAAGATAGTTGAAAAACTTGTTAAAGACTCCTGGTGAAGTGTTCGGGTGCATCGTAAACTCGCGGGTTTGACGATGGGCGCTGAAAGCCCGGGCTTCGGCTGCTCCTGCCCTGCTGGGCAGTAACCGCGCAACTCCTCCGGGAACCACGTGGAGATAAGAGGTTTTTGCCTCGCGTTGTTGGTCCCAACAGCCGGCCTATCTCGCAGTCATCTTGCGTGCCCAGGGCCGAAATTCGCGTAGGAGTGTTCTGGTTGCACTTCTGGAAATGAGATATATTCTGCTGAAGGCAGAACGCCGTATGCACCCTCAGACGTTGCCACATTTTTCTTATAGGAACGAATTTTCTGGGAAAATTGCGAGTATTTTTATTCAAATTCTTCGGGTGATTTTGTTTGCAATTGAATCTGGAATACCTGAAAATTTCAATGAAAATACGCATTTGGCCTAAAAAATGTCGGTTTTGTCTAGGGAAATTGGAAACTCTCTAGTATTCATGCGGCGTTCTTCCTTATTAGCGAGGCAGTGTTGGGGTTACACTTAGACTTCATTTGCTGATAAAAAACCACCATCTTTAATTCATCCGCAAATCATCATTTCACCTTGATAGAATACAAGTTACATTTTGTATAGAAAATCAGTTTGTATTTCAAGATTAATACAAAATAGAGGAAAAGTAATCATCCTATAATATTCTAATTACTTTCACTCAGGAGTTACTTTGGTCCAAAATCAATTATAGATACTCTAGGAAACTTACCGTACTATTTCCTTAGATTTCTGATTCTTTTGGATAGGAAATGTTTGAAAATATACCCGTCAAGATACTCGTGTGTATTACACAACGAAGGCCAAGAATCAATACCGCCTACTTCAAAAATTTGGCGAACAAATGTTGGCGACTCAGCCGAATTCTTCAGCATAAATATAAAAGCTGTTGACTTTAGTTTTTTTCCAATTCCGCATGAGAGCACTGTAAAGACTCTGTAATGTTTGAAAAAATTGCAATTTCAACCACAAAATTACATAAATTCCAAAGTTCCTTCTTTGTCGTACAAAATCGTCAGTTTGCAGATAGGCGGTATTGCTCCTCAGCCAAATCGATGTATATTTTATTGTGGCTAGCGCCCTCATTTGAATAACTTTAACTACAATCAGCCTATCTACTGTGTACTTTGCACAATTTTCTCTAACGTGTCATTTTTTAAACAGAATCCCCGAAAAATTCAGCCTTTCATTTTTTAAATAAATTCATTGAAATCTGGAGAGTTTACCGAGAATTTCAAGGTATCACGAGGTTATCGTTAAAACGAAAGCACAGGAGGGAAGCCACGTTAAATTCAGGTAGTCTAATAATTTCGTCCATTCATTCTTTCACTCTCTGAGGAAAACAGAACACGCTTTTTTTTCTCAAATAAAAAAGATTTGTGTGCTAAAATTTTGGTTCCCTTTGGCCCTTCCTGTGATTTCATCCATACTCTTACAGGAACCGCGCGTTGGCCGCAAACCGAAATTATATTAATGAGCTCGCTGGATTTTGTAGGGGTTTCATGCACGAAACTTTGAAATCTCATGTTTTTTCAACCGGTATTTTTTGCATTATTAGAAATACGCAAAAAGCTTTCAAAACTATTGAAGTAACTTTAACAAGGAGCTGAGAGAGTGGCATTACATTATAAACCTAAAAGTTTTATATTGTGCGGGAGAAAAGTTCCTCTCTTGAGCGTTGTGAGGGAGGTGTTTTAATCAATCAAAACTTCTCTTCTCACGACTTTTTTAAACCGTCTGCGACCTGCTCTCTCATTTAATTTTCCGAGGAGCTGACCTTAAGCACTTTTTCTTTTCTTGTGCCTTGTTCCTCTCTGTTTTTCTACGTTTTCTTTCTGATTGGGAGGAAGAACAGATTTAGGTTTTCCGCCGGAAACGAAGAGCGAAGATAGAATCAGAATTTAATCCTTGGGAGTTGAGGAAAAATAATATTTATCAATCTGAGGTTTTTCTCATTTGTAGCTTTTTCGTGGCGTGCAAAAAATGACTCCCATTGCGGAAAGTAAGTTTTCTCATCTGATTAAAATAGTACCCGTTACGAGAGTTCACCCAGTTAAAGTGTCGTCTCAACTCTAAAATTAGAAATTGCAATGATTTTTCTTGCGTTACCACAGCTTAGCACCCAAAAAATGTTTCAATAAAATACATTTAGGTTACTAAGAAACTTGTAAATTGTAGTCTCTTCCTCTCTTTGATCTTCGCAGGGTGAAATTTCGACACAATAAGTACACCTGTAAATCAGAAATATTTATGACATTGTAGAGCTGTTTAGAAGGAAAAAATAGTTTAAAATTTGATTGTATATTTTTTTTTTGCAATTCAGAGCCACTATCTTTGGCGCATTTATGAAATCCCCTATCTGTTTGAAAATTCTAATGATATATAATTATAAACGTTGTTTCTAAAAAAAGCCAAAAATGTTAGTTCACAGTTGCAAAATGTAGTCCAATCACGTTTTAACATTTCCAAATTAGTATTATTCCGAAAATAATTTACATGCCTTTTTCAACAATATTTTGAAAAGCTCATAGAGGTGCAATTATTTAAATATTATTTTAAAATCTAATAGCTTTATTAAGCCTAAGAGTTTCATTTTCCAACGTTATAACAAAATAATGAAGAAGGAGAAAACAAAGGAAGGAGAAAACAAAGGAAGGAGAAAACCAGGGAACATGAAAAGAGAGCCAACGATGATAAGAAGGAGAAAAGAAAGAATGAGCGGTGGTACTAGAATAATACGACGAGAAAGGAGGAAAAGAAGAAGAGGAATAGAAGTAGGGGGAATAAGAAAAAAGAGATGATGATGAAGAAGAAGGAAGGAGGATTTCTTTTCCCCCACTTTTCCTCATTTTTTTGCATTCCTATTTTCCCTCCCTACCTGCTATTTTCTTGTATTCTTATTCCTGTTCTTCTTCTTTTTCCTCTTCTTATTCCTCCTCCTTCTCCTCCTCCTCTTCTTCTTCTTCTTCTTCTTCTTATCATTCGTTTCCAGCTCAAATCTAGCAGACCAACAAGTCTGATGGATTCTAGCCTATTTAATCAGGACTGAAAAAGCGTTCCTCATATCTCCTTGGGAGAAAAATTCAAAATATCTGAAGCCGTGAATGGATTTGGCAGCCTCCGCGACTCCACTCGTGAGTTTTCCGAGTCCCGCTTATGTATGCAAGAAAATGTTACTGCATACAGGGTCGGAGCGAGCTCTTTTAACTTAATTCCTCTCCCTTTTTCTATAGTCTGCACGGCGAAACACCCACGCCGCCCGTACATCCAGCCCGGCGCTACTGAGAGAGCGTGTAACCCATTTTTCCTCACCATTTACCCAGCATTCAAGGAAGTCAAGTGCGTGTATCGTTATGCCCGACGCCATTAGTGTTTACGAAATTCAATTCATGCATTTTTGAGGCTAGCCGAGCCACCCAAGAGCCGGCTCGCGCCTAATGAACTGAGCCGTGACGTCATGTTGCCAGCTCTACGTCATCCTGGGCCAAACATTTTGAGGATCACGCTCGGGTAGCTAAAGGTATAGGTTAGATCGTGGAGCTTTTATTGTCTCTGAGCTTTTAGGGTCAAAAAGGCAGCCAACCTTTGAATTTGAAATATCCAGAGGGATTATTTATTACAGTTGTTACGACCTTGCTTTCGTAAGTACAGAAGTGACTTAATTTTTCCATGGATTTACTCATTTTTGCGGGAGAATGCTCATCTATGAACATTTTCGGTCATCTTGGTTTGATATGGGAATCTGAAAATTGGCAGTGACATTTCTTGTGTAATATGATCGGCTACTCTTTAAAGCCCCACGAGCTCATTTTTTAAACATGTCTGTACTCTTCCTATATTTGTAGACAGTAAGTTGAAATTTCTCAGCCAACGTGCGTTAAAAAGTTTCCAAAGTCCAAAAAACAAAACTGTTTTTTGGCTTCCCCATCGTAATAAATGCCATGAGATCCATTCTCTGTGAAATTTGGTTCGTTAGGAGAAGAAATTGATTTATGACCATGCACCTTTTCTTCCAGCATTATTTGTCAGACTTAATTAAGTTTGATTACACACTAGCTGATTTTTGAGGTTTGATTGAATTTGGAACTGTAAACTTATAGTATTATCAGTTTTTTAAACATCATGGAAAGGTTGATATGGAAGTTGCTAAAACGTATTCACCATGTCAGAATTTATCTTGAGTACTTATTGGCAACGCTGGACTGGTAAGCTGGGATGTGTGCAAACCTCGTTAGTTTTAACTAAGCATAGGTTGGCATGTTGCCCAGATGTAAGCTTGGATTCTGTGATTCTGAGTGGATAAGTAAATGTTGCTTATAAATAAATATGTTAAAATGCTCAACTGGAAACATATTTCAACCTGGAAGTCCAAGTTCAGTCATGAGTTAGATCGAAATTTTATGAATTTCGCTTATGGAAACATATTAATTACCAGAAGAAAGAGATGAAGAGAGGAAAAAGGAGCAGAAGAAGAAGAAGAAGAGATGAGCTTAGGATAACATATTGGAAAAAAGGAGAAAGTGGATGACGGAGGGGAAGGAAAAGGGAAGGTATGAAGAAGGAGGGAAATAAGATAGAAAATGGTAAGTAGAAAAGGAGGAAGAAGAAGGAGTAGAAGATTAGAAAGATGAAAATATAGGAATAGAGGAATTGAAACTAGAAGGAAAGGGAGAATAGACAAACGTGGATGAAGAGGAAAATGAACCTGATAAGGAAGTAGAAGAAGACAGGGAAGAACGTGACGAGAAATACTTGGAACTTTCTTTTCGTCGCCTTTTTCTGCTTCTTATTCTCTTTTTCATTTTCATATTTTTTTCTTCCTCTTGTTCTTATTCTTCTTTTTCTTCATACCCATGTTCTTCTTTTTTTTTCGTTTTATTTTTCCTTTTGTTCTTATTTTTCTTCCTCTCCTGCCTCTTGGTCCTCATCCCACGATTTGGAAGAAGAAGACTTATGCCCAGGACCTAAATCTGCTAAACCAGCGGGTAAATTGTAGAATCCTTTTCAAATTGATCGATAAATGGCATTGACAGGATAGGAACATATCGATCCAGGCCATTTGGTAACGATACAACGATCCAAACACAGCAGGGGCCGAGAGACGGCCATGCACGCAAAATTTTTGGGACCGCTTTAAACCGTACGGAAAATATAAATCAAAACCTGATAGCTCTGACAGCCGACAACACGGTCCGGCCGCGGCCCTCACCAGCAGACACATCAGCCCGCGCGCGTCAAAACAGATTGCATTTTGATTCGGCCGCCATACACATCGCCCGTCCCTGCCCGGGCGCATCCTGGCTGCATCCAATGGAAACTGCATATAAAACCGCCCAGTAACGACTCCCGCGATAAGTACGTAAAAATTACGGAAATAATTCATTTCGTCCCTCTCCCTCCGCTCTTCCCCCAATCCCCCCGGCCCCCTTTCGCCCCACCACCCCTCCTTCGTCCCCCACCGACGACAATGCCCCGATCGCGGGGGCGCTTTAATGCATATAAAATAAGATTCGCGTTGCCGGCTCAGAGTTTTCAATAATTGCCCTGAATAAACAATTAGGCTCGATTTCCGTCTGGGCACAGCATCCCCCACCCCTTTTTACCCCCTTTTTCCCCCACCTCGCTCCCCGGGCTTCCGACATCTCTCTCCGGGCCCGCGTTTTTTGCGCGGCTTTAAAATGCCCGACATTCGGCTCAGATTCGTGGAGAGATTTCTTCTCGCACTGTTGTCATTTCGGATTGTATTTGCAGGAATTTCTCTGTAGTGGAACAGAGTCCCTTTACACTGAGAGTAAAGACAATGCGAATCAATTCCCTCAATTCTCCCCAATCAATTCTTGATTCCCGTCGCAAACAGGAATCAGGATTACGTTTCCACCAATTGCAAAGATTATAAACTGGAATGGACCGGGAATTGGGCATACGGCAAGGAACGAATTGAATGAACCAACTAAAATGTTAGACTAAAACATTAAATTATAAACTCTAAATAATATATAATGATAAAACTAGTTACATTCAATATAAATAAAAATTATATTTCTCTCGTGAGAGAGGGAATGGATCAAGACAGGAATTCGGGAATAGGTTGATCAAAGATTACAGACAACGTCCGATTTTTGTAATTTGTATTCCCGTTTGTTACATCTATAAGACACGTTCCCACGTTCTTTACCCTGCCTCCCTTATAAAAGAAATTACTAAACCCGTCAATGGTGGCGCGACACTTCGGTTTTAACTGGCCAACGAACAATTTCTGAGCGAGAAAAACATCTATGTGTTTTCCCTTCAGAATCTCACAAAGCGCACGATTCACACGGCGGATACTTCGGGAATCAACTCCCGAACGAGATTTCAACAGGTGTTTTCAATGAAGATTAAATGAATGAATTCTAATATCGTGTTGAGGAGTTGATTCTAAAATCTCTTGTCTCATGATTCGTTTTCTTCGTGGAATTTTGAAGAGAAATAATGGAACGTGCTGCTTTAATGTACCATAGTATATACCTAGTCATTATTGAAATTGATAGACAAAGCAATAGACCAATGAGACATAGGGAGAGTGGAGCTATCATATTGGTTGTAATGGGTGGCTCTTAAAGACTAAAGGAAAAAATAATGGACTAACTATCGGGTCTCTCGTGGCTTGCCGTTACTTAGTCTATTGCCTACTTCGTTTGTGCATTGCACCCTCCTGCTTCCACCAGTAAGATCCCTCCATATCTATTTTGTCTTCTTTGTCTACAACTTTGTCTATCAATTTGAATAATTTGCCCGCAGGGTACCATCTGGCGCATGCATGAATTTCATTTTGCTCTGACTGAAGTTTTCACCAGGCCCATACGACCCTATAAATGGACTGCATTTTGCAATTTGGACCTATAAATTTCGGTTCATCTGAAAAAACACTTATGTGCATAGGAAAAATAATGGCATATACGCCGTTTATGAACCGGGCCAGAACTTAAAGTTCCTAATTGTAAAATGTGGTCCAAATGATCGTAATCTACCCTGTTTTTGGGGGGTGCAGCGGGCGACGGCAACCCCGCGCCGAGCTTCAATTATCCGGATATTATCTGCCCTCGACGAGTTCTCCGCTTTTCCCTGAAATTTGATTTGAGGGGCCCTCAGCCCAACGATCGGAATCGTCTCCTGTTGAAATATTCAAGAGCTTTCAAGGAGAATGGAGTGCAGATTCGGCAGTGATGAGTCACCGAGCGGGCCCGGAGCTTCCATCTGCATCGTGCTTTGCGATATATCGATTAACCCGTCATTTAAACCCACGGAAAAGGATCGAAAAACAGAGTGTTCGCAACGAAAACCTTAAAAATCGATTCTTTACCATAGTTTCAAATGGGAGAAATATCGATAGTCGATCATTGTTTTCTTCGTCTTCTATTTCTCGGCGAAAATATCCTGGACCCGGACTTGGCCCCAAATTGAGGGTTTATCTTCCACCGGCCCGGAGAGTCCGCGTTCGCTGCAAAACGCCCTATTATCTTCTCGCGACCCGGTTTCGAGGGATAGTTAGGATGGGTCGCGCGCCAAACTTTAAATTCGTAATCGTTTCCGCGGGCTTTTCATTTATATTTAAATATTCTATTGTTGATTCCGATTGGAGCTCTTGCATGCGACGCAGGGATTTGCGAGTTAAGTACTTTTTCGTGGGTTAAATTTTGCGAGAATAACAATGGTATGCAATTGATTGTCTCTGGAACGATCCTTCAAGCTCAAGTAAAAAACTCTCGAAGTCGAGGCGATATTAAAGGGAATGAACCAATAGACGAGGTACGAAGTTAAGCATTATGATACATGTTTCCTGACCAAAATTTCACTTAGAACACGATTTGCGCAACTGAAATTACTGAAATCAACTCGTAACCATTATATTTAATGTATCTTGACGGGTGCATTCAAACCTCCCGCTCATGAAAACTCAATGGTCTACGTGAGTCAAACCGCACACTAAAAATTACCACGACACTCTCTGCGATATGAAAATCTGGCAACCTCAATCTTGACGCTTTGGCTTAGCTATAGCAAGTTGTTTATAGTTTGAAAAATACACATGGTGGGAAATGAACAGTGCTGGATTGAGAAGCCTGCCGAAAATAGGTATAATGGGCCTGTTGCAAACTTTTGCTAGAGCAAAAATAAGAGTTGTTTCTTATAGATAATGCCACAAAAATCACGATGAGCGCATCGGCAAAGTCTGAAATGCACTCATAACTTCACAATTTGCGTAAGAAATTTGCGGTTTTTTGAGCTTCCCGCTTCGAAAACGATACTACGGCACAGGTGAACATTTTGTAAGAGGAGTCGTTCCATCGTCGGCAATAATCATCATGGCCGACGCCAATACGCCAAAACACGTGTGATGGGACGAGATAATACCTGAACTGGATTAGACCAGATAACAATCGGCGTGTTTACGTTCATATTTTCCTTACTCGCCTTGATTGACCTTGAACTCTCCTCGAATTACGCGCGGAACTACGCAAGCGTCGGCCATGATGAATATTGCCGACGATGGAGCGACTCCTCTAACAAAATGTTCACCTGTGCCGTAGTATCGTTTTTGAAGCGGGAAGCTCAAAAAACCGCAAATTTCTTACGCAGATTGTGAAGTTATGGGTGCATTTCAGATTTTGCCGATGCGCTCATCGTGATTTTTGAGGCATTATCTATAGGAAACAACTCTTATTTTTGCTCTAGCAAAAGTTTGCAACAGGCCCATTGTGTGTTATCTATTAGTGGCTACAGGATACATGCATAGTTCTTTATTTTTAAAATTCTGCAGTAAGGGGTAATATCTACATAATTTTTCTTTTTTTTGTTGCAGGTGAGTTCACACTGTATAAGTTCTCAAATTCAATTTTTTTATATCCTCGGAGTCAAGCCTAAATGAAAATAAATCTGAGAACAGAAACAGCAGTTATGTAAGTACGTTATGACCGGTACTTTATATATTGGAATGCGATGACCCATTACCGAATGTAGGACAATCAACACCATTCTGTCAATAAGGCGTTATTATCCTAATAATTATTAGTCTTGATCTAAAAAGAAAATTAATATTAAAGGCAATGCATCATATCTTGGTTCTATAGGACCCCAATCGATTCAAATTGCAACTCAGAACGTATAGCGATCGAAATGTTTTTAGCGTGCTTTTACTCTGCAGTTAGGGTTTGCGTCATAAAACTTTGTCATAATTAGTCCATGGCAAATCTCCATTTTATCTAGCTCTACTCTCGCATCTTTCAACTCACACATGCCTTCGAAAGCCACGTCACCGTCACCCATGGCAAAAATGTATCAGACTGACTCACGTTGGGTTGATTCAGACTGGGTGAGATTGATCTAAGAAAAAAGTCTCTCCGTCCTTCGAATATGAACCATTTTAACGTCAGGCTGATCAGCCTGATATCATTGCGGTGTCTCATTTGGTCAGTGTGATATCACACCACTCATTAGACGTCATTGAACAAAAAGTCTCTTGGATCGAGAGTCTAAACTTTTAGAAAATGTGACAAGCAAATGTACTCTTGATTCAATCGGATTTTTGCTCGAATCAAAAGTGAACCACTTAAATTCAGAGGCTTGGCTCTCGATTCAAGCAAAAATCCATTTTTTTTAATTTCCATGGAAAGACCTGGATCCGTAGTAACATATTGCCCAACAACATAATCGCATAAGACAAATTTGGAAGAGCTTAGTGAAACTAAAAAAATTATTGAATGACGCATTTCCCGTGTTGTTTTACGAATAAAGAGTATTTTTCTTGTCAATTTTTTTTAGGGTCTAGACTCTGGATCCAAGAGTCTTTTTTTCCAGTGAAGGCTAACGTCACCCTAACTCACTTTTCCTAAAGCAGACTGAACGTACATTCCTCTGCCTTCTGGAAGAATACATATGGACGTATTTCTATCAAACGGAACTATGTGCATTAAGACATAAGCTCTGCGTCCTATAAGAATAAATGTATAATAGGGCTCACGTCATGATACACATAGTTCCGTTTGACAGAAATGCGTCCATATTAAAAGCTGTCGTTGATTTTTTGTGTGGGTCCAATGAAATTTTGCAACTTCCGAGCGTTTACACGGTGTTTTCCCGAGCAGAGGCGAACATGGCAACCCTCCGGGTAATATCTTATTTTATTTCGCTCATTTGTTTCACGCTCAATATTGCAGGGCATGACATATCCGACCGGGAGGGGGGAAAGGTCGAGGGCAGGGTGCACATATTTGGATGTATGTCTGCCAAACGGAACCTCGGGCAATATGATGTGAGCCCCGAGATCCACAAGAATATATGCATAACAGGGCTCACGTCATAATGCACATAGTTCCGTTCGGCAGAAATACGTCCATTTAGGCGCACGGCTAATTTTATCGTTGAAAAAGCTCGGTTTTACTGCCGTGTCAATAAAACAAACGAACTCCGAAGTCTGAATTATACGCTGAAATAAGCTGCCATAATGAGTTTCAGCTCGGTACCCAAGTTCAGTGCTCGCCGGTTGCCGAATCGCGCGAAAGTTCAAAGTTTATTTGGACGATTTTAACCGGCATTGAGACTTTGAAGGCGTCCAATTTCTTTAAAATTCCTTGTTTAAAATGAGACTACTAAGAGAACTGACCACACAAATATCCTTGTTTTCTCAATTGAGCAGGTTTTGGAGGAAATATGACAAAATAATTGGACCTACTTAAGTAAATAAGTTTAAATGAGAAATGCCTCAATGATATCACAAGGCGGCATATTTTTCTTATACTTTGAAAACTATTTTTCTACGATGTTCCGCACTTCAGAAAAAAATGATAAAAAATACCACGAACTCAGCTAATTAAGCACCCTTAAATGAAGCAATACAAATAGTGTGTGCAAATTCTCCATAAACATAACTGAAAATCCTGATAAGAAGCACGTCTAAAAATCAGCTGCAAAAATATCTTGAATTGTGAAGGAACAACTACGATCTGCGAGGAGAGAGATATGTCTCATTTCTCGGGAGATGTGACACTCAGTGTCCCATTCACGCCCTAATGTCTTGTTTTACGACTCCAGCCCCATCGACAATTTTTGCGTTGAATCCGTTAATCAAAGTATAGTTTTCGGGGGAAAATAGGAAAATTGTGTGCGGATTAGCAACACCGGGTAGTATACAATGAGGCTACAGGGAGGTCTGTCTATAGCCTAGCAGTGCCGCGATTACTGCTGAGCCGAATATTAAAAGTATCGTTTACGCAATTTGCCAATAATTAAATACGATACTTTTAGAATAGGGTAATTCACCACTTTATAGGCGAGATTATTCATGATTCGGTCCCGCTGGGAAAATTTGGCGCTTTTTTGGGGAATCATAAACAGAACGCAAGTTAAAAGGCGCATAGCAATTTAAATACGCAGAAGAAGTTTAAGTCGCAAAATAAACGTTAAAAATGGCCGTTATGAGCTCTTTTATTTGACTCCATTTTATCTTCGATATTATTCAAACATAAAAATTGTTAAGTAACACGGAATTCAGCTGAAATGCATAAGATGAGTTTAAATGACTATCATTCGATTGTGAAATAAAGCGCAATACGACCTTTATAAATTTTGAATGTCGTACAGGCATTAGAAAAAAAAATGTATTTTTGTTTTTATAAAATAGCAACAGTTATCTGAACTTACCGTTTTTAAAATTTTAGGTCCATTAGCTTTTACTCAGAATTTCAAGCCACTTTCGAGTGTTAGTTGAACGCCTTTTTGTGCATTTCAATACCAAGCGGAAGAGCCAATACAGAAATTATTTCTGTTGGATGATGTCTCAAAATTACGGACATATGCATTCAATATACCTTATATACCAATATACTTGTTGGCGCTTCAAAACATTAGACTACGTATTCTCATTTGGTCGCCATCAACCATGAACAGTTTACAGCTCAACCGCGTTTCACGTCGCATAAGTTTAATATTTTTAACCAAACCAAAACAAGATATCTTGAATGTTAATATTCTTCTTAAAGTTAAAGAAATTACTGATGAGTGATTTTCAACAATTTGTCGGTCGAAAAATTTTGAATATGCGAATATTCATGTACAGAGGATGATATTTCAGAATAAAAAGTTTGAGTCTAAGAAAATGCATTATTTTTAGTAATTATTGACAGTATCATGTGACATCTGTAAAAAAAATTACATTGGATCCACGTGAGCGAAAATATATGTCCACCTCATAAAGCGCGCAGAAGTCCAAAACAGTGAAAACGGGTGTGCTTCTCGTATTCATTATTTATTCAAAACCCAACTTCTCAAGCCTCGGAAAGAAACTGTTAGGCCCTGGAGTCTACTTCATTTTGCCGCAAAATTACTTTTGACGCTAGTGAGCCATATTTTAACATCTCTCTCTTCGCAAGCTCAAAAAACACGGCATTAAAGTAGAACATCACCGCTCTTAGCGGTGCGTTTCCAAGAAAAGAAGACTTAGAGTATAGAAACTCTTGGATCTATGAATCTCCAACATTGTTAATTTTGGAGTGAAATTCTGTATTGGAGTCTATATAGCGCCCAAAAATCGAATATGAATGTGTTGCGTTGTATACTCTCCTTACGGAGTGACTTACAGTATTGTAGAGCGAAATCTACTCTTTCTGCGGAGTGTCATACAATTTTAAGGTGCTATTTTTACGTCGCATTTATATTACTTGGGGTCATGAGCGCTATATAGACCACGGCACAGAATTTCAATCCTCGATGTTTAAGCGTGCATAGATGTTATCTCCAAAGAAAAAGTAAACCATTATCATATTTGAACTCAATTTTGGGTTTGACCTTACAAATTACTCCTGTTTAAAAATATTCATAATGATCTACGCAAAATGGTCCGTAGCATTGCTTCATTTTAATATTTTGCCGCGCTAAGGATAAACGCCGTATAAACCTTCACGCGTACCCAAATATCTTTCGATAAAACACGAATTTCCTGCAAAACTTATGAATATTTTCCTCTGTTTTTCGGATAATTCGTCCGCAATTTCAACTGAAGGTCCTGAAAATTTCAAGGAAAAATATTTATAAATTTTCTAAAAAATGAACATTTTATCGAAGGAAATTTCGCGACTTTCGAATGTTTACACGGCGTTTTTCCTAAGTACGGTAGCATAGGTCTCGCGGTAATGGGAGGGTATGGATTCGATCGAAAACTAAAAACCTGAATCAATCGTAGCCAAATATCCTTCGATAAAAAACGTAATTCCTGCGAAACTTATGAATAATCTCCTCTATTTTTTCAGATAATTTGTTCGCAATTTCAATTGAAGGTCCTGAGAATTTCAAGGAAAAATACTTCTTACTTTTCTTTCTTAAGTTTCCTTCTTCAATTTTTCAGAAAATGTTACTCACGATTTTATCTGAGACTTCTGAAAATTTCGAAGAAAAAAGCTGACAATTTTCCTCAAAAATTCGTGTTTTATCCGGGACAATGTGGCAACTCGAACGTTCATACGGCATTCTTCCTTGGCTCGGCCGTGTAGGGCATATTTGATCACTATATACTGCCGTGCTAAGGAAGAACGCCGTATGAACCTTCAGGCGTTGCCAAATTTTCTTTGATAAAACATGAATTTCCTGATATACTTCTGAATATTCTTCTTCCAGTTTTTCAGATAATTTTGTTTGCAATTGCATCTAAAGTTCCTGAAAATTTCGGGGAAAAATATACATATCATTACTCAAAAATAAATATTTTATTAGAGGAAGTTTGGCAAATCTTGAATGTTCATATGGCGTTCTCCCTTAGCACTGCCGTATCGTACGTTTTTTTGTGATTTCTGGCGATATTTACGCCAAGATCGATAACCTCAACAAGTTTAATCGCATTCACGGCCGGGCGCGTACCAATCATAGCGGGTGGTATTCACGAGTTGAAGGGCGCTCGGAGGCCTATTCGAGTGCCCGTGCGTAATACGTCAATCGCCTGAATGCGGGAATCCGAGCCGAACTAATGCTCTCCGGGCAGGTTTTTGTCGCCACCTCCGCACAGTGGATCCAGTCAATTCGAGAAGTCGGACACAAATTTGTTCACTAAAACTGCAAATTTTGATGTTTATTCCGTCACATTTTACATTTCAAGGGGTAATACTGCAAGACAATTCTACGAGGAAACCGATAGACTCACTTTCAGAACCTTAAAACTTTATACGAATGGAGTTATAAGCGTTTAAATTTTCCGCATTTTGTCCGACCTCTCGTATTGACTCAATCCATGGTGCACGGAGAAAAAATCTTCGTGCGTGGGACCCGAAGTTTAGGTCATATGGATCTCTGAAGTTTTCGGATTGAGCATCTGAACACTTCAGATCTAGCTGTCGCGGTTCGGATCACACATCTGAAACTTCAGTTCTTACATCTGAAATACTTCGGTTTTCACATCTGAAGTACTTCACATGTAAGAACTGAAGTTTCAGATGTGTGATCCGAACCTCGACAGCTAGATCTTAAGTGTTCAGATGCTCAATCTGAAAACTTCAGAGATCCATAAGATCTAAACTTCGGGTCCCACGCACGAAGTTTTTTTCTCCGTGTGCGCCGCGCCCTCTCTTTTTACATTTTTCAAGTCGCTGCGAAGTTTTCGAGAGGACCTGTTGCGAAGGCTCCAATTTCAAAAGTTCCGCGGCGGAAAATGCAATCAGAGCGGAGAGAGGGGACTCGAACCTGCTCGACTTAACCCGGGCAGCGGCGGCGTTTGTGCGCGCCGATTGAAATCAGCCCGCCTGCACGCGAGATGACTCCGGCCGATCCCGGATTGCTGATACGTTCAACTCGACTTAAACTGATGGACCTATTGCAAACGTCAGCCAGAGCAAAAGGAGAGTTTTTTCGGATGGGGAATGGCTCAAAAATTAGAGAGTTACGATACGAAGCAGATGATACAACTATTTTAACCTCTATGTAGCCCTAATTGCATAATCAACCATTTGAAGGAGTTTTCAATATCTGACTCGTGCCTCTACTTTCTAAGATCAGCAATGAACGACAATTGGTGGTGATGCTCTATCGATAATGAAAGTGATACGATGAATTCCATGTATCGATCCTGTGTCGATATATCACTTCATCGATCACATGTATCGATATTTACCGATATCGATATTTTCTATTAGCTTTTCCGATTAACAAGCTTCAGATGGGCCGCTCGCAAACTTCAGTCAGAGCGAAAAGAAGAGCTGTGTCTTATGGAAGAATGGCTAAAAAATGACGATGGGCGCATCGAGGAGGTCTGAAATACTTTTCTAACTTCACGATCTGTAATGAAACAAACGTTTTTTAAGCTTCTCGCTGCGAAAACAATGCTACGGCACAGGTGATCGTTTCTTAATGAGAGACATCTCGTCCAAATCTTGCGCAATAGGATGCTATATGTATAATACTCAACATGGCTGACGTTTCCGCACGTAAATCGTGAGGATGCACCATGGTCACTCGTGAAGGCAATAGATCCCACACGTACCACAGAAAAAAAACGAATTTGCGAAAGAAAATAAAAAACGAAACGAGACGTAAGACGGGTCCTGAGGGTAGGTCAATTGGCGTTACCTACCCTGTTTGTGTGTCTTTACCTTCCGGTTATGGGCTGAGACGCAGATCAAGGTAGATTGTGGCAGGGTGTAGATGTGGAACCCGAACAAGGTAGATAACGCCAGTCTACGTCCCTGTCTTGAGTCTCCGACGCAAAAAGTTATTTCTGTGAGTGTCTGCCACCCGCGGGAAAAACAGTTTTCATCGGATCCATAAATTTCTGTTTCTTAAAACCAGTAGGTTCAGATTCATTAATTTTACCCAAACTTCTTTGTTAGACACATATTCTAAATTGTTCGTGCTTATCGAAGGTTTTAGTGGTTTTTTTTTTTTTCAAAGCTACTTCAATTGGAACTTAAAACTGCAATTTTCTAACTGTCCTATCTTGGTTTAGATTAACACAAGAACAAAGTTTTACGGCTTTACCAAAATGTGATTAGAAATTATAACGTTTCAAAATTTTCGTTCAAAATCTGTTACTTTTCGAAGGTATGTAAAGTCATCCAACAGTCCAGCTTTAAAAGGCCATTGATTATTAATTTTTTTCTACTATAGTAAGATAATGAAAGAACTTCCAGTCATGGTGTTGATTCTCCTACCTCTGAGGTAAATAAAGTTTCCGTTGATATTTTGAAACATCGCAGTCGAGGAACGTATTTTCAGAGTTCACCCATCGACTTGTCAGTAACCTCCACTTACGCTAATTACTTAACTCAATTAATTTAAGTGTTAATTCACGCTCGCGTCTAAAGTCAACGGGTTGTTTACACAACCGTTACGAGGTCTCGGAAATGCACGGTTCACATTTCGCGACTTCCGCGCGCATAATATTCGCAGTGGGAAATGACTTCCTCCCCCGCTCCCCCCCCCCCCCCGTCGGATACGCCCCGAAACCCGAGCCCGGAGGCGGCGAAGATCAAAAAGAAAGATGGCAAAGGTTAGCATTACGGATTCCAATGCAAACAGGCGGCTCGGTGCACGGCGGGAGAAAATGAAGCGGATTCGGGCGAGTTTTTTTCTTTTTCCGCGCTTTTAACTCGGGTAACGGAGGCTGAAATTAGCGGCGCTTCTGAGACGGAGCCTTTGGAGGAGTTATTGGAGCCTGGCGCTTGGAGCTTGAACGTATGACGCATTGATGATGAGCTACCCTCGGATACGGAGCCCTCGGCTCAATGAGCCAAAAGGTGAGAAGTCAAAAGAAACCAAGTGAAAAGCCACCGAGGATTTAATCAAGAGGTGATTCTGCCGTGAGTTTGCCGGATTGTCATCGGATTATTTTATTCGCGTGACTGATTCAGTGCCTACGTCATTCGATTGATATCGAACCCTTGGTTCAAATGGAAACAAACCCAGAACCTTGTTTCGGATTCGCGCCCTTTGCACCATGGTGGTGAAATGCGTCCAAGTGTTTCTTACAATTGAAAGTTCTCGTATTTAGTGAGTCTTTGATTGATTCACTGGAAAAAAAAGACGTTGGATCTAGAGTCCAGACTCTTAAAAACATCGACAAGAAAAAGTTCTCTTGATTCAATCAGAATCTAGCTTAAATCAAGAACCAAGCCACTTAATTTAAGCAGATTTCGTTTTGATTCAAGCAAAAATCCGATTGAATCAAGAGTATTTTTTCTTGTCATTGTTTTCAAGAGTCTGGAGTTTTTCCAGTGTTTATGACCAGTTAATTACTAAATTATAATATATATACACAAATCATGAAGAATTTGCACATGATGTTGTGTTAGTTGGTTTTGGTTTGGACCAAGAGTTCGATATTATATCGAATGACGATGTCACTATATCAGTCTAATGAGGCTGCTCTAGTCCCGAACTTTAGTAAATCCTAATTACTCTTGGTTAGAAGCTCGGTTAGAAAGTTGAATAATAGGTCAAAAATCAAAGGGTTATTTATCTCCATTTGAACGAGTGGATGAGAATCACGATGTTTGAAAATTAGAGAAGTCTAAATTTTTTAAAGTCCTTCGGGTCGATTGTTGAATCGTTATCGAATGAATTTGATTTATTTTTATTTTTTTTATTTAGCAAGCTGTTTATTGTGTACAATCGTACATACTCCCTATTTACACAATGCTATATATTGATTAAGGTCATTCGATTCAACGGTCGAGGTAATTCAAGTAAATTCGGTTGAATTTACTAAAGTATCACACAATATTTTTACATATCATAAATGCTACCAGGTTTTCGATTACCCTCCTCCAAAAGTTTACTCGGGTTCAAAATCAAGCAAAGTTGGCGGTATACTTAAAATATTTTTTCATTTTCCATAAGCGCTGAGTCACTGCAAACTCGCAAACGGATCCGAGGTCGGGCCCATGCCTGAGTCAGACTCATAAATGGAACCATTAAATGCAAGATGATGGGTGCACAATACATTATCTTCTCATAAAAACTCTGCAGCCCGCCATGTGTCGCATTTTAAACGCATCTCCACCATATGTTGTGCATTGAAACGCAAAATTTGAGAGTATATGACCCAACTTTATGCTCTGCATAGAGAGTTGAATGGGAGATGGGGTTGGACTTTCTCATCTAAGGGGGGAGCTCTGGTTTCGCAGACTAGTTCAATTTGAGAGCTTATTTTGGGCATGTATTTTGCATTTTTTCCATTTTCCGTTTTTTTATTCACTTTTTTCCAGATTCTAGAAAAAAATGCAAAAAAAAAAAATGTAACACGGAAAATTCAGTATATTCTCCAAGCCTGCCGAACCATACAATTTACTTATCATCTTATTTTAGCGCAGAAATTTTGGATTAGTGTTGATTTCCAGCAATGAAGTTCAAATATTAGGTATCCATAATGCTTGTTTCATTACATCTCAATCATCGTTGCCATTTAGATACATGGTCTGTGAAAGGCTAATCTTCATTAAACTAAGACTCCATCCCAATCAGTGGCTAGGCGTGAGTGATCGAGCATCGATATCTCCCCGTTTGAAGCCGTGGTAAAGCATCGATTATTAAGCTGTTCATTAATTGCAAGCACCCTGTTTGTCGATCATTTTCCGCCGGTTTAAATGGTAGATCAATCGATGTATCGCAAAGCACGCTACGCCAATGATCCCAATTCTGCCGTGATAGCGAAGAGAGGCGTAAGTGCAAAATTTTCGAAATCGAGTTTTCCTCAAAATTCGTCTAAACTCTTTAAGATGACGTTACTGAGACTGCAGCTAAAGCAGCAAAATTCATCCCAATTTAATGAAAACGAGACGTATGAAAAAGCCGTAAGTGCACAAAAAACGACATAGTTTTTTTCAAGACAGCCGTAGGTGCATGAGAGCCAATGAAAACAGTGCTTTCAAGAGGAGTGCCGCCTTCATCAGCCGATTTCTAACCTAAAAATGTTTATATTGTGTGTCCACCACGCTACCACAAAACCACGCAGAAGATAGCACTCACGGCTGTCTTGCCAAATTCTAACTTAACATGGAACTGAATTTTACCTTTTTCATGTAATTTAAAATAAAATCGGTCGAGCTTCAATCCCCCAAATGATTTCTAAGAGTCTATCGAATGATTGGTTGTGATTTGACAAAAAACGGCGGCTTCTTTTAATAAAATGTTCCACTCAGAAACATCTAGGCCCATTTTCTCGAAACTTCATTTTTGCACTTACGGCTCTCTTCGCTATCACGGCAGAATTGACCAAAATTGCTCTCGATAGGGTATATTTTCTGAATTCAGGAGGAGATTTCACCCTCCCCCTTACCGTTCAAACAGAGCACTGAAAAAAAAATCTCGTTGTATTTACTAAGAAAAGGGTAAAATTACCAAGAATTCAGGGCTCTTATTGATCCCAATTTTTTCTTGGTAAAATTACCATTTATGGGATTGGTGATTTTACCAAGAAATCTCGGTAAAATTATTGAACTTTCTCGGTAATTTTACTGGACCTTGGTAAAAACGTCAATATTTTTTATCGGTTGTGGTAGAATTACCGAGATAAAATGGCGAAGTTACCGGGAATTGATTACCAATAAAAGTGTTATTCTTACCTGAAAAAAAACCAGTAAAAATACCGTTGTTTAGGTAAGCTTACCAGTCTGTCTTGGTAAAATTACCAATAATTGGTCAAATAAGTGAGATGGTAAAGGTACCAATGGACCGTGGCAAAAACGCTGAGAATTTTTTTTCAGTGAGCCCTTGATCTTAAGAGTGCAGGCTGTTCTCGCCCAACCTGGCATCCGACATAATGTTTGCTCGGTGAGAAGCGGGTCCGCTTCACAATCGGATGTTTGGAAATGAAGCATCCCACCCTCAACGCTTTTTCCCACCCCCTTCTCCACCCCTTCACATCCTCCCCCCGCCCCCGCACCCCCTTCCGTTCGCGGTCTCACCGCATCGTATGAAACATTCATATCTATCAATCAGCTGTGCATCTTTCGCAGCGCCTGCAATCGCAATTCTCAGTCTCCGACGAAACGTGACTGGTTTCGCGAAGTAATTGTTACCAGTCCGCCGTGCTGCCAAATTGTTGAAAATTCCCTGTTTTTCGGCGCGAAAAATAGGAAATTGAAAATGTGAAAAATGTGGCAAGCCTGCTCGGAGATAATCAGGAGGTATTGAGAGGGTAGGTTTGGGGAGATGGATTCGGATTTTTCAACGCGAGCGCCGAGAGAGGGTATGTTTTTTGATGGCGTGAGAAGTTTTCGTTTCGAGTGTTGGCGTTGCAGTCTAGTTCCGAGATCTTTCTGGAGGATATCTCGAACGCCTCACACTTCAAATTGAAACCATATGGTTTTAATGAATTCTTTTTTGATACTCTTACTCTAATTACTCTGAATTATGGCACTGAACCGTTTTTGGCCTGCAGTTGTAGTAAGAGGCACTTGAAAAATTCTATAGCGTGTTGGCGTTATTTGAAGAGTTGTTCGCAGAAAGGACGAATAAGTTGAAGTTTGCAGCACTGTTCAATTGATGCGGTTTAAAGAGCATTCGCAGCTAAAAAATTCCAAATTTTTAGTTTTTTGTCCCCTTTAAAAATGTTCGTTATTCTTTTTTTACATACTTTTCATATTCTGCTCTTTTTTTTGACAAAGGCATATAAGCTCTGTTATGTACAGTCATTACCATACCAGGCAGGTTAAAATTGGTTCCATTGATAAATATTGATGAAAAATGATGAAAAGTCATATAAATGATAAAAAGTTATAAAAATGATGAAATCAATGTAAAATGAGGATATTGATAAAAATGATATAATTAAGAAACGTAATTAAAAATGAAAATATTAAACTTGTTAATTTTATTTTTGAAGCCAAACTATAGTTTGTCTCAAAATAATCGGAGGATTTGCCTAAATCATTTCACAGCAGAAGATAAAAACAGGACGAAGGTTCCAACGTTAAGACGTTGGAGAGCGTTCACCGTAGCACTTCGTCAATATGTAAAAGTGGTTTTGCGCGAACGGAAGAAAGCGCTGCAAGACGCTCTTGAACTAGACGTGGACCGTAAACTAGGAAACATACATATATACAAGGAATGTATTGTCATCATAGAGTAAAATATAGGGATCATTAGTGAAGGGATACTTTGTACCCAAAGATTTTTTTAGATCTCCGACGACTAAAAATTTGAACGATCCTTGAAAGATTCATTGAATAAAAATACGTTGCAGAGTTTTAAAACGTAAATATATTAATTTCTCAAAGGCAAGCCTACAGGCATTACATAAAGTGGACAAAATAGGAGAAAAAAGGCACATAAAAAAAATTGAGAAAATAGGTATTGCTTCCCGCCATGAAAAATGGCGCCGAACTCATGGATCATGTAGAGAATTTTTCCCCTCATCATAAAAAAAAAAAAAAAAAAAAAAAAAAAAAAAAAAAAAAACATGGATCAGCGCGGGCCTTTACCAATGGATACATTAGTAAGATACCCGATGCAAAACGACGGGAAAGAGCATCCACTACTAACGTGATGAACGCTCAACATGAAACACATTCATTCATCTTCTGGGGTTGAGAACCAGCTCTGTGCCAATCTCTTTGATACAATTTTTTTTTACAAAGCTGCAAGATCCTAACAGCACTGCAAAATTAATAACGTAGGCACTTGTTGCAGAAAGCCGCTCAATTTTAATGGCTGCACGGGCCGATCCCCAGTAATCCGGCAACCGGCCGGCTGATTAAGACCCGGAGCGCGGCGCCTTATAAATCGCTCACCGCCACGAGTGAAAGACGCGACAAAAAACCGCACCGATCAGCGTTGCCGGGGCTCGCCGAAACCCGGCTGAAACCCTCCCGAAACGCCCATTCAACCCCTGCAATCCGGGCGAGTTTTTCTCGGCGCGGGCTGCATCCCCCGCTAATTGCATGCATGTTTTAACCAGATGAATGGAGACCGGAGAGCATCTTATCTGCAGCGACATTATTCGCCTGGGAGCAGGCAGCAGCCGCAAACGGGACGAGGGGCGGGGAGGGGGGCGAGGACGGTGTGGTGGGGGATGGGGGGGGGGGGGGGGGGTTGGAACATTAGCTCCGTAAGTTGATCGTCGTCGTGAGTCAGCGGGCACCTTTATTTTTATCTGCGGGTGGAAAATCGTTTAATCCTCTTGAATTAATGAACGCATTGGCTTCGGAGTCTCGACCCCTTCCCCTCCGGCGACCCGTTTTCACCTAGTAATTTTATTTATTTATTTTATTTATTCCCCCTCGCACCTCGGAGTTCTCAGCTCCGCCGACTTTTTTACGGTTATTTACCTGGCGCGCCGGGAGGGTTCGCTTCCTCCGCCTCTGCGCGCAGTGGGCTGTCGGATCAACTCCGAAAAAAAGAAAACTTAAAAAAATGATCAAAAAAATAATAGGCGGCGATTCCTCGAGCTTAAACGCGTGGTAAGATCAGTGATGAGCCAACAGAGAAGCTTTATTCACGATGATTCAATCATTTTTCGGTAAAAGAGCGTATGAGACCTCTAATGCGGCTCAGATCTCACAGCGTAATTCTCTAGTTGTAAGTAACTTATCCGTCAGTTCTGCTGTAAATTATTCCCTATTTGCTTCCAGTTTTGCCTCACTATTGTCAAGAAGTATGTCGATTGTGAATGAATTTCATCTGCCACAAACGCTGTAGAAAATTGCACAATCTTAATAGCATTGCAGGCCTCACGTGCCCTTTTACCAAAAAAGCCTCAATTTAGAGAATTAAGCTGCTGAACAGGTGATACAACTATTTTAACCTCTGGGTAGGTCAAATTGCATAACGGCCTATTTGAAGGAGTTTCAATGCCCGACCCACGTTTTTAATTTCGAAGATCCGTAGTGAATGACGATCGATGGTATTCGTTTGTGTACGATACTAAAACATCGACACGATAAATCTCATGTATCAATTTATCCCTATATTGATCCTATGTATCGATAAATGCCGATATCGATATTTTCGCAATTTATCGAACTGATAAGCTTAAAATAATCGAGAGACTATTGTAAATTTTTCAATGGACCACTAGACAAGGTACGAATTTCAGCATTCTGATACATGAATCGTAACTGAAATTCCACGTAGAACACGATGCGCACAACAAAAATTACCGCCATTAACTCCTTACGAAGATATTTAATGATTCTTGATGCGTGAATTCAAACCACCCGCTCATGAAAACTCAATGCTCTACGTGATTCACATCGCGCGCTAAACGTTATCGTGACAGTCTCTGCAATATAAAAATCTGGCAACCTCAATCTTGACGCTTTGGCTCAGCTATAGCAAATTGCTAATAGTTTGAACAACAAATGGTGGGAAATGAACATTGCTCGACTGAGAAGCTTGCTGAAACCGTTGAAGTGCGCGATTTGACTCACGTAGACGTAGAGCTTTGAGTTTCTTGTGAGCGGGCAGTTCAAATTCCTCGTAACCAATGTGGAATAAAAACATTGATATCTTCCTTAGGAGTTGGTTTCAGTAATTTTCGTTGTGAGAATCGTGTTTTATGTGAAATTCTGGTTAAGATACATGTATCAGATTGCTTAAATTCGTAACTTGTCTAGTGGTCCATTCCGCGTTAGCAGAGGTCAACAGAAACATGATTGAACTTCGGCAACGCAGTGAATGAAAACTCAGGTTATCTAATTTCCCATTCGATGCAAGTTCGACTCGGGTGCGCGGTGGGCGGCGGGTGGGCGGCGAT
The DNA here is from genome assembly GCF_001854935.1 of Bemisia tabaci. Taxonomy (NCBI): domain Eukaryota; kingdom Metazoa; phylum Arthropoda; class Insecta; order Hemiptera; family Aleyrodidae; genus Bemisia; species Bemisia tabaci. The sequence continues at coordinate 698,581 of NW_017548293.1, read as the reverse complement.
CGGGTTTTCGGGCTCGCAATAGCTTCCTCTCGGCCGCGACCGGACCTGTTCCTGCTGTGAGTTCCCTTCCCGACCCTCGGGATACCGGTCCTTATCGAATCGTCTTCAAATGAAATCGATCGATAAAACTCTATCTTGGCTATACTTTTTATCGATTTAAGTTGTTCGATAAGAATTCGACAATCGAAGCTCAAGGGAGTGGGTCCTCGTTTCCGGATGAGGATGACAATGAGAGCCTCCCCCGTCTTGCGGTCAACCCATAACTGTCAGTCTTGCTTTTTCACGTTGTTTCACTCTTCCCCGCGGTTGCGTCACACACCTTGATGCGACCGCCGTCGGCCGTTGTTTTCTTTTCCACGGAGGAAGATTCTCACTGAAAAAAAAAGTTCGGTAAATCCGAACTAGTTAGGATCACATAGAACCAGGTTTTGTTCGGTACACACGACCGAATTATTCGGTCTGTTCAACCGAATTGTTCGGTTTGTGCGACCGAACCATAATAAATTCTTACAGGTCGGTTCATTGGACCGAACAGTTCGGCTGAGCAGACCGAATAATGTGGTCGTGTGTACTGAACAAGATCCTTCTTTAGTGGCCTTTTTGTCCCTTTAGACTAGAACGCTCTTGTATCTTTTACCGGAAAAAAGTCTCTTGGTTCCAGAGTCCAGACTCTTTAGAATTTGATAAGAAAAAATAGTCTTGATACCATTGGATTTGTACGTAAAGTGAGAGCCAAGCCTCTTGATTTAAGCAGATTTCCTTTTAATTTGAGCCTTGGCCCGATGTAATCTAGAATATTTTTTCTCGTCAAATTTTTTAAGGGCCTATTCCTAGTGTTTAAGGATAGTGCGCTAGAATCGTAAAGAATGAAATTGTAGAGATAATAGGGAGGGGAAAGAAGGGACAATGGGGAGGGGCGGAGAGAATGGGGGGAGGAAAGGTGAGGAGAGAGGGAGGGGGATGGAATAGTGGGAGGGGGGAGGGAGATAGAAATGAATAATAAGGTCAGAAGAAAAATTCGATTCAAGGGCGAAAACACGCCTTCAATGGGCCTGTTGCATGCAAGAGATACAGCCGTGCGAATAGACTTTTAGAGGTTAAATGACACGAAAATTACGATGGTCACACTAAAAAAAGTCTGAAATACACTCCTTACTGCGCAATTTGCGTTGTTAGGAACGCGCTTTTTCAAATTTCCCGCGTCTGGGGGCAGTTTTCTAACGGCAACTCGCGGCTATTTCCGGTCAACTAGAACTGACAACATAACCTAAAAATCGGAGCTCGTGATATCGTGAAATGAAATGCAGAAGGACTGCGTTGGATATTTAAAAGTTGATCGATTTCGTTACCACATAAAGCGTACATGGACCACTATATGAGATCACGTTGGGTTTGTAAACAAACTGAAGGAAAAAATAACAACAACAACAACAACGACTCGGCATCTTCCGGAAATCACCGAGCCCGCCGTTTGCTCGTTTCCGGTGATTAGAAAACTGCCCCCAGACGCGGGAAATTTGAAAAAGCGCGTTCCTAACAACGCAAATTGCGCAGTAAGGAGTGTATTTCAGACTTTTTCAATGAGACCATCGTAATTTTCGTGTCATTTAACCCCTAAAAAGTCTATTCGCGCGGCTGTATCTCTTGCATGCAACAGGCCCATTGAGAACGATGCTGTGCAACACACAGAAATTTCAATAGTTGTAGCATTCTGTTATTTACGATTTTCCGATTGTTAAAGCGCGAATCGATGGCAGAGGAGAGAGGGAAGGTAGGGAAAACTGTCTTGATAGTGGCTATCCACGAGCCGGGGGGAAAATAAAATTACCATATAAATGATGCTCTGTACGAGATCCTAAATAATGTTAGCCGTAATCGATAATAGGCATATTTTTTTCACCTATAAGCGATGGTTTTATCATTACTTTGGATGTGAACACACAGTATGCGTACGGAAAAATTTGCATGAGTAATACGTTGATAAGTATCGCTCTAAAAAAGGTTACTTAATGCAGTAATTGTTTAAGACTTGGTGTGGCGTAATTTCCTTTCATTCTGTCTATATTAACTGTTCTTGGCAAAGTCAGTGCAGTTATTTGTTTCGATTCACGGCAGGTCTTGAACTAAATTACTTTCCTGTTCTTTTTTGAGTTGCTAAACGACAAATAAATCCTGCCATAAAAATTCCCGTATTAATTTTTCTGTATTGCGCAAAAAGTATTATCATACGTAACAAAACATTTCTCTGTTTCAGGTATGTAATCGTATTGAGCTCAACTTTTCCGAAATAAAATAATCGGACGCAGTGGACGCAACGTGTTTCGGGGTTTCGTGTAAGTCCAATTCACATCTTTCGCATCAGAGGCAGTGCGGCAGAAACAATTTTCATTCAAAATTTGTGCACATACCGTACTAAGTAGATGGAGTAAAGTAACTGGTATTTAGTTTTTTATTTCTATAAAACCTACATTTCACTCACTACTTTTTACTAATCTACGGAAGGAAGAAGACCTTCATTACCACTCGGTGCTTTTTCGATTCGTTGTCATGCGTTTGGATTAACTGTTTTTGTTTCTCCAAACATTTTTGAGACGATGAAGACTATTTATCTCAGATCATCCCCCCTTTCTTTTTACCTTTTTTTTACTAGTCTCTCTTTCACAGTTTGTTAAATTCATGGACATCTGCAGGACATTTTTCCAGATATTTGCCATTTTCGAATTTAAAACTTTGACCTATCGACGAATTGTCTAAATAGAAAATTACGAGTTTTCTTGTAAATATAATGCATACCCGATGATTTAATTTCCTAGGTATACGCAACCTCGATGTAAAACTGAGAGATATAGCATCCTCTCAAAATTATTTATTTGTGACAATAAAGGAGATCCTAAAGGGGATAAAGGTACAATAAGCTGAGCATTCAGGAAACTTGTTTTCGTTGCATTTTGTGAGGACAATTTTTCCCATTTTCCCAGTTTATGGATTCAGGCTTCTATAAACACGAAACCGAGCATATCGCAGGGAATGTTGAAATGGAATAACCTTCCTGACGGCGGCGGGGAAGGGGGGGAGGGTTGCTACAAGGAGAATATTACCAATCGAGAGAGAACGACTGGGGTGATGGCCCAGGGAGTGGAAGAGAGGTGAATGAGAGTAATATCGTCAAGTTTGACGCACGGCAGTTTGCTTGAATGACAGGAAAGAAGATACTCGCGAAAGTACGGCTCGTCTCCCATCAATGTATCGATTTTCGACCAGGAAAGTCATGGTGAAGAGAGCAGCTTCATGACTCGGATTTTGAGGTTTTGAGCGCTGAGGCAACGTAATTGAGTGAGGCAAAGGTTGAGTGGAGAGATCAACGCTATTTCGTGCTTAATAATAGTTTATGAGCAACTTGATGAGCAAAAAATTAAATTAAATTCGCCTTAAGATGAATTATGAATGAAATTTGGCAACATCAAATTATCCATTAGCGAGTTTGATTCGTAACATGGCTGCCTACAATACACTGAAAGAGATAAAAAGTCTAGAAAGTTTTATAGATCGTAGTAGTATAGTGTGCAGAAATTCAGGGTTGGAGCGCCTTCAATTTGAGTGATACTTCCAGCCTCACCTAAGAGTTAGTTTAGTTGCGTGACCTAACTTAACCCAACCTGACTCTATTGCGCTCGGTTCCCGAGCTTTGTTAACGATTAGAAACGTATAACTCGACCATATTCAATCACTGCAAAGTCAAAATTCGTTCTAACGTTCCAAAATTACTATATATGTATAATTTTTTACAAGGAATCTCATCGAATTGTTTTTCTCTAGTTCTTTGTCAATTTTTGTCACTTTGTAAGTTTGGTTGGTAAATGTTATATCGGCCTCTGTCAGGAGGTATTTTTTAATGAGAAACTCGAATTTTCAGTCAAAATTTTAAAATTTCAAATTCCAAGATGGCGAACGTGGCCTAAAATACTATCCCGACTCCTTTCTCTTCGGGTTTTTTTTTTTAATTCTATTATCAAACGGTACTTTTTGACAGGAAACTCGAATTTGTAATCAAATTTTCAAACCTTCAAAATCCAAGATGGCGTACGGTGTCTAAAGTGCTACTTTCGCTTTTCCAAAAGTATTTATCCTTGCAATCAATATATGTGTATTTTCTGTTCATTTTCAAAATCAATTTACCCTCAGCTAATAATGACCTTGATGTGGGCGCGCTCTTTCAAAATATATGTGTTGAAACTGCTGGTCCCCCTTTTCCCCCTTTATAAATATACATATCGTTAAAGCCGAAAAGAGTCCGCTTCGAACCCTCAGGAATGTCCGCTCATCCGTACAGGACCTTAAAGAGAGAAAGCATTCTTGACCCCTTTTCCTTTCACATTCCCTTTGACCCTTCGATACATCGAACGACGAGCATCGCGGAGGCGTCTTGGGAGAGACAGCTCGAATTTTGAATACAAAGTGCTCATTAGCCGATCGACAAACAATGAATAAAATTTCCCGCGCGGCACACCTGATCATCGATCGAAAGGGATGGAGCGCCGAAATAAAAACTCGTGAAAATAAGAGGAAACCCGCTCGGGAGGAAAAAGCGAAGCGTGAAAAATCGACTATCGATTTCTTCCCATTTGAAGCGATGGCAGAGAATCGATTATTCAGGAGCATTCGATAATCGATCCTTCTCTATAGGTTTAAATGACAAGTTCATCGATTCATCGCGAAGCACGATATGCTCGGGAGGAAAACGCTCCCGTCATGTGCGTGAGCGGGTGCGTTTTATTTCGAGTGCGTCGTTTTGGATTTTATTTGAGTTAGGTGGGCGCTTTGTAAGCTTCGGAGGGATTGGGGAATGAGCTTTGACGTACCTTTTTTTTTCAGGGGTTGATGGTGTGTTCCATATTTGTTAGGTGGAAATAATTGAAGGGCCGCTGAGAGTTTCATACGAACGAAATTACGACTTTTTTCTCTTTTTTTTTTCGTTATCGTATGCCTTATGGAGCATTATAATTTTGGGTGTTGATTGTTGTGAATTTTTATCGTCTGTTTAATCTGAGGCTTGAGTTTTTGGCGTCATGTTTGAGACTTTGCCCTTAAAACGTTATGTTGTGCAATCATTCAAAGCCGTATTATTTGAAACGGTCACCGCTTCACCGCTAAGACACCCTCTATTTCCGCCGGTCGGTTTATGCCCAATAGTTTCGTGTAAGATCCACTAAAAAAACAGATCCCGGAAGAAGAGGGAGTGTGTGATGTAAGTGTTTTGGTTTGTTCCATTTAAAAATTTGTCATCATTAATATTACACAGTATTTTTTGAAACTAAAACAATCAATGCTTTCCACAAGTTTAACAGTCAATACCGATACAATGAACCTCATTCGATGAATAAACAATCTTTAAATATTCAAAGTTTTCACATTATTCTACGAGTTTCTGCCTTAATTTTAAGTTTAGCAAGGTAACAGAGAAACACGAATATGTTAAAGAACAATATCGCACCGATGGTTCCCTAACATGTAAAACTGAAATCTTGCAATCCTCGAGTATAAAATTAGAGTAAAATATTCATTCTTTACATTGCAGGGCTACGTTTTTTTTTGACATTTAGTGGAAGATCAAAATGCTTTAGAAATTTTCTAAAATTTCGGTTGGAGAAACTTCTGTATCGTTAAAAGTTTCGTCTCCTTTCTTTCTTGCCTTCTTTTTTTCTTTCTTTCTTTCTTTCTGGCCTTCTTCTTTAGAGGTGTAAATGGCCTTAAATGCTAAAGCACCGCTTTAAAATAAACTTATATTACTACTACTACTACTACTACTACTTTCTTTCTTTCTATCTCTCTTTTTTAATTTAGTTTTCTTTTTCCCTTCCTCATCTTCTTTTTATTATTTTTTATTTATAGACTTTTGCATGAAGATATTAGCAAACAAATTACTGCCTTAAATAATCAAAAAGAAGAGAGATAATGACTAGATGGGTAAATTTGCCGAGAAATATCTCATGCCAGTATTAGTTCAACGTGTCTCATTTTCCTCACCGTGCGAGAAAAAACTACAAAATTGAAAGTTTAACATCTCATTCCATCTCTTTTAGCCACAATTAAAATGGAGAAAACAGAGCTTTCTCGAGCCAGTGAAGGCAAAGACTTCTCCAAGCAGAATTCCATCTTCAGCGAGGAGGCTCCAATTCAAAGCCAGAGTCTCCAGCAATTTCCGAGAATTATTTCACGGTCTGAATCGCGCGGATGAAATACATATTCTGGAATAAGGACGAGTAATTTAGAAAAAAAAGAAGAGACGGGGGGAAAAAACCCCGACAGCTCGCGGTAACCACTTCATTTACACAATTTCACTCATTTTTAAACAGAAAGATAATCCGGAGCGAAAGGAAATGGATTGTGCTAATAGGACGCTCTCCAGGACTGCGCCGAGAGAGATGTTTCCGAAATTCCGCCCGTAATATTTTCTCATTCCGCTCACAGGTCAGTGAACAGGCTCGTGAGTTGCCAAACGAATCGTCGAGATCCCTTCTTCCGGGCGGGGTCTCTTCGAGAAAAGAGCCCGGTTTAGAGAAGGGCTCTGATTAATTGAAGGGTCAGAATTCGAAATCTGCTGAAATACAATTTTCAATTTTGGATCAACCAGAGCGATTTAATTAGTGCCTAGTTTTTACGAGTTCGCAGTGTCTCAACCAAAAAAGTGGTAAATTTAACCAAACGATTCGGTTCATTTAATTGGAAGAGAAATTCAAAAGAAATTAACCGTAAGTTACTTTGAATGACCTACTTCTCAGAGTGTCAGGAGTGCTTTCAGAAATCGCTCATGTTGCCCATTGCGTTATTTACTTTATAGAAATAACTTACTTAACTGCCTTGGAATTTCTTACATTTTTTTAGAAACTTATCATCTACCAAATCTGGTCCTATTTTTTTCCAAAAATTTTCTTTTCTGGATGACTTTTAAATGAAAGAAACAGATACGCAATCTTCGTAACACAATCTTCGTAACGCCTGCTAGAAGGGCTTATCAGATTTTGAGTATCCATGCACTTATTCATTTTGGAATCCTTCCTGACATAGCCGCTCGTTCGGATAGATTTTCTCCAAGATTAACAAGACTTCAGTTGATATGATTGGTCCCACTTATCCTAAGAGAGTTGTAACCCTCTGTCAGGAAATGACCGAAACAACAAAAGCGTTGTTGCCATATATCTGCACATTACTAAAGAGTAGTAACTCCAGAAATGAAGTTTTGCCGAATGGACTTGGTAATCTCAATTGGACGTATTTCTATCAAACGGACCTAAGCGCCATAGGGTAAGGAAGGTAGAGGGGGGCTTGGATTGGCGGCGGAATCGGGTGTCCGGCTTATTACGTCCTATACTCGCAATGCTTTTCCATGGCGCTTAGGTCCGTTTGACAGAACGCTCTATCCGGGCCTCTAAATTCCTCAAAAGGAACTCCAATTGGCGCTTAGTTCCGTTTGATAGAAATACGTCCAATTAATAATTTAACTGAACAATTTCTCTATTTTTTGTACAACTATTCAACAAAATCATCCGTATGAGACTCTTAGAAATTGCTTGCTAGAACTAGCTCTAGTGCCAAAAGTATGGTGTTTTCAGAGGAAGTTTCGTAGAAAAAAAATTACATCTTATTTTCAGCCCAAGCCTAAACTTTTGAAGTACGGCGCTTCAACTTCCGGACACCCTGTATTCCCTTTCGGAGAGTGAGACGCGGCATCTCTGGGTTGAATTCTCGAGCTCGGGCTCTCGTGAAATGGCTCGGATGATGGAGTCGAGGCAAATATTATAGAGAAACCGGAGTCGAACGGTGGGCTCCCGCTTAAATCGGCCAGAAAAGTAAGTGCCGTGCCTCGGCCTCGAGCCCCTTCGCCGCCGCGCCGCGCCGCCCCGACTGTTCGAGTCATTGCTCCACGAGCGCTCTCGCACCTCAAAGTTGCCACACCGACTCATAAATGAACATAGATAGCTGAAACATACGATGATATTTTATTCCAAGCGGCAGCAGCGTAGGAAGTTCTCGGCGAACCCATAATTCCCGGAGATTTTTCACTACCCGCCAACGGCAGCCCTGCCTGCGAAACGCCGGCGGCGCGAATTGAAACGAACTCGAAATAGACCGGGAAAGCGAGGCTGGATTTCGGGTTGTTTATTTGGACGCACTTAAACGAAATAAGTCTGCAGACTGAGACGCTCGGAAACAAACAAGAGAATGCGAACAAAAAAATCCTTCGCATAAGTAAGCCCTCATCCCTAGTATGACCGACGTGGTCTGTCTAGCCCTAAGGCCTTGTATAATTTGACTACATTTTCCATTAAGGAGCTACTATCTCTGATTTGTTACAGAAAAATCGTGTGTTATTAGTTTTCTTACATATAGATAGATGCTTTTATCGATGAGGCAGAAATATTAGTTCCTGTTGCAAAATGAAGTCTAATTGGTTGAATTTAAACAAAAAGATCGTGCATGCCCATTTCGGAGTATATGAAAAATAAGAAAAATGAAAAAGAAACATATGTACAGCAGTTTTCAACTTCATGAGGTAAAACAATGAGTAGTGGGGGAAGAGAGATAAAGAAGGTGGAGGAGGGAGATAGGGAGAATAAGAAGTGAGATGAAAACCAAATGGGAAGCCGTAGAGGAAGAGGCAGAGAGGAGGAAGAAAAAAACAACCTGAAAGAAAATATTTTTGTTCCTTTCGTTCTCTTTCAAATTATTCTTATCGTTCCTCTTCGTGTTCATCTTCCTTCTCTTGATTTTCTCTTCAAAGGCGAAATGGGGAATAGAGTGATAACTTACTCTCTTCATGGAGTGATATACTGTTGCCGTTGAATAATGTTGAATCACCACTGTTTTTTCTGGGACGCTGATTTTTGCATACTTACTGCTTCCTCAAAACTCTCATTCTTTTTAGCAATAAGGCAAATGTTGGTGTTTTAGCTGAATTCGTCAGTTCACTTAAGTTAGATAAGTTAAATCTTGGAAGGAAACCCGATTTCGAAATGTGTTCTCCTCGGTATAACATGACAGTGGTGCGACATGCGAGAATCATAACTGATGACGTCACGCCAGTATCGCATCTCATAGATCACATTAAGAATGTTCGTCTCGATGATGCGAGGGCGCCCTAAAACAAGCCTATAATTTAAGGCGGGGGCCGTTAACTCGGGCAGCCGAAACTAGATTTGTCTCATTTCCGGGCCGCTCCGCGGAGGTTATAATGAGAGCTCAGAGTTTCCAAAGTTGAAGCCAACCGCCGAAAACTTTGCTCTCCGAGGAACCGCGACAAGCCGGGACCCGTAAACTTGACCGGATCGATACTTCCAACGCTCCCTTACGTGAAATCGAGGATTCGATCCATCGCAAAGGTTCCGTAAGAAACGGAGGGGATGTATCGATGAATCGCCGTTTCGATTCTCGGCCGCGAGAGAGCGTGGTAGGCTCAACCGAACCCCCGATTTACTGCACTGCGTAACCGAGAAGTTATCGGGCTTATTTGAATCAACTTTGAATCTCATTGAACTCCATAATTCAAGGCGAAACTCGGCTCTTATAACGTCTGAATGCATAATTTAATTTGCTCTTAGTGCTTAATTAAACAGTTTTTCAGTCTTATTTTTCAGCTCGCCCGGGGCCGGGCCCGCGCCGAGTTTCGCTCGCGGATTCAATTATGATTTCTCATTCTTCCGCGATTAAATTTTTGCCGCGTCGGAGTTTTTCGGGGTCCGGGCAAAAGTTGAGTCGTTAAGTCGGGATACTCCGGCGCAAACAGCACTGATTAAGGCAGGTTAATTGAACGAATTGTTTCTCAAACGGAACATGTTCATTTTTGGATGAGCCCTAAGCTGTAGGAGAATCCTACCATAACGGAGCTCATGTAAAAAATAAACTTGTTCCCTTTTAGAAACAATCTCGAGTTCCGAATCACCGAATAGTTCTTTCGACCCGTCGTTATTCTTTTGAAAGAACTGAACTGCATTTTTTGCTAATCTCATCGTAGACGTTAACCAATACGATTCAAGGTTCATTCGAAGATTGGCTTAAGCTCTTTAGGTCACATTTACTCTGATATTCCGTCGACCTAGCACGGTGAAAAGTTCAAGGAATAACGATTTTTACCTCTGCACGATAACAATGAAATTATAGAATAATATTACTGCTTTTTGAGTCTCCCGAGAAATAACTGAAATGGAATTCTCAGCTTAATACAGCTCGAACATCAGAGATGTTCTAATTGCGTTTTAAAGAATACTTGTAAAGGTGAAAGTTGATTTGTTTAGCATTGGAAGCTCATAAAATAATCTATAGTTTGAAATATTTAGGCTTGCTCGTTTTTTAGGAACACCCTGTATATTTGTACGATTTGGCTGCCAATACAAATAATCCCAATAGAATGCATGAAAATTTGACGTAAGAGGTTACCGACCTTTCGAAGGGATAAAAATACAGTTTTGCCTTTATTGAAACTTGTTACTCGGTTTTTTTTTACGAATGGAGAGAAGCGTGAGATGAGATGTCAAGATACCGGGTTGATTTGGAGCAGAAAGTGTACAGAAATAAAACTTGCAAGAGAAAGGCAAACACCCGAAGGTTGGGAAACAGTAGACATACCAAAACGATTTTCTCTCATTGTCGTGAAAAATCGTTCGTGTTTCTTTTTAGGGGCAACAAGCTTCTTTTCCGTTCGTTTTTCTGCTTCAAGTAGTATTACTTTTTAAACGTATACACTGGGCAGTTGAATAGTTCTTTGAATAAAAGTAATAGCATAACTTGATCTATTGCCTGATCGATCTCTCTTAATTTTTCAACTTTGACATCATTAACTGGCCCTCTTTCACGAAACGAATTCCTATTAATTCACCATCATGTGCTGATTTTATCCTTTCAATGTGTACTTCTGAAGTCGAAATCACAGCAGCTGACCACCCTTTTCCAAACGCTGCCTGCGTTAACCTGAACGACCCAATTGCGAGATACATCTAAACTAACTCCCAATCAGCTCAAATTGCATAACCGCAAAAACGGAGGAGCTCTCAATTCGAGACTCCAGTAAGGTTTGCACCAAGTGGCTTTTTTCCTTTTTGAACAGACTTCAGAGGAGACTCTTAGTAATAAGGGAGAGTATGCTATAACAGAATCCAGAATAACCATTTATCGCTCGTTACCAGTATGGACTATTAAAACTTAAAGTGCTCTAATCATTCACTAAACTATAACGGCACATTAACCAAATTAACGCAACAAGAAAGTTAAGCGTGCACGCGCCACAAACAGGTTGAATGCAACTTGCTTATTCAATGATCCAGTTCATTTACAAATGGATGTATTGGATGTATGTATATTACATTGGATGTATATTACTTACGCATTATCCATGCACAGCCAGCGTTGCCATTTAGAGTACTATTACATCAGGTTTATTACGAAAAGATACCAGGAAGATTAATCCTTTCAGAATTCGAGTGGAACTGTGCTTATGCCGCTTATCACCAAATTCCGAGTTAAATTTGCTGCGGCTTTTGTGGTAGGTAATCAAATTTCTGAACGCTCATGAAAGTGACAACGGTATTTTTGAGCTGTAAATCATCGTCGCTGCTCAACACCTCATCCAATAAGCCTTTATTGTTTGCGTTAACTTTGTTGTTAAGTTAAAAAATATGAAGACGTTAAAGTTGGTGAAGTAAATAACTGTTCATAATTATTATTAAACCAGATGACCACATTACAGTAGATAATATTCTTTCAGACGCATAGATCTGAACTTTTACCTACCCGTTAAATTAGATTTTAAATGTAATTTTTGCTTATAATGTGGCTCTATCATATAACGGTAATCAAAAGTGTCTTTTGTATCAAGAAAAGCCATTAACATAGCGGAGTGTCCCCATCTGATCTCTAGATGGCCTCATTTATCCTAATATCTGTAAGCTCGACAAAAATGAAATTTTACTGTCTCTTTGTCATACAATCAAGCTTAACGATGCAAATTTTCTTCTTTTACCTCTGATAATTTGTTAATACAAGTTTATTTTACTAAAGGATTCATCATTTTTTTTCTGTAAAAGTTATCTTACGTATTAAACCTTCATATAAATACACCCTTTATAGGCAGTAGTCCTAGAAAGGAGTTCTTGAAAGCCTGTAATGGCACCACCTTCTTTTACCAAATTTTTCGGTATGGGTACTTGATTGAATTGAAATTGTCTCCCCTAGTGAGACCTTTGTTTTTAAAAAAGTCCACGAAAAGATCGAGATACTAAAGCAGTAGGCAGAGCAGAAGAGTAAGAATCACGGTACATGGATTGTACGTTGTAGTTGATAGACGCATTGGAAGTGTCAAAAATAAATAAATTCAATTGAAAAATGAGAGTTTAATCTTTATCGTTCTGACTTATTTAAATTTCCCGTTCGCCAAAAAACCACATATCTACCTGTGTCAAATCGGTCACTACATTAACTCTGAAGTGCTTTTCAATGACAATTTTGTTTTTAGGTTTTAATGTTTATCTAAAGATGGAGAACTACCGTGTGACCATAATCAAAGAAAATATGTGTAAGACTAACGTTCAGTTTTTTTTTAAAATTTGTAGATTCTTAGTGTGTAAGCGAGAACATCGATAGCTACTTTCTCTCTAATGGATTCATTTCGGAAATTGTTAGTATTTCTATAGTAATAGTGTTTGTGTTCCATGTGAACTTTTTACGAAGCAACATCCTTTCGGCACGTTTATCCGGTGGCCCATGCTCCATCTGCTAAGAAATCAACCCTCATTCACTCTCAACTCTGTGAATAAAACTACCGCATGCATTCCTCCTATCAAATTCAACTACTCATCCTCTCGAAGGAATGTAAATGCTCCTTGACGTTTCAATCCACTTATAATCGCGCCGGAAAAACGGGTTTTGATTCTTTACACAGGTGTGCCAATCCGCGTTAATATTTCCCATTCCAAGCTCAGCTAGACTTAAGAGTAATTTGATATTTTAGGTTGGCAACTCGGCGGACAAAGCCATGAGAGCGCTCGCATGGAATCCCAAATCAGATCAATTTCTGGGTCGGAAGCGAATCTCATGTGGACGTTGTCGGATAGCTAAGTCTCAGTTTATTTTTTCGTTATGACTAAATATGAAATCGGTGATTATTTGCCCCTATTTTTGCCGCAGCATCTTACTCTTGCACTGTTGATTCGCGAACGGAGAAAAGTGGGCTGTACATTTTCTTGTGTTTCGAGACCCACCTATTCTGCTTGTCATCAATAGGTTTATAAATGAATACATACTTCGTAAGTTCAAAAGACAGAAGTTAGTCCATGTTTTTGCGTCTACGACCAACACTTGTCTACATTATAAGAGTAAACATACATGCATGCATGTCAATTTACGGCTGCACAGATTTCTTCACCAAGGAAGCACATTTAAGCTCTTCACTCTAAAAAATCTGTTTTCTAAACCCCAAAATCAAAGCTTAAGACAGTCAAACGCAAAAATCAGCTTTTGATTCGACGAAACGAATGCAATATTTTGCGTTGAGATGATTTCAGCTTCATTTTAGAATTTTCGAAAAAGCTGTCGTGGGAAAAACTACTCAAATGAGCCTTTGGGCCTAACGCACCCGTTTATATATTCAAAAATTAGAGTGAACCCTGATTTTTGCCTGACTTATTTCATCTTTTACAGACGTTTAAAAAAAATACGCAAACTGATTGCGGTAGACGCACGGGTCGTAAGACAGTGAGTTGGAATTTTTCAGCGAACGTGCGTTAAAAATCAGCATAAAGCTAAAAATCTCGATATAGAGGGGAAAAGCTCAAATGAGCACAATTTTCCCTCAAAGAGACACGCTGCTTGGTGCAACATTTGTAACGACTATAGCACATAATTGTAACCATAGTAAATTCTACCGTTTTTACACATTGAAAATCCCCTTCCCCTGACTCAGGTCCTCTTTGACACGCATGGTCAAAGAAGAAAAAAATCTCACCAGTAGATACAAAACACCATAATATGAATTACGCCCACAAATTCAATAATGACCGGTTAATTGATTGACAGCGGAAATCTAGGAGCGATAAGAATATCAGCTCCCATGTGGCTGAAATTCCCCAACTGTAACTCCCCTAGATTAAATAAGGACTTGGAAACTACGTATGTAGCGCAGACAGCTATCAATGTTACCACATTACGACTATTTTCCGTGGGTCGCGGTCAGGTCAATATAAAACGCCTTCAAATGCGTGTGATACTGTGCAACACACTAGAGTTGATATAGTTGTATCCTTAGGTTGGAACCTAACTCAAGTAAACTGCTATATCAGAAAGGAGGAGGCCGAAACGCGTCTGTATCTGCCTTCCTGATTGGTCGGTACCATAGTGTTGCACCAAACAGCGTATCTCTTTGAGGGAAAATCGTGATCATTTGAGCTTTTTCCCTCTGTATTGAGATTTTCAGCTTAATGTTGATTCTTAACGCTCCTTCGCTAAAATATTCCAACTCACCTGTTTAAAACTAGAAAAATGATTCTATCAAATTGTTCGAATTGCTCTCGAAAGTGTTATACAACAACCTCGATAAGATCGAATTGTTTTAAAAAAAATATCCAGGAGATTGCGCAACTATGCCATTCGTTTTTTAGCGCTCTTACGATCGTTAACCTGGGTATATCGATGTGCGCAACGCAGCGAAGAGAACTAGGCTTATCCCTGTTGAGTCTCCCCCTCCCTCTCCCCCGCAGCTCTACTCGCAGGGCTTAACTTCTCATTCGTTTTCGAGAATTAATGAGAAATTATTGTTATTTCCCCCGCTGAGGCCTACTTCGCTGCGCCCCTGAAAATGAAGAGACATGATGCGTTGGAGATCGCTCTAGGCGGTGTTTGGATATCTTCAGAAAATAACCTCGTGCAGTCGAAGATTGCGCATCTAGTCTTCGCTGAGAAAAAACTGTGGCTTAAAAACCAATTAGTGGTTCATATGGAACACCACTATTAGTGGTTAAGGCAACGTATAATGGGCCTGTTGCAAACTTTTGCTAGAGCAGAATGAAGAGTTGTTTCCCATAGATAATGCCTCAAAAATCACGATGAGCGCATCGGCAAAGTCTGAAATGCACTCATAAATTCACAATCTGCGTAAGAAAATTGCGTTATTTTGAGCTTCCCGCTTCAAAAACGATACTACTGCACAGGTGAACATTTTGTTAGAGGAGTCGCTCCATCGTCGGCAATATTCATCATGGCCGACGCTTGCGCAGTTCCTCGCGTAATTCGAGGAGAACTCAAGGTCAATTAAGGCGGGCGAGGAAAATATGAACGTAAACACGCCGATTGTTATCTGGTTTAATCCTGTTTAGGTGTTATCTCGTTCCATCACACGTGTTTTGGCGGACTGGCGTCGGCCATGATGAGTATTGCCGCCAATGGAACGGCTCCTCTAACAAAATGTTCACCTGTACCGTAGTATCGTTTTCGAAGCGGGAAGCTCAAAAAATCGCAAATTTCTTACGCAGATTGTGAAGTTATGAGTGCATTTCAGACTTTGCCGATGCGCTCATCGTGATTTTTGAGGCATTATCTGTAGAAAACAACTCTTAGTTTTGCTCTGGCAAAAGTTTGCAACAGGCCCATTATAGCACATATGCCTCAGTGATGATGTATAGTTTAGTACGATAAACGCGAGAAAAAAAAAAAAAACACTAAATACGAGATACCTTAGTATGGTTCATGGACCAATAATCATTAGTTTATTTACGACTAGTATTGGAGTTTCATATAAACCACCAATTGCTTTATGAAGTCATGGATTTTTTTTCTGTGCTTAGCGATGAAAACTATGCTAAAAACTGCTCAAAAATTAAAGAAATAATTGACGGTAAAGTACATGGTTTCAACAGTTTTAATTGTAAAATTCAGAGGTAAAAGTAAGAATCAAGTAATAATTAATTCAATACAAATTCAGAAAAATACAGCATCCGGCGTCATGTAACCTGCGTCTGATTATTGTAATGAGCCAGAATTGAAAGAGACAAAAACTTCAAATTTTTCCCTTTTCGCCTTTTATCTTTACGTAAAAACAGATAATCACTACAGAAAGTTCACAGATCAGCTCCTGAACGGGGTATTAATAAGTATTTTGAAAACAGATCAGACGGAAGTTAGATTACGCAAATGGTATCATTCGTATTTTTGAAATTTTTAACCAAGGCTTGTTTATGAATACGGATGTTAGAATACGTCGTTCTTCTGACGTAAATGCGTATCTTTATTTCCGAATGAGCCTTGAAAAGCATGGAATTATACGGAGCCCAGGGCTCACGTAGAAATTGAGGTATGCCCGTATGCCCTTACGTTCTAGGAGCGACAAATAGTGATGGGTCCACACCATGCTGCAGCGAAATCGAGGCTACAAAATTAGCCTCAAAGTCACGAAATGTGAGTTGTAAATTATATATTGTTCAGGAGTTGATTTTTAGACGCTCCGTCATGCACTTCATTTTCCTCGTTAAATTTTGAGGTGGAATAACGCTGCGTAGTGCTTTAATCATTTATGCTTTATCTAGAGGCCCATTTCGCAACCTTAAAATGGACGTATTTTTGCGAAAAGGAACTACGTTGCACACAAACCCTTTGCACACAGTTCCTTTTAGCATAAATACGTTCAAATTGAGTTATTCTCTCCCAACTGAGAAATAACGGAATGCATAGCTCTACGGCGTATTTTTGACCATAGATTTAAAATTCCTGTTATGCGATTGATTTTTATCGATGAATTTGAGGTGAAATTATGTTCCTTAGTGCTTCAATCATTCATCCCTTGTTTAAAGACTCACTTTGCAACCTTGAAATGGAGTCATCTTCCCTCGACCGAGAATCAACGGAATGCGTAATTCTACGGCATATTTTTGACCGAAGTTACATCCGTTCCCCTTTCGCGGAATCTTCCCGACGGATCAATTAATCGACCCCTGTCGAACTTGTTCAATTCTTCGCGAATAGCCCGACTATCAATTGTCTAACTTCATCTCGCGAAACTTTATATTCCTCCTCGAGCGCGGGCCGGGCCGGGCATCCGTCGTGGGTCGAGGAAAGTTCCGCGCCGAAAAACACCACTCACCGGCGATGACCGCTTGACCCCACCTTATTCCACCCTAGACACCCCCTCCCCACCCCGCCGTCAGCCGGGAGGAGCCCGTAGCGTGAAATTCAGTTTGGCAGGTCTGAAATTCGATAATCTTGCACGCTAAATCAATTTCCGCGCTCATCAATCCGCTATGACACCGCTGCCAACTTCGCGGATATTCCTGGATCCCTCGGAAAACCGCGCATTTACGAGGGATCAACGTCGAAGCCGCGCGGTTTTAAGTTGGCACGATTTGGTTCGATTGTAAGTTTAAGATTTTCGAGCGAGCGAGGGAGGCCACAAAGCCGTGCTGGGGTGCCTGAACTTAAGTCGAGCTATTAGTCGAAAGTTCGTCTTGCAGGGTTGCCGGCTTGATCTAGGGATGACCGATAGAGGTGTGGATTTTGGAGGATCGGGGTTGGAGTTGGCAAGGGATCCCTGCAGGTCGAGGTAGGGTGTTAGCTGAGAGACCGCCGAGTCAGACTGAGGCCCTGACGTTTGTCTCGGCCAAGTCCGCAGTGAGTTTTACCAATGTCATGCCGTCATGACGGTGGATTCGGAGAGAGACTTAGAGGTAGCCACCCAGTGAGGTCAAGAGGCTGCAGCAGACTCTTGCTGGGGGCTCAGGGTCTATCCCCTCTTTTTTTTTTCAAAGCCTAACACCCCCTTCGCTAAAAATTTCACGTGGACTAAGCCTAGAAATTAATGTAAAACCCTAGGAAAAATGGAGACCTCGTGGATTGTGATAGCTGCTCAATACCACCATTTCCTGTATGCGGCTCAAACGTAAAAAGAAAAATGATAGGATGGGTTTTGCTGCTTAAAATCAACCCCCTGTACCTAGTAAAACGTTTCGCCATCACTTGAATACTGCTGTGCGGGGGGGAAAACGACACGCGTATAGTAGATCTCTCAGACGTATGGTTAAAGCTGTCAGAACTATGATAGGGGCTTTTAGATTTTTTGGAGATCATTTGGACTGCATTTTGCAATAAGACGCTACAATTCCTGGCTTATACATAAAAATACCTACCTGCGTAGGAAAATTGATGGCACGTATTTATGTTGTTCCTAGCATGAGCCAAAATTCGTGGTTCCGAATTGCAAAATGTAGACCATTAGTAAACAAACAAATTCAGCCACCATTTTTCCATTTAGGCGAAGAATCTAAATACAGTTTATTGTGAAAACAGACGAGGTTTACCGTCTTCGTTAAAAATGTTCTTTATCATTGTTTTTATAAAATGAGATACTTGGCGTTGAAATTAGTCAACAAACAAAAATTGGATTGCATTTTGCAAAAAGGAACCACGAGCATTTCAATGTTGCTAAGATTTTGCAACTTGTTTTTCCTGGAAGTAAAACCTGATTATCCATTAACAGTTTCTATTTTGCTCGCTAAAAATTGTAAATTTAAAACAAAAATTACCATGCAAATTTCATATTTTTTCATGATTTTGGTAATTTTATTGCAAAGGATGAAGTTGCACAATCTTAGCGTCACTGCAGTGCTTCTGGTTCCTTTTTGCAAAATGCAATCCAATTGTATGTGTATTTCTGCGAGATTTAGTCTAGCTATACTCCATAGAACTATCGTTATTAAGGTACCATATACATTTTGGTTAGGTTTCTTCTCTATTTTGTTGTGTGTTCTCCCTTTTATTCCGCACTTTCCTTCCTTTTCTGTTCTCTTTCACTTTCCATCCCCTTCCTCTCCTTTTTGATTTCCGTATATTTAGACTGAGGTTGGCTTCAACTTCAGGAAGCTGGAGGCGAAAGTTTACAAGAGCACCATCGCAACGCTATGGCGCAATATCTATCGGGGAGATCTGAACCGTTAAAACAGTGGAGTCTGGACAGATTACAGCGGATTAATGTCAAGACATAAAGTCAGTGACCTGTAACTGACCCTGGCGTGGGACTAAAAGTTGGTCGGCGGTTACTTGGGAGATTTCTCGGCATTCCCGCATCTTACGATTAGATTAGGCCAGAGCACTGGTACACCCGCCCACCACTGCAGTCCGGGGGCAGTTTGGATCTTCGCTTGCCACAGGATGAGAAGACTCCGTTCTAATCTTCCGAATTGTCGATTTACAAGGACTTTTCAGGTGGATCTCAGGAGAGTGTTCATGCCAAACATTATGTTAGTTCATGTTGGAAGTTCACTGGAGTTTCGAAGACCGCCACTTACTCAAAAATTTCCGTGTTCACGGTAACTTTGGGTTATTGGTTTTTTTTTTTGGTTAGATCAGCCAAACCGATTTTGTTGCTCAAAAAAATTTTTGGTTTTATCAACTTAGATATTCGGTTACTCTGAGGATGAAAAAAGTGTCCTGCTGAACTAATGTGCTAAGGAAGAACGCCGTACGAACATTCGAGAGTTGCTGAATTTTCTTCGATAAATCGTTTATTTTTGAGAAAAGTTCTGGATTGTTTTCCTTGAAATTTTCAGGAACTTTAGGTGAAATTGCGAACAAAATTATATGGAAAATTAGAGGAATAATATTTACAAATTTTCCCCAAAATTCGTGATTTACCAAAGGCAAATTGGCAACGCCGGAAGGTTCATACGGCGTTTTCCCTTAGCACGGCAGTGATGTACCTCGGCTCCTCACTATGCCAATCATAGATTGCGACTTGCGAGTGGCTAGCGAATTGAACTACTTACTACCATTGTAATTTAGGTTGGATCCTGGTAATGGACCACTAGACAAGGTACGAATTTCAGCATTCTGATACATGCCTCTTTTTCAAAATTTCACGTAAAACACGATACAAACGACGAAAATTACCAAAATCAACTCCTTACGAAGATATTTAATGATTCTTGATACGTGAATTCAAACCACCCGCTCATGAAAACTCAATGCTCTACGTGATTCACATCGCGCGCTGCGTTATATCATGACAGTCTCTGCGATATAAAAATCTGGCAACCTCAATCTTGACGCTTTGGCTCAGCTATAGCAAATTGCTTATAGTTTGAACAACACATGGTGGGAAATGAACATTGCTCGATTGAGAAGATTGCCGAAACCGTTGTAGTGCGCGATTTGACTCACGTAGAGCTTTGAGTTTCTTGTGAGCGGGCAGTTCAAATTCCTCGTAACCAATGTGAAATAAAAACGTTAATATCTTCGTTAGGAGTTGGTTTTAGTAATTTTCGTTGCGTGAGTCGTATTTTACGTGAAATTCTGGTTAAGAAACATGTATCAGAATGCTTAAATTTGTACCTTGTATATTGGTCCATTCCTGTATGATTTTTAACGAGTTTGAGATTTTTCCAATCGAAAAATTTGGTCAATGTAAATCGGAGATTCGATTGATGTACCCCAAAGAAAAACTAACAAAAAACATTAACTGCGCGTTTAGGTTATTTTGTGTTGTATTTCCCGCACTAACACAAAATATAGGTTTTACTGTGCACGATGTATGCAGTGCCGGCATGGACCGTATTTAGACCGCATTAACCAGGAAGGAAAAGCCCGTATAACCCTTACATCACTAGTCTTGTTTGTGTAATGATACAATAGTTGGTGACAAGACTGTTGGGACACCCTATGCACACACAATCTGAGTGTTTGAGACGCACAGCATTAATTCCAATCATTGTATAGAATGCTCAAGATAAAAATGGTGTCTAAGCTCTTTCCAATAATTTGATGAAATCGTTTGTCTGACTTTTCAAGTTCTTCCCTTTCAAGTCTGCTTCACTATTCCCAACAAGTAGATTATCAATTCATCACCCGAGCAGTTCCGCTCAAAATCACTCTCGACGAAGATTCAAACTTTTGTATTTCTTTCTTTTGTTATTTTGCTCTAGTTTTTGTTGGTCTTGACTTTGTTGTCCCAAATCTTTTGATAAATGTCACATAATAGTTCAAACAGGCTTTTTCCAAGCAAGATAGGGACCTCAAAGCGTTATGATATTCACGATCGGCCTCCAATATGTTCTGACTGAAAATCGAAGCTGATATAAATTGGTAATTGGTTGTGCTTGGTAAATTTCGTACAGGGACTGAATCGCGTAAACTTGAGTTGGTTTGTAAAAAACTTTGATCAGTTTAAGTCAAAGGACGAGTTCCCCTCTTGATATTACGTTGATTCGATTGAGTAAATGCGCTCACAAAAGTATATTTCATTTCTTCTCTGAGATTTATCGAAGTACTTCACGGTACATATAAACAAGCGGGTAAGCTTTAATACTTTCGTATTAGAAAAGCACTTCAGCTGCTTTCTATGTAGGCGTGTTTTTAAGTACATTTAAAAGAATGAGCACCATTGAGTTGAAAACATTCACTCACCAAAATTTCAACGATCCATTTCGAGGTAACTACCCTACCGCTAAAAAATAAATTACAGAAATACAAGTATCGTCTACCGTGCTTTGACGTCAGAAGCATTAAAGGTGAATCTATTCTAAATATGCTAGACCCCTCTCCGTCACCTTGTTGTCGAGCTGGTGTACCATTTAATTAGTATACTAGAATTCTAGAGGCAGGTTGAAATAAAAAAGCGCTCCCTATCACCTGAGCGCTTAGAATGCATACAAATCTTGTATTTTCACAAACATGCCTTACCACGAGATTGTAAATAGGGACCTCTAGTTTCTGCCAGCGAAAAAAAGAGGAAAAAGATATAAGGACCTGTAAATGAGCATAATCAATTCCATCCTATTAAGAGAAATTAGGCGAACGGGCTCGGCTATTATCGGCCAATATTCGACGAAATCAGTTCATCAGATACTCTTGTTGGAATTTGCAGGAGAGAGCTATGGAGCTTATTAATAAGCTTTCAAACAAGAATGAGGAGAAAAATATGCGCATTTTAGGATTTTTTTCAACCGTACTAATTAGTTTCGCTGGCTCTCCTGCATCTATTGTTGCCTCTTGCTGAAAAAATAAAGAATAAGAGGGAATTTTCAGGGGAGCAAATAATTTCTGAGGCATCGCACACTTCACGATTTCAAAGAAGAAACTTTTCATTCGTGTTGGGTGAATTGCATCGGGCTCTTTTCTTTCCCTGCATCTTTTAGCTTCTCGAATCGCTTTGAGGATCACGAATGTACGGCTAAAAAGAGATTTCAAGCTACAGGGTCCGTGAAAAGTTGAATGTTGGGAGGAGGAGAAAAAAAGGACAAATGTAAATTGGGATGGTGAATTAAATCTTGGTTTTGTGGTTGAAAACTTACATACATATATTGCACTAAACTAAACGAGAAACAAGAAAAAAGACTAAGAAATGTGGCCGAACTTTACGTAAGAGGGTGGTAGAATAGTGCTGGGTCCACATGACTTTGCGGGGAAAAAAAGGCCAAAATTTTCAAATATTTCCACCCCCCCCCCTCATTCTTGTACTTATACTCATTAGAGCTCAACATTTTCACTCTAATTAAAGATTTTGAAATTTTTGGCCTCTCCCCTCCTCCAGAAAATAATGCGGGCCAAGCTCAATTTTATTACCTTGTCACAAAACACGAAGTAAAGCGTGGGGGAAAGAGAGGATCAAAAGATAAAAAAATCCTAGAATTAAACGTAACTTGGGATTTTTCAAGGAAAAATATGGAGTGGGGGTATTTTGTCAAAGTGCTATTCATCACAGAAAATTATTCTGCAGTATTTTGATTTGTTTTTTTAAATCGTACTTTGAATTCCATATGAGATCTACCTATTATCATTGTATGTAACTTATTGTTGATGAATGTCAATGTGCAATTTGTGGTCACTCGTCATGATTTATAAGCTAAAAATTTTGCCTTGAGACTAAGAAAATGTATCATTCATTTTATTATCTTCTTCTGTTTCCTACCAAAATTTACAGTACTCTTTAGACTTTCATTTCGTAACTTTCAAAATACCCTGTGTTACATGTATGAACGAACAGGTTCAATTTTACGTCACGCCTTGGCAACACAGCCAGCAGAATCTCGATTAATTCATCCGTGAACAGTTTCACATTCTTTTGATAAAGATTAAAGGGAATTATGCTTACAATTATTCTTTCATCCTGGCTTTCCACCAGTTTTCCCTGGATCTTTTTCTTCCCTGCTTTCCTCTGCAACACTAATAACGATCGAAACAAAATGTAGGTAAGGCAAGACGAGGGCTCCAGATATGCAGGCGAGATTCAGAGATACAAGAATTTTTCCTTCGAGTGAGATAGAGAGCTTTCATCAAGCAGTTTCTTGATTTTTCATTCTTTCCGGACTTTATTCTGTCCAATGGAATGAAACCGAGCCACGTTGACATTTCCCCCCAAAAATTCCCGAAATTTGCGTCATCTCTGTGTACATCGGTCGTCGCGTGTCTGGGAGCATAATCTTGTTTGGAACACACTTTTCAATTAGGAACTATAAATTCCGGCCCGGTTTAAAAACAACGTATGTGCCATTAGTTTCCCGATGATCATATGTGTTTCTTCAGTTGAGCCAGAATTTATAGCTCCAAATTGCAAAACGCAGTCCGTTTGTAGTTTCCCAAACGAGAGGGCATAACTATATTTCAACGTTGTAAAATTAATACTCATAAGTTGTATTTGCTTTCATTTGGAAACAGTTGGGAATTTCGAACAGAAAATTTAGCTAATTATCATTCTTCTCATCAAACGCAAAAATTTGTAAAATTTTGGATAGAAAGTGAGCTGTCATTTTCTGTTAAAATTTGAATTGTTTGAGTCAATTTTGCAAATTTGGAACGGGGTTACATTCGTTTGTTGGGGAAACGACGTGTTAAATAGAGACAATTAGAGATCCTACACTGCTATCTTCTAGTATCTGTACGTTGCAAGCAATTAGCAATAGCCGGCAATTTGCAAGCAGCATGCGCTTTAAATCGGCAAATTGCAGTAGTTCGCACTGACATAGTAAAGATTTCATTGATGAAGAACTTCAAAACCACCTCATTGGCTCTGAACGCCTTCAAATTCGGGTGATACTCTTCGCTTCGCCAAGCAGTTAGTTTAGTTGCCTATCCGAACCAAACCCATCTAAGGTATCTGATTTCACTACACGCGCTCGGAGGATACTAGCTGGTACCATCCATTCATGAATCCCTAGCATAATAATCAGTACATTCTATTTAGTTCCTTTACTTCTGCCTTTTTACACGTTTTGATTCAACAAGAGTAGATTGCAATTTGCTGGCGATTGCGTCATTTACTCTATAGTGTAAAAGTTATTTTCAGTGGCCGACACTTTGTAAGATTCACGTGATGCTCCTTCGAAATTATGAGCCTCTGTTTCTCAATCAAGACCCTACCATACGTAAAAAATGGATTGCTGATTTAACAATTAAATCGTTGAAAAATGTGTCCGACATGTTTCAAATGTACAATTTGCAATTGTGGAAGGCTAATTTAACCACGGGGGTGGTTGAATCAGCATTTTTTCCTTGTTAACTACATCGACACTTTTATTAACTACAAAATTGCTAAATCAGCAAAATCATTGTTTTCTGTGCATCCCGTAAAAAAACTGCACCTGGAAAAATCGTAGCGTAATTTTCAAACTTGGCACCGCCACCATTTCCATGTCCCGGTTTTATGCGATCCTGTTTTTTTCCCCTTCCGGCCAAAACGGAGTCGAGTCTATACTCAAGTCCACAAAATCGGCCAAACCGGGGACATATGTTGCTTCGTCCCTATCGGCGTCCATCAGTCTGGCACAGCTGTTACCGAAATTGATTGCCCCACCGCTGAAACAGTACGCCAGGACACCGCACCGTCAGCGGCGTTGTCAGTTCTCTCGAAAAAATCCGGGTTACCACATCGATCCTTCTACTGATGCTGCTGGAAACGGCATCATTGACCGTTAGCTTTGACCGAGCCCCTCTCCTCCACGACTGCAATTCGATGAAACCTCCGAGCCTTTTGCCCCCTCACCCCTCCCCCTTCGCCCCCGTAGAATTATACCGAGGGACCTATAAACCTCCCGTTCTCAATTTTGAACACGTTTTTTTACTTTTGCATTTTTCTTTTCGATGTAATGGCATACGCTCCGGGCTCAGCGATGGTGCTCATAGCTGAGTTTCAAAATCAGGGGTAGTATTTGGGGGGGGGGGGGCATTAGACAGACCTTGGTTTCTCGTCGTGTTCACAGCCAGAGATTCAAAATGAAAAATTAAGCTAAATATATAATGTGCAATGATATGATAGAGCATTATGGATAATTTCGACCATTTCTAATGCCTGAATCAACAATAAGTTCAAAAATGACCAACACACATGTTGCATCACACGCACAAAATAAATCGACCTCTAAAACCATTTAACGATGTATTTTATTGCATGCCGTAGCCCGAGACAACAGTAACAGGAGAAAAGCAGGGAGGAAAAAACGGTAAACAAGGCGTAAAAAACGGTACATACCTACATATATATAAGTCGCTTTACAGCACTCCCTCGCGCTCTACGACTCCTAACCTCCACTGCTCTCTTTCAAACCACAAATTTTGGGGTATTGAGCACCTTAACATTTCCGCTTCAATCCCCTCCCTCCAACCTTTCATTGGGCGCCCACTGCGTCTCCTCCCAGGAGGAACCCAATCAAGGACCTATCTTACATCCTCCTGTGATTAAGATGAAAGGCGATTTAATAGTGTTTCCATGTGCTTGTTCATGTGTTATTCATAGACATGCTAGTTTAAATTGTTACTACCTTATAGATAAAATTTTTGTCAAATTTTAGCTTCTTATCGATGTTACGGTGAGCCGCCATCTTGTTTGTTTATTTACGGCCGTAAGAGCATCATGAAGCCTAAAAACTCGTTGACCAATCAAAAAGCGGCACAATTTTCCTGCAGTAAAAATATACGGATGGCCATACTCTGTCTATAAAGGTACTCTACATCTTTCCACTTGCACATCGTTCCATTCAGCATAAATACGTGCTATTGTCTCTAGCTTGAACCTCTCGCTAATAAAAGACCCATATTTTTCCTCCGACATCGTTTACCCGTTGCGTGGAGTCTGCAGCGGCGCAATCATTACGTAGCATCTTGCATTCATTCCTCGTAGATCATATTATATCGGGCAGGTAAGCCGTCCGCCCGTCGAGAAGAACTTGAAATCAATTTAGGCCCCCGCGTTCGAGACCCATCACCGGGGAGAACCCCCCGGATAACCGATCAGCAACATTGAAAGAACAAAACACGCCGCATTGATATCGGTATTTAATGTCGGCGCGGGGCGAGCGGGGGGCATTAAAAAGGTCCGATACGGGCATTGTTTTTCTTCCATTAAATTTTATTTCAGCGTCGCTTTTTGCAGCTCGCTTGCAGACGCGAAGCGGGGAGATGAAAGAGAGGTAACCGTGGGGGCGAGGGGGGTGGCTGGAGCGGGCGGGGAGGGGGAGAAACTGCACACCTCGGCGGGATAAATGTCGCGTGTTCCCCTCGTAACGACCGGGGGAACCATTAAAACGAATCGATTTATGAATTTAAAACACTTTGCCCGCGCGCCCTTGCGTTGGCAATTCTGACTCCGGGATCATGTTGCCGATTTGCTGTAGGCCGTTGATGATTTTGGGTTTTGGCCGTGCACGGAAGAAAACGAAATTGCTGACTTAACAATTTTGTAGTTGAAAAAACTGTCCAACATGTTTCAATGTAGATTCTACAATGAAAGAATGCTAATTTAACCACCCCCGGAGTTAAATTGGCTTTCCACTATTGAAAATGTACATTTTACACACAACATATTTCAACGTAGATTCTACAATGAATGAATTCTAATTTAACCACCCTCGTTGTTGAATTAGCTTTCCACCATTGTAAAATGTGCATTTGAAACATGTTGGACCTTTTTTTGAACAATTTCACTGTCGACCATATTTTCAAACATATTTTACAACCTGATGCTAATCCATGCACGAAAAACATTAACTTGCTGGTTTAATAATTTTGTAGTTAAAAAAAAATTGTCCAAGTGTTTCAATGTACATTTTACAATGAAAGAATACAATTTTTTCTGACATAGGAAATTGGAGAAAAATTGATGTAAAAGTGAGAAAATTTGCCGCCTCATGACGTCATCTGGTGGCATTTCCCATTTTAACACATGTATTTCAGCAGAATCGGTTATTTTGTCATATCTCCTCTAATAATTGCTCAATTAAAGGACGCCTCTCATCCTAGAGCACCTTCAATTTCGTATGGTACTGATGTGCAACATCTCTGTTGTGAAATGGTTGCTTGAAGCGCTGAAGATGACAATCTTTTACCTTTTGTATCAGTGTTAATTAACAATTAGAAGGAGTTTAATGTCTCAAAATTTATCAACAAATAAGAATTTTCATATTGTTATCATTCAAGAGGTAAAATTAACCATTTTTAGATTTTAAATAAAACCATGTTAATATCTAGTCATTAAATAAAATAGTTTAATTAAATATTGTTTTATTTATTTAATAATTTAAATTAAAAATTAAAAGCCTGCTAAAATAAAAGCATAAACCTCTGGATGGCCAAAAAACCAAAATAAATGCTGGTATAAGATAGGATCACCTCCCCCCAAAGGATCATAAAAGGATCTATTTAAATTTCGATCTATCAATAAAATTGTAATAGACCCTGCAAGAATTCAATCAGTAGTGGATATACCGTAATTAATACTGACCAAATCCCCCGCGGCACGCTGCGGGGTGGCGGCCGGCCGTCAGCAGGCAACGCGCATTAGCGCCTACAAACCTAACTGGGATACTTCACGCATTGCGCAGTGCGTGAAGTAGCGCCTACAAACCTAACTGGGATACTTCACGCATTGCGCAGTGCGTGAAGTATCCCTGTTAGGTTTGTAGGCGCCAGTGCGTGTATCGCGCTGGCAGCACGCCGCCGCTGGGTGTTAGGCTTTACTATTTAAACTCACAGAGTCTGCGTTTTTCAATTCATGATTTTGAAATGTGTGCACTCTCTAAAGAGTCCGTGTTCCAAAGAGTGCGATGTTTTTAAGAGTCCAGACTCTTAAAAACATCGACAAGAAAAAATACATACTTTTGACTCACTCAGATTGAAGCTTAAATAAAAAGGAAATCCGCTCAAATTAAGAGGCTAGGTTCTTGATTTAAGCAAAAATCTGATTGAATCAAGAGTATTTTTTCTTGTCGATGTTTTTTTCCAGTGTGGTAACCGTCGAATAACCGTGATTTTTTCTCCGTGCATAACTTAAAGGTGAGTTTGGAGCACTGTATCCGAGACAATCTGATAACATTCGAATGCGCACACAACGTTCCTCCCGACCCCGACAGAGCAGTCACAGAGCTTTCGAACTTTGAAAAATGCGCTTTGTCGCAATGCTCCCGCGACGCCGGAGGGCAAGGCAACACGGTGCGGAAGTTGGAAGGTTGAAATGCAAAACTTTATCCGACGACGGCGATGGCCCGGGGGGGGGGGGGTNGAGGGAGGGGGGGGGCAGAGGAGCTGCGCTCCAATACAAAAGCCGTTTAAACTGCCGAACAAAGTCCTGGTCCCACCGGCGTACCGGCGTGCCAATCGCCGCATATTTCATTTCCAACAAAAGAATCTTGCCTGCTACCTTTCCTCAGCGCGGAGTTGCGGGCCGGGCCCGACCGACTCGGTGCCGAATCTCGCGTCAGGGAATCTGGGTCAGTCCGGTGCATGCAAATAAAAGAAAAGTTTGTCCTGGTGGTTTTTCATCTGTACCATTATGAGTCAATGTTGATCCGTGGTTGTCCGCAGTATTCCAAGCCTATCAGTATTGTGTTAATGTTGTGTTCACGATGTTGCCTCAAGCCTGTCGTATCAATATTGCCGCAATATTGGTAGAACATTTATTTTACCTCTGAGACAAGCTTGGCTTTTAAGTTTGTGGCAATGTTAAAATGTCCACATCACTAAAATATCGAAGGAACAATGTTAAGTCAATGTTATAGAATTCTACACTATCCCCACAGTGGATTCACCATATTCTCAAAACTGGCAACAGCGCTCCTTATATTGAATTTCCCCATCCAGACCAATCCTACATGAGTGCTAGGCGTTCATTAGATCTTCATTAGTCCAGCTCCAGAGTGCGAGAAAATCAGACATTTTCCCCGGAATCGCTTTGTTTTCCGGAAAACTGAACTGAAAATACGTTGCCGCGTAATCAGACTCGGACCACTCGACACACAGTGGATAGGGTCAATTGGAGAGGTCCGACAGAATTTGGAAACTTTGAAAGCTTGTAACTCCGATCATACACAACTTTGAGGTTCTAAAAGTGGTTTCATTGGTTTCCTCGTAAAATGTTCTTCTATTATCGACCATTGAAATTTAAAATGAGATGTAATAATAAACACACAAAGGAGTTTTGGCCAAAAATTTCATTTCCAATCCCTCTAATTGGACCGACGGTGCGGCAGGAGCTTATTGAAACTTGTCCCGCCTTCCCAGAAATCGCGGAGTTACGAACTCTTGACTCCAGTGGCGAGTCGTGAATGATCGATTATCGATAAATCCCCATTTGAAATTATGACAAAGAATCGATTTTTGAGGTGTTACTTTAAACCACCCTGCCTATCGATCCTATTCCATAGGTTTAAATGGCAGATCAATCGATATATCGCCATGCCACTGCTTGACTATCGGAATCGGAGTTTTCTGACGGAGAGCCCTCAGGTTTCATCGAGCGGTCGTAAAACAGTTCCGATTACACGCACTGCCCATTGAAAATGGACTGAATGGAGCCCCTCAACTCTAAGAAACTCTGAGCTCCTGCAAATATGTGTGCACGCAATACGCATACATCCATAGAACACGAATAGTCGTATTCACACATAGCGATTCAAGAAGCAGAGGTGCTTTCAATTTTTTTTCCGCTTGTTAAAACGAAATCGTCTAAATCGCAGTTGCACAGAAATAAGGCGGCTTGAGTATTTAATTAAATTGAAGAAGATAAGAAATAAGTAGCTTATTTGCAGCAATAGATGTTGGGATTGATTGTTTACTCTGATATTTTGACAACTTTTTTGAATGGGCGAAACACACAATTATATACTAAGGTTCATTTTGCTTGAAAATTTTAAATCACACATGTTTTTAACGTTTACCTCTGTTTTTCTTCTGTTGTAGGTGAGTGCATGTATGACGTCATTTATATTCAGCATTCGAGTAGCGATTTACACTTTTTGGTTCCGTAAGTTTGAAATTCGATTTATATTTTCATGTTCTAAATGAAATTCGCATTATTATCCGAGTAATCTATTCGTCTTATTTTTTCATGTGCAATGGACTGAAAGTTTCTATACTGTTCCATTACAACTTATGATATTATGTCAGGACCGATGAGAATATAGAGTTTTTGAACCCTGACTCCCTCTTAAAATGAGAATCTGCGGTTTCTCTCTTAAACCACTATAAGCAGCCTCCTTAAAGCTGAGTTTTTAGTGGCTTTGGTCCCCTAAATTTGTGGTACTACCCCAATTTGTTGGATGATAATTTGGGCGATCGGGTATTTCCAATTGATTTTGGTAGTGCCGCAACATTTGGATCAATGGCCTAATTTATTGGGGTACTACCACAATTAAAAAAAAGGGATCATGTTGAACAGAAAGGAGCCAAGCCATATTAGCTATTGCCAAATTTTGATTGGGCACTTTAATATTTTACATGAAAACTGTTGTGCCGATTTCAGCGAGTTTTCTGCATATTCCGAAGCAAATTACTTAAAAGTTTCGAAGGAATCCGCACGAACGTTCTCTTCTAAAAAATCAATTGCCCAATTAAATTTAGCTATAGCTGATGTAACTTGGTTCCTCTCTGCTAAAATCGGTCCAATAGGGGTACCACTACAATTCCTTGGAAATGACCTTGTCATTCAGCAACCCCTTACTCTTTCTTTTCCAAGTAGGCCCTTGCCTGTCCATCTCCTACCGCGTTTCAAAGGAACCTAACTCGTGGCACCAAACGTTTCTCAGAGATTTTCCAGAGAGTAAGATACATAACTAATTAAATTGTAAGCCCCGCGCTCGTGAGGAACCTCGGCAGGGCGCGATTTGGCGCTGCGGAGCGTCGACGACACGGAAAGTTGGCCGGGGACTTTTGAGTGTATGCTCACGAAGTTGGACGGGGTCGCGGGGTAGATGTCTTCTCCGCTGCCTCCCGTTGCCCCTCCTCGGCGGATGTTTTGAACTGGAGCAGAACTATCAAGTATGTGACACTCGTCGCTATGAACTGGAACAGGCAGAAAAGAGCTAGAGTTAGCTCCTATCCTGGTAACAGTGATTCCCAAAAGAACATTGAAAAATGAGGGAGAGAGACAAAAAATGGGAGGGGGGGCAGGGATTCGATCTCACGAATCTATTGAAAAATGAAAATGTAAACGACAAAATGGACCGAGTTTAACAGAAAGGAACCAAGCCACATCAGCTATTGCCAAATTTAACCGGGCAATTAAATTTTTTACGAGAGAACGTTTGTGCGGAGACCTTTGAAATTTTTAAGGAATTTTCTTCAAACTATAGAGATTTTTCACTGAAATTTGCACGGAAATCCGCGCGATCGTTTTCATGTTAAAAATTAAATTGCCCAATTAAATTTGGCGATAGTTGATGTGGCTTGGTTCCTTTTTGTTTAACGCGGTCCAAATCTGTGAATCAATCAATGAAGCAGTGAATCGACCGACAATCCAGTGAGTTGATCGAAATATCCGTGAACCGATCGAAAACTCGTAAATCGATAGACATATTTGTGAATTGACCGACAAACTAGTGAAGTGA
Organism: Bemisia tabaci; assembly: GCF_001854935.1. Lineage (NCBI taxonomy): Eukaryota > Metazoa > Arthropoda > Insecta > Hemiptera > Aleyrodidae > Bemisia > Bemisia tabaci. The sequence continues at coordinate 666,749 of NW_017548293.1, read as the reverse complement.
TCGAAAAATCCGTGAATCGATCAAAAAACCCGTAAATCGATTGATAAAACCGTGAATCAATTTGCAATACTGATCATCAATGATTTTATCGATCGAATTGGTATAGATCGAGTCGCTGTCGATCGGTCCACGTTTTTATTTTTTGATCGATCCGCGTCAATCGAATTCAAACACTCAAAAAAAAAAAAAAATGGTCTCGAAATATGTGTCACAATCAAGGGCATAGAAACATTAGTAATCGTACTCAAGAAAAATATTTGAAATTAAAATCTATAAAAGCCAGTTTTATCCAGGGGGAAACCGTGCCGAGGTAGAATATTCAATGGACAAGCAAACAAGAAGAGTTGTCTTACGTACATGTGTTTCTAGTCGAAATACCGAGCAAGGTTACCAACCCCGTATTGTTAAACCACTTAGAGCCGCGATCAAATTCAAAATTGATGGGTTTTAAACGCGCACCCAAGGGCTCGCATGAGAGGAAGAAGAAGAAAACCTTGGGGCGGAGGAGACTTTTTTCGCGGGCGATGTAAATTCATCTCAACGGAACGAATAAAAGATGAGGCGAAGGTACGCGTCTTTTTTGGAACCCAATGAGTTGTGTTTTCTGAAGCTGAAAGGAGAGACGCACAAAACCACCTCTTGAGTATAGAATGAAGGATGCCGCACAGTGAGGGAAAACATGTGGACTATGTCGTCGCCTGGCTGGCAAAAAGACGTAACTACAATGAAGGTGTTGCATTTGTGAGGGATTTGCGATTTGACTGTTCTTTCTGATGTAAAAGTTCGCGAGGACACGATGGTGCCACTGGTTTTCTCTGAAATTAACTCCCAAGCTCAACAAAAGCTCTCAAAGTGAGGCCAAAATGGAGGGGATATCCCGCCTTACCCTGAGAGTCCACCTCTACATCGAAACAAACTCTCCATGCAAAGATAGGGATCAAATACATTGACAGGGTTGCCGTGATTTAAGTTTTAGGGTCCCCAAATTAGGTGGTCAATGTATTTGTTCCCTATATCTTCGCATGGAGAGTTTGTCTTGATGTAGACGTGGACTCTCAAAATAGCGTGGGATATCCCCTCGATTTTGGCCTCAACTTGAGAACTTTTTTTGCGCGTGGGAGTTGATTTCAGAGAAAACTGGTGGCACCATCGTGTTTCTCGCGAACTTTTACAAAAGAAACAGCAGTCAAATCGCAAATCCCTCACACATACAACATCACCATTGGAGATGAGCCCAGAAAGCAATGACTTATATGGATGACAGGGTTCATCGCGAACAGTGGTGTGGCGTGCTTTGCGATACATCGGTTGATCTGCCATTTAAACCTGCGGAAGAGTATCGATAAACAGGGTATTTGCAACGAGCACCTTAATAATCAATGCAATACCATAGTATCGAATGGGAGAATATCGATAATCGATCATTCACGCCGCGCCACTGATCGCGAAGGGTAGTTTTGTCAGGAGTATGACGGTGTGAATTGACAGATGGCTGATTTGAGATATATGCCTATGGTACTTTTTTCCTGGCGGGAAGACAAATTAACAGAGCAGAGATAGGCTACCAAATTCTCGGCCAGTTTCTCTCAGGTCTTGAACCACTGCTTGAAATTGTGTAGAGCCAAGACATTCGGGAGTGTTGACACAAAAAGTCGAGTGAACAAAATGATGGCTTCGTCCCAAATTCCACGGCCGAACGTTCTCTGAGGCAAGGGGGAGGTTCTGTTTTGATAATAAACCGGTGATATCCAACTAAACACCGTAACCTATGTTATACTCTCAGAATTCAAGCGAATGGAAGGAACGGTACTTCCTACAGTATATCCGAAGTTCACTCAACAGGCTTTCAGGCGTAATTGCTTTAATTTGCCGATCATAACCATCGGCAGACTCGATATATACACTGTAGTTTCACATCAAATCTCTCTTTGAATAAGCATTTCTTGTTGAAGGAACTGCTGTGTTAATTTAGTAAACTTTTATCAAAATTGCCACATTGTAAGTTGCTGGTACTTTTGAGAGTAAACCCACAGTAGAAAATAGTTTACAAGGAATAATGGTTTCCTCTCCGATAGTTAATACTTGGTTTGTTTCTAAAGATGGAGAATTATGTTGGTCAATCGTCAATTTCTTCGTTTAATTCGTATTATTTACTAGGTGTTCAACTATGTATCATTGAATTTTCAAAGTAAGAATTTAACGCTTTCCTTTTCGAAAAACTTTTTCGGCAACACTGAACCAAAGTAAATCATTCAAGTCTAAACATCTATCTTCGGCGGGTACCGGGTTTAAATGAAGTGTTAATCGAACGCACATGGTCCACTAATCATTACTAACCGATTAATCTTTCGTTGGGACCCAATAAGAGATGTTATTTCGGAACCGTGCGAATATAGGGTAATATATTGGGTTTGATATTCGTGAAATGAAGCGTTCGAAGATATGAAGTGGCAAACTGGTAGCCGAAACTTTATGTTACTTTATAAACATATTTTTTGGCATCCTATCATTCGTGATTTTATGACACACGGAAATGACCAACGGCATAGATCGGTAGTCTTTGGACAGGCATATGACAAAATGCCTGATTTTTAAAATTTTCCTGCGACACACACACACACACACGTTAATACTGTCGTGTTAAGGGAAAATGCCATATAATCATTCGAGAGTTACCAAATTTCCCTTACTCAAATGTTTATTCTTAAGGATTTCTATGGATATTTCCCCCTGAAAGAGCCTCCCAAAATTTGGCCCCTTTTTAGGTATTCGATTTGTCCATCGTACCAAGGTTGAAATGGAAGCTTATAATAACAGATAGCTAAGACTAAAATTTCAAGATGAGTATAGGAACCGTTTTCGAGTAACGGAGGGGGCAAAGAGGTCAAAATCCGGCCTTATTCTTTACGTTTTCTTGTTGAATTGATGTGTCTACGGGGCTTTTTTCGTTGTTTGCACATGTTAAGCACCTCAATTCCTACTTATTTTTACACGTAGACTCGATTTTGAAGTTGCCGAATCGATACACTAATCGGTTATATCGATTTTTAGCGATTTTTTTTGGAAAATCGATGATTTTTCGGGATTAAAGTTGCTTATTTTCGATTTATGAATGAATAAATGCACCTAACATGACTGTTACACACCGAATCCTACATATTTTGACACGTAGAATTGGACTGCATTTTGCAATTTGGAACTATAAATTCTGGCCCACTTCAAAAACAACGTTTATGCCATTAGTTTTAGAATCGGACTGCATTTTGCAATTTGGAACTTTAACTTCTGGCCCGGTTTAAAAACAACATTTATGCCATTAGTTTTCATATGCACCTAAGCGATTTTTCAGATGAGCCAGAATTTACAGCTCCAAATAGCAAAATGCAGTCCAATTGATTTCTAACGTTAACGAGTCGATTTATCGATCGGTTCTATCGAATTTTTGCGATTATTTACCAGGATTTCATCCTTTTACGGTACAACTTATCGATTACGGTCTTGAGGCTACAACTCCGCACTAGATTTCGAACCCGGGTCCAGACTCGAGTGCCGCATACCCATTGCGGTATTTCCTCGGGCAAGGGTATACTTTCCACGGTAGCTGTCTCGCATCCCACTCGCGCCCTGCACTCCGCGCCCCTATTTGTCATGCAGGAGGCGGATGCAATTTGGTTTGGTTTTGTTAACGTCGGTAAAAATGTCTTCATCCCAGCCGGACGATCCAGCGCCCACCGCACCTCGCATTTCCATGCGCAGCGTTGCCAAACCGCCACGAATCAACCCCGAAATAGCGCTAATTTCCGGCTTACCCGCGAGCGAGCCGGCCGCCTAGTTCATATGCAAATTTTTATCGCCGCCGCGACGCAGTGTGCCTAGCTGTCGCGGCGCTTGCTCAAACACTGCGTCAAAATCGCATTATTCGCTCCGAGCCCGGGCCCGGGCGGGAAAAATTCGAGCCGCTTAAAAACTCGGTTCATTTGTCAAACGCTTAACTTTGCGCCAACGCGAAAACGCGAAGTTTTAAATATTTATCAGCCAGTTGCACGGGAATCGCTGTTCCGCTTTCCTTTCCGGTCGGATAGAGGCCTCGCTGCCGGGTTTCCGGGGGAATTCGCGGACTTCGGTCGGGGAATGAGGGGGTTTTCGGGGCCGTTCGGGGAGGGCGCGATGGTAGTTGGATAGAAGGTATGAATAATGAGGCGTCTCCGTATTTACTGCATAATGTAGCGTCCCGTCGGATAACTCTTGCCTGGACGCTTTTATTCAGCTTCTGGGAAATTCGTTTTTAATTTTAATGGAAGACTGGCGATCGTTCAAACTCCGCGATATCATTGGGCTTGTTCCTCGCAGTGGTAGTTTTACATTCACGTGGTACAACTCACCTGTGCGTTTATAACATATACGATATGGGCTAAGACTAGTGCTCCTATTCCATGTCCGTGAAAAGTTCCGATTTTGCTCCAATTTCTCCCACTCCATGACCGTCAAAAGTTCCGGGACTCTTTTTAAATTTTTTCGAAAGTTCCGAGAAAAATCCGGAAAATGCAAAAGATCCGGAACATTTCGGGAATTTTAAATGTTCCGGGAAAAATCCAGGAAAATCTCAAAATTTCCGGAATTCGGAACTAGTTCCGGCTGAGACTAACAGAAACGTACGGAACTTCATTTTGGAATAAAATGAGTAAGGAGTAGTGATGAAGAAAAGGGCCTGGACGTCGATCTATATAAAAGCAGTTTCTATCCGTTTTGAGAAGTATGTGTTGAAAATTTCAAAATTGCATGAAGTTTAAAGGCGGGAAAAAACATCAAACTCATATTTTGATACTTAAAAATGGCTTTTGGTTGCGAATTCCTCAGAAAATATATTTTGAGAATAATTTCAAGTGAAATCCCTATTATCTCAGTTTTTTTTTTTCAAAAACTGCACTTATACGCTTTGTCCTCTAAGTCTTTCAATTTAAACTAATCGTGGAATTTTCCCCCTAAGAAATTTAAAATAGAAAAAAATTATTCTGAACATGAAGATAGTCGTTAAACTTTGTTTTTCAATGGAATCTTATGCCCAAATAAAACATAGAACCTCCTTCTCTCAATTTCAACTTCATGCAATCTGCCTTATTTTTGTTATTCTCGGCCCATAAAGCGATGAAAATAATATGTTACTACTACTGCAATAGTGCGGAAAACTCTGACCGACAACTTTCGCCGAGACTGCCTTAAATTAGTCGTTTTCAGTCTTAAAATACTAAAAAATACTGACAACCGTGCTGCCTAACTTGAAATTGTACGACCTTGGTTTTAGTTCCGTTTTTGAACATTTGAACCACCGAATAAAATGTCTCGGTTTCCTTAAAATTGGAAGCGGTGCCTAAAAAGCCTTTCCCAGTTTCGGTGGTTGAGTTAAAAACCTATATCCTTGAGCAAAACCATGGAGTTGAAGGTGTAAGTAGCAAAATTTCGCTCTCGAATAACGTTGTCTACTGATGCTCTACTATTTTCACTTATTATAAAGAGCCATTCATTTCCTCTTTTATTTAAATTACCTTTTCATGCATGGTAACAAGTTAGATAAAAAATACATACCTTTACAATCAACGTCCTATCCACGACTAAGTATCCGGAAATGTTTATCTCTGGATTTTCCATCGCCATCGCTTCCAAAAATTTCTCAACCTGTAAAAACATCCGACATAGTTTCAACGCAAACTGATTTTACGTGATAAAGTACCTTCGCATAAATTGGAGTTTTTCACCCCTTTTTGGATACTCGAGCGAGTCAATGAAATATGGCTCAAATGAAAGCTTTTGATAAAGCACACTTCCGGGGTTTCATTAGCTTGGGGCAGCACTTCGTCTATAGGCTCTACATGCAATGTTGCCAAATTTGTATTTTTGTGAGTAATGAACGTTTGAACTCCTCGATTAGAGCATTATCACAGTTTAATTCAACAGATTTGCATTGCAGGCTAAAATTACCGTGTGTTAAAGGGAGAATTGCTTTTGGAACCGAAATAGACGTTTCAAAGAAACGATTCTAGGGTTTTGGAAATCAGGAAACTGAACGTTTGGTCATCTCTTTACAGCGTAAATATTACGCAACCCCAAGTTTAAAATATTCAACGACCTTTGCTTTGTAATAAGCTTTTGTTTGAGCCATGTATCATTACTCTGCTTCAGCGTTAAAAATGTGTACATTTTGGCGACGGGGTTTTTGAAACTTCTTGATTTTTACGAAGTCTTTTATTGAGCGGTCATTCGTATCAAAGAACACCTTCAAAGAGTTTGAAATATGTTTCTTGTTTTAAAAAAAAAAAAAACCAAGCCGTGCTTCGGACGGAGTTAAATCCACTTTAGAATTTTGTGGGGATATTCACACAGCCGTCTTTTAAGCTCCATTAAATGAAAGAGACGTCAATTAACTCGGTCCTCAATGTACCCGAGTATCCGGACCGTGAAATTCCTTGGCTCAATTTTTCTGTGCAAGTTGGTTCAAACGTACATTGATTATTTCCGTACTTCAGGAAGTAATTTCGGTTGAATAGGTTTTTTCGTCTTATTTTGCATAATAATAAGCTGCATAGCGGAGTCTCACCCAAAGGCTTTCAATCGAATTAACTGAGCCTTTGAAATTCCTCTCAATAAGCTACACTGAAAAGAAGTCTCTCACTCAGCGCAAATTTCAAGATTAATAGACCGCTTTGACTCAAAGGTAGATTTCCCGGTACTTGGCAGCTTAGTTGCGTAGTCAGTTCGAAAATCAGGAAAAATATCGATGACCATCGGGTTTAACAAAACTGCTTGACTGAAAATTATGGCAAAAATAGGTCAGTGACTTTGCTGCATCCTACAGTATAAATTACGCAAGCTGAAGTTTTTAGTTCTTTCCAATTCTGCACGAGAGCGCTGTAATGACGCTGTGTTGTACAAAAAAATTGCGAACACAATCTTTAAATTACGAAAATGCCAAAGTTTTTTCTTCGTCCCGTAAAATTGTCTGTTTGCAGGTAGGCAGTATTACTCCTTGGTTATCGATATCCACTGTATCAACGGTTCCAGTTATATTTCCCTAAGTGACGGTTGCTTAAATATGTGATTTTTGGCTCTCTCGGCCGAAAAACTCTAAAACATATACTTCTTCGGTCGTTAAACCCCCTTGGAAAATATTCAATTGCTATACACATGATATTGGAAACGAATTGGGACAAGCTCTGCCCAAAAGCCTAAATTTCTCCGGGTATACTTCCCCTCGACCATGGCGTTAAAATAGTGGTATCATACATAATAGACTACCTGAACGTTTTGAATGAAAGTTGTAAGACATACTGATACGCTGTACGCCATCACACAATCGTTATTCATGTTGATGTACGAAACGCTTAACAATACTTTTTGACTGCCTCTTATTCAAATTCTGAGCTCGAATAGTTTCCAATAACTGTGAGTCAGAATATCTGTGATTCAAGTGAATTCCATTCTGAACAGTAAATCTAAACGGAATCTAAATAAATCTAATAAATCTGGATTGTTGAAACGTAATCGATTGATCTTGACCGATAATTATCATTACCAAGATGTGAATCTATCGATCAAGATCATTCGATAACGAGTGCACAGGCATCATCTGGTTAATACCTAATGAGCGATATCATGACGTCAAGGTTTCTGCCGTGTTAGAACTCGCGTGCGATATATCACATCTGTTATGTAAAAGATATCGGCAGATTTTGAATTTTTAGCCAAAAAAAGGACGAAAGCCCTTGCGTATGAACTCGAAGAATTCGATACAGAAATCGATACTTGTATCGGACTCAAGGTTTTTTCTCAAACAGGATTCCGCTTCCATTTCTCTGAATTTTGCCAGCTTTTTGGTTTAGAATGATACTTTAGGCTCTCGTCCTTTTTTCGGCTAAAAATTCACAATTTGTCGAGATTCCTGGCCTAATCGATGAAATGTATCGCACGTCATTCCGATCATGGCAGGAACCGTGATGAACCACCTTAAGGTGATTCGATGGACGCCATAATTTGTGTTAGAACGGCATGCGATATATCGCATCAATTAGTTCCATTTTTTCAGCTATACTCGTCATTTTTCTCCAATTTTGAGATCGCAATTCTATTGTCAGGAGACTAAAGCACTCACTTACCAATTTTAACAAAGAAATTCAACGTAATAAAGGCGTGGTTTTTTTAGAGAGAAAATATAGCTTTCGAGTGCAGTTTCGATATCAGTATCAAATGTGACGTTTTCTCTCTAAAAAAAACCACGCCTTTATTACGTTGAATTTCTTTGTTAAAATTGGTAAGTGAGTGCTTTAGTCTCCTTACAACAGAATTGCGAATTCAAAATTGGAGAAAAATGACGAGTAGCTGAAAAAATGGAACCAATTGATGCGATATATCGCATGCCGTTCTGATACAAAATATGGCGTCCACAGTGAAAAAAAAATACGGTATATTTACTAAGAAAAGGGTAAAATTACCAAGAATTCAGGGTTCTATTTGATCCCAGTTTTTTCTTGGTAAAATTACCATTTATGGAATTGGTAATTATACCGAGAAATCTCGGTGAAATTATTGAACTTTCTCGGTTATTTTACTGGACCTTGGTAAAAACGCCAATATTTTTTATCGACTGTGGTAGAATTACCGAGATAAAATGGCATAGTTACCGGGAATTGATTACCAATAAAAGTGGTATTCTCACCTGAAAAAAAAACAGTAAAAATACCGGTTTTTAGGTAAGCTTACCAGTCTGTCTTGGTAAAATTACCAATAATTGGTAAAAAAGTGAGATGGTAAAGGTACCGACGGACCTTGGTAAAAACGCCGAGAATTTTTTTTGTCAGTGCATCGAATCCCCTTAACGGTGGCACGATCGGGCATCCGCTGAGACTCCCGGCCCAAATTGATCGCAACAGCACGGCCGGAATAATTTTATCTCCGGAGAAGGAATCATTAGACAATTTCGTTAACTCACAAAGCAGGTACAGAGTAACCAATAAAGGTCAGGGCGCGGGGGAACATCCCGAGTCACTGATATGTCCACGCCGGGTGGAGGAGCCGGAACGTCCGGGAGGGCTCCTTTGAGATAATCGCAAATCCAATAAATTGCCTGTCATGCACAACAGTCGTAGTTGATAAAACGTTTTTAATTCCGCGCTTGAGAACAGTTTCCCGCCGTCGAGAGGAAGAAAAAACCTGGCAAAAGTGAGGAGGAGCCCGTGTCTCCCGGCCGGCGAAAACAACGCAACTCCGCTTGTTTCCCAATGCACTTGCGCGGTTCTTGCACGGCATGGGAGTATTTATATGCGGCTTCTAGGTCACATCAGTCCCTACGACGATGTTCCCTATCTCGGGGATGGACTCGGATGTCGGTCGCGTACTACTCATTTTTCCCGGACTGTGAAGAGCTTATTTTATGCGCGGGGGAGGGGGTGGGATTCAGGGTTAACAAATCCCGGTAAGTATCTCGCTCTGGTGATAGTTTCGGTAAGGAGTGTCGTTTGGGGTTGAAACGGGGCGCCCCGATAATATTTGCTTCCTTGAAATTGTATCGTGTCGTGGCGTCTCCTCGTTCGAAGGTATATGTTGTCTTTTTCAATCAAATTTTCCCTACGATAAGGTCTGAGCTACCCCCCGAAGTAATGCCTTTCCGGGGTTTTATTAAGTTAAGTTTCCATGTAATTCAGTAATCGATATTATATGTAACTTGAATCATTATGTATTGCATCACTGATCAACTTAATAAATACTTTTTTTTTTTTTTAAAAAAAAAAAAAAAAAGGTCTGAACTAGAAATAATTTCACAGATTTTCTCGATCAAGAGTGNTGTAACACGTCAATTTCCTCGACCGGATTTTTTGCCCGAAAATGTTTTTGAGGGTTTTTGTAGTTTATAGAATCTTACGTACTGAACAACTTACACAACGGGAGGTTAAAAAATGAGCTTCTGAACAAGATATTGAATGTATAGTGCGGCACCGAACGAATCTTAATTTTCAAAATGTGGTCTTTTTTGGAGGGAGTCATGTTTGCGGTAAAAGCAACGGAGTTATTTTTAATTTTTGTTACATGTTAATTCCTTTTTTTCAAACGGCACCTACAATTAAGTTATTTCTTGGTTGAATTGAATGACTGGTTCATATGATCCGTTCAGTAGCAACATTGGGCAGGCTGACGTAGTGTGTCAAACTGCATGACACTTTCATTGCTCCTTAATTTTACCTGGAGAGAAAAACTACGTGAGTGGGACCCTAAGTATAGGTCATATGGATCTCTGAAGTTTTCAGATCGCTCATTCGAAATTTTGAGGTCCACATGCTGAAGTTCACATCTGAAGTGCTCTCGAAGGGTTCGGTTCGCACATCTGAAGTACTTCGATGTATACTGAAGTACTTCAGATGTTTGACCCGAACTTTGGCTTGTGGACCTCAAGTTTTCGGATAAGCTATTCTGAAAACTTCTGAGATCCATGTGACCTCAAGCTTGGGTCTCTTACTCGAGGCTTTTTTCTCCGTGTACTGAAGAAAGAAACAATGCGGCTTTTCAATTTATTTTCCAGACCTTTTTTCAAAGTTACTCCGTTACAAAGAACAGTTACTCAACAGTTCATGCAGTAACTTCTTGCCTGTTTTTTACTTCTCTACTCGAGCAAAGTATCACCAACGACGTGGTATTTGAGGGCTTAGATGTATCTCTTTTCCGCATCCCTCCGGTATGCTTGAAATTTTTCATAGAAGTACAGGACAGGAAGTTTTAATTAGTGTGTGCTCGGCCTAAAAGTTTCTTCACTCATAGAGGGTTGCCATATGGAAGAAACTTTGATTTTGTCATCCTTTCAAATGTTGCCAGATACATACATAAGAGTCGCTCTCACAGCGCTCTCCGGCGCTCTGCGACGCCTAACCGTCACAAAACTCGGTCCTCCCACAGGTCATCAGGGAGTTGGCATTCCCTCATCTCATCCATAACCCCCTGTCGCCAACCTTTCACCGGGCGTCCCCTTCGTCTCCTCCCAGGAGGAACCCAATCAAGCATCTTTTTTGGCAGCCTCTCTTCCGTCATCTTATTGACATTACAATGTTGCCAGATCCTCTTCAAAATATCAATGAAATTTATTTCAATACGGCAAAAACAACTTATAGTTTGAATTTTCTGTGTGGATTTTCCTTCCTAAATTTAAAAAGAATTAAGTCCATCGTCATGACTAATTTTGATTGGTTTTTTAAGGGGAAAAAACAGATTTCGGAGTTTTTTTTCGTTGAAAAGTTACGCATTTTACCTTCGATGTATAAGAGAAGAGCAGCGTTGTCAACTTGCAAGAATCGCTTTGCTACGGTTAAACGTGCTCGTTTTACCGTAATGATGAATGGTCGCATCTCCCTCTTCGCACTGTCCGTGTAAAAAATGACCACCTCTGAAAAACCCGCGGTGGGTGGACCCATTTCAACTTTTTAATTAAAACTGCATAATCCAATCTAGGCCGCGTGTGTCGGGCGAATGACGTCTACCGTCCCCGGCTGATTAAGCAATTCTCAAGCCGTAAAAAGTGGCCATACTCATCCCTTTCGCCGTTACGCGTTTTCCGTCTCAAGTTTTCAACCCGTAATTTATTTTAATTTGAAGTCCGCCCCGTCACAGTTTCTTCTTATTTGGTTGCCACATGACAACTTGGTGGATTTACCAGCTTGCCGACGTGCTTGGTCGGAACCTCTTTGAAAATGCGAAATACTATGTGGATCACATTTCGCAATAAGGAACTATTATTTGGAGGGCATGGATTCCACCGAGGTGAATCTAGCAAACGAAAAATTAATCTATCTATCTATCTATCGATCTATCTATCTATCTATCTATCTATCTACCTACTTACCTACCTACCTACCTACCTACCTACCTACCTACCTACCTACCTACCTACCTACCTACCTACCTACCTACCTACCTACCTACCTACCTACCTACCTTTCTATCTATCTGTCTATCTATCTATCTATCTTTCGATCTATCTACCTATCTATCTATATATCCATCTGTGAAAAACAAAATAAAATAAAAGCGTGAATGGATTGACGTATAACGATTGACACGGACTCGATCGACAAATTATTAAAAAAAAGTTTCGATTCAATCGACATGAATCTATCTGAAAATAAAAACGTGAACCTATCAACGTGATTTGATCGACACCGATTTGATTGACAAACCCGTGAATTGATCGAAAATTCCGTGAATCCATCGACGACTCCGCAAATCGATCGATGACTCCGTGAATTGATCGACTAATCCTTGAATCGATAGACAACTCCGTGAATCGATCGGCGTACCCGTTAATCGATCGTATTATGTCAATCGAATCGGCGTCGATCAAACCACGTTGATTGCTTTACGTTTTTATTTTTCGATTGATTCACTTAGACCAAATCGACACCGTTTTTTGATAATTTGTCAATGGAATCAGTGTCGATAACTTCATGGTGAACGATTCCCGTTTTCTTTTTCCGATCGATTCATCTCGATTGAATCCATATCCTCCCTATTGATTTTCGGTTCATTTTAGATACAACAGATGATTTCCCATCAAAATGTAGTCAGGATAATAAATCCATCCGTACATCCTCAACTGGACGTATTTCTACCAAACAGACCTATGTGCAGATGAGAAATATCGTCGCTCCTCTGACGTAAGGGCGTATCTCGATTTCCACGTGAACCCTGTTGTCCATATAACTCCATGCTTACCAGGGCTCATGTCGAAATCGAGATACGCCCTTACGTCAGAGGAGCGACGATATGGGGTGTGCTCTAGAAAGCTGCATAAGAAGCAATGTAAAAGTGGGCGTGATTCCTTTTGAAGAATTGGAAAAGCGGGATTTTACATTCTATCAAACAGACCTATGTGCCAACTGAATGCGAGATTCATGAGCCGCGGGCATGGCAAGAGAGCGTTGTGGACAGGGCTCATGAGTTAAAGCGCCCCGACGACGATCTCCCCCTCGCTCGAGTGCGCACTATCATTGCCGCTGACGTCACTGGCGCTTTATTATTCTCATTCACTCTTACGGCCAGAGAACTGACGAGCGCACCCCATGTTTCTCACCTCCACATAGGTCTGTTTGGTAGAAATACGTCCAACTATCTTGAATAATAAATATATTTCGAAGCGCAGCTGGCAACATTTAAATGTTCCTACGGTGTTTCTCCCTAGCACGACAGCTCGGGTATTCGGATTGTATAAAGACGGCTCAAGAGTCGACAACCCCGTCAAAAGTCCGAGACTTGTTGGAGACAGCCGCTGTTGGGTCTCAAACAAGAGTCGAATCGAGGGGTTGGAAACATGTCCTATCTTTCTCTGCATCTTTTCCATCTGGAGTGTAATGTTTACCTACTTCACTCCCGCCCCCCTCCCCCTCACCGCTCTTTCACCCACCTTTCTCCGGGTCACTCCGTCGCCCCTCCGGCATAGTGGCGTACCTAAATTACCACTTGAGCCCTGTCTTACGTATAAACCTATATTTTCTGTGGATCATGCGAAAATCGAGTTACGATCTTCCGCCAGAAAGGCGAGGAGTTGAGTGCTACGTCGGCGGCGCCCAGTCAAAACCTCGTCTTGAAATCATTATCCGCTCGAGTATTTGCATGAGTGGATTGTGCTTGAGGTGTGTCACTGTATCGATCTGAGTTCGATAGTTTCCCCTCGGAGTATAGAGGGATATCGAACGGTTCCGCGTTCGATTCTCGGAAGTCGGGAAGGGACTCCACAAGTGCTGTGAGTGAGTTTGGAATTGTTGCACGTAACAAAAGGGAAGGAGTCCGTTTTTGTGTGGGAGCTTCAATCCCAGATCTCGTTTTCATAATTGGACCGTGTTAACCAGATTCACAGTCTAACTACATATAGACGGGGTTAAGTTGGATCAGCCCAACTACGTAAGACGTTGCCCGATTTTCTCTAGTTCTTTATATTTTATTAACAGGAAATTATGCAAAGCTGAAAATTGAATATTTGTGTGTATATTCTTCTTAGTCAATGGTATATTCATAACATGTATGAAAGCGTTAAGTAGTTCAGTTCTCTATTAAAAATATAACATATTTTTATAGAAATAATTTTATAAATGTTAATTATAATTAAAATTATAATTTTTCATAGAAATTAGGCAACGTGAAATGAACTTTGACCAACTTACGATTACGTCCATCCATTTTACATTCCTTGACTTCATCCATCGTTGCATTGTTTCAACCGAAAACAAGGTAACACCTTGCCTTCACGTGATAAAATTCTGAATTACTTGACATTTTTCTCGTGAATCTTATCGACACCCTTATAATATTTCATTTGTATCGCTGTTTGGGAAGCGGTTTTACACATTGAAAATCCCCTGCCCCTCACTCAGGTCCTCTTTGACAAGCATGGTCAAAGAAGAAAAAAATCTCACCAGTAGATACAAAACACCATAATATGTCACACACCCACAAACTCAATAATGACCGGTTAATTGATTGACAGCGGAAATCTAGGAGCGATAAGAATATCAGCTCCCATGGCTGAAATTCCCCAACTGTAATTCCGCTAGATTTAATAAAGACTTGGAAACTACGTATGCAGCGCAAACAGCTATCAATGTCACCACATTACAACTATCCGTGGGTCGCGGTCAGGGCAATATAAAACGCCTTCAAATGCGCGTGATACTGTGCAACACACTAGAGTTGATATAGTTGTATTCTTAGGTTGGAACCTAACTCGAGTAAACTGCTACATCAGAAAGGGAATCTCAACCTGATAACTGTGGTGTTTGGCGCGATAACTATTTTAACTTCTGTGTGGGTAAAACTGGATAACTACACTTCTGAAGGTGACCTTACACACTGTCCTATATTAGCGTCCTAATATCTCTCTCTCGACAATTCCTGTTGCACTCCAGCCCTTAGTGTTTTCTGCGTTTTACTATGTCTCTGACATCGGTCAAAAGCTCATAAAAATGAGTGAAAAGGCGTCAGTAAGCTGAAGTGTTGAGGAAGTTGAAGAGGGAATTAGTGATCACCTGTAACGTGACCAGAAACTGTAAATATGATTAGTTGGATTACATTTTGCAATAAGGAACCACCGTTTCTGGCTTATTTTAGAAACAACATACATGCCATTAGTTTCCCTATGGAGATATGTGATTTTATGGGAGAGCCGGAGATAGTGGTTCCTTATTGCAAAATGGAATCCAGTTCATGTTTACGGCATTTGGCGCGATGGCTTTTTCGACTCCCGTGTGGGTAAACTTGCATACTTAAGCTTTTGAAGGCGACTTAAAAACACCTCCCTGTATAAACGTTTGTATAACCTCCTACTTTACATCTTCTCCTTTCATCCACGGTACATTCTGCCGTGCCAAGGAAGAACGCCGTATAAACCATACGAGAGTTGCAAAATTTTCTTGATAAAACGTGTATTTTTGACGCAGTTTAAGCGTATTTTTCTTTGAAATTTTCAGATATTTTAGATTGAATTGCGTACAAAATTTTCTGAAAATTTTGGGGAAGATTTTTTCAATTTTCCTAGTAAAGTCAGATTTTATCGAAGGCAATCTGGCAACGTCTGAGGGCTCATACGGCGTTCTTCCTTAGCACGGCAGCATTGAGGTCCCTCCTCGCGTTAACGGTCAAAAGTTCATAAAAAAAGGGGCGAGAAGGCGTCGGTAGACCGAACCGCCGAGGAGACGGAGGAGGGGATAAATTGTCACCCGCAACGTGACGGGCAACCGCAAGTAGGAATGTTTCATCTTCCCCGTTCCAAGGACAAGGGGGTTGTAGGGGGTGGAACAATGGGCTAATAAAGCCGAGGACTTAATTCAGATCTGCATGGACCGAATCTGTTCGTCTCGGGTGTAATTATTCCCCGAGTTATGACTCTTGTTTAAACTACAACTCCGGAGGGGTTGCCAAATTGAAGTCGTGTTCTTAGCCTCGGCATCTAAAACTGCCGTGCCATGAAAAAAACGCCGTATTAACCACCAGGCGTTGCCAAATTTCCCCCTGACAAATCACGAATTTCCAGGAAAATTTATGAATATTTCTCTTGTGATTCTTTAGAGGATTTTGTTCGTAATTAGATCCAAAAAGTCTGAAAATTTCAAGGAAAAATACTCAAGATTTTCCTCCGAAATAATAATTTTACGAGTGGAAATTTGGCGACGCCGAATTGGTCTTACGGTGTTTTTCCAAAGCGCGGCAGAATATGCGGGTTTTTTCGTAAGATCGGCAAACGCGCTGCTGCACGAGGTTCTTCTCCCATCCGGGGTGTTCTTGGGCCGGGAATGAGCGATGTTGTCGGACCGCACAGTTTGGCAGATTTAGGTTCGAAGATACTCGCGTGTCAATCGATACATCGGTGCTCGATAGTTTCAATAAGAACAAAAACATAGCATCAAGTTCAAAAGGGTTCATTTCAAAATCGAAAGGAGCTATTACCAATGCGACCGGGCCTCCGAGAGCCGTGAGAATACATGCATGACGAGGATTATGTTCCTGCGGGCCGATTATTTAAATTGATAGACAAAGCTATAGACAAAGATGACAATAGGGGTATAGAATGAATGATCGTATTGGTGGAAGCGGGTAGTTGGAATGGATAAACGAGCTAGGTAATAGACTAACTAATGGCAACCCTCGAGAGACCCCATAATTAGTCCATCATTTTCTAGCTTAGTCTATAAGAAACACCCATTTCAACCAAAAGGATCGCTCCTTAGTCCGTTTGTCTTCTATGTCTATCGCTTGGTCTATCAATTTCAATAATCAGTCCGCTGTAGAGATAGTTCTTTTTGAGTCGAATGGATTCGTTAAAATATTCGACGTTTGTCTGAATATAAAGTTTTGTCAAAATATTGAAATAACATCCATCCATAATACCGTAGAAATCACAACTTTTGGTCAAAAAATGAAGTTTTGTCTCCCATGGAATTTTCCCCGTTTATAATTTTTCATCAGCACCAAAAGTAGCTGTTCTAAGCAATTTCACAACGTTATTGCGAATTCGTGTCTCTAATTTATGTGAGAATCGATTAATTTCGTAGCTTTTGCAAGACATACGAAGTTGTTAATCATCCTTGAATTTCGCGGAGCCAAAACATACAAGAAACAAACTACTACAACGATACATCTCACCCTATAATATCAGTGGCGTGGAGTGCTTTGCGATGTATCGATTGTTAGGCCATTTAAACTTATGGAAAAGGATCGATAATCAGGGTGTTCGCTGCGAACACCTTAATAATCGATTCTTCACCATAGGTTTAAATGGCAGGACAATCGATGTATCGCAAAGCACGCCACGCCAATGTATAATATAAAACCATTGGAGTAACGCGCAACACATAACGCTTGAGGCACGATGCGTCGCACAATAGATCGAGTCAATTCGTAAGGTCGGACATGAAATTTTTTACTATAAATGCAAATTTTGATGTTCATTTCGTCTCATTATAAATATCAAGGGATGCCTTTTGATGACAATTTCACGAAAAAATCAATGGAACTTTGTTTAAAACCTCAATGTTTTGTATAAACGGAGTTATATGCTTGAAAAGTATCCAAATTTTGTCCGACCTCTCCTAAAAACTCGATTTACTGTGGTCAGACCGCGGAAAAGGCGCGCAATCCCTTAGTTCAAAATAAAATTTAATTTGCTGGCAGAACTGGGCAACGACGAGGAAATGACTGCAACCGCAAGTTCACGCGGCAAAAGATGGGGTTGAACAGATCAGTGGTGAGTGGTGGGGTGGACAGTAAAAACTTAGAGAACTTCGATCAAAAGTTGTCAACTTTTGTCCTCTCGGCAGGACCGCAGTCTCGTGATACCAAATTAAACTCAGACAAAGATGTTGACATTACGTCATGGTCATATCCGTGCTTTTTTCTGTAAAAATAGAAATACTCCTCACAAAGGGAAAATACTCAAAAGAGTAAATTTCCCCCCTTTAGAATTAAACTTGGTTTATTAAGATTTAAATTAGTGGAATAAATAAACTGCAGCGAGTTTGCCGGATCGGCAGTCTTGAGCAGTGGCGTGGCGTGCTTTGCGATGTATCGATTGTTCTGCTATTTAAACCTATGGTGAAGGATCGATTATTAAGGTGTTCGCTGCGAACACCCTGATTATCGATCCTTTTCCATAGGTTTCAATTACATAACAATCGATATATCGCAAAGCACGCCCACGCCACTGATCTTGAGGTGGTTTCAAGCTATATTTGATGATTTTCCCGCTTTAAAGTGGAAGTCCATCACATCTTGTGCATGTTGCAGTCGGTGTGACAAAATAAACATTCGTTTTAATGTTCAGTTGTAACAGTATTCATAGCAAGGATAACACAATGAGCTCCTGATGTGAATCATGAATCGCTACTAAAGGTATCTATCAGACTGGAAAACAAAAATGACAACTTAAATCGAATTGAACCTATTCTTTCCAAATAGTGGAAATCACTGACACTGGAAATGACAGCATGTAAATTATTTCACTTTTTAACGCAACATATTCGAGATGTATATAGGCTGTTTGTTTAAGTCGGTTCACGTGTTAGTACCTGTATAAAACCCCCCTAGTCATCTCGCGTCTTAAAAAGAAAAATTGTAATAAAAAATTACCAGGAACGAGAGTGAGTATTTTGTGCGTAAGTTTTTTTCTCTTTTTCTTCATAGTAAATATCCTTGAGGGGATAATCTCACGCTTATAGTCCCTAAAGCCCCATTTCCCTTCAATATCTAATCAAGTCAGCCCCAGACGACCGTTGTTTGAAGTGTTGACATGTTGGTGCTGATTTGAAAATTTCTTCAAATTTTATAATCACATCTCTTGCAGTTTCCATAGACATTCTGTCAGTGGACCTCTTCGAATAGGGAAAAAGCAAATCTCCCGCGATTCTCATCTTCAGCCCAATAACTTGGTTTCCAATGGAATCCGTACTATTTGGCAACAGTGAACCCGACTTTTTCATTTTTCCTTGTCAATGCCTACTTTGATCGTCAGAATTAAATTTATCCAAGTAAATAGAAAGTCTCTTGATAGGACTTGTCGTTTTCTTGCGAAATTAGATGTAGCTAACATTTCGAAAGGTGCCTGTGTTGCTTTGGAATCGAACATGATATCAAAGTCAGCTACGAAGATTGTTGCTTACAGATCAAAACTTTTCCCTGAAATTAAACATAGTTTTGAAGCAAACCTAAAATGGTTATCGTGATGCGATGGTCACGGAATATTTTGGAGCTGTTGAAATGAATTTCTTGTTGATACCTACCCATACACTCAGGAAAACCTATTTTATTATGCTTAAAAGCTGAAAAAGGTATTGAACTATTGGCTCTTTTGTGAACATACTTCAGTTTTTGCTCCAAACTGCAGATTTAATTGTAAAAAAGGCGAACTGACATGAGGCGCGGGACAGTGTCAGTTCAATCTTAGAATCCCGAGGTTCGTCGATACTTTGCAGGTAACGACGTATCGTTCTTTTCCTCACAAAATGACGTTACTAAATGTCAATGTTGCTAGATTTTTCAGCAAAAATTGCATTTTCATCAGGAGAGTTTTGAGAATTTTTGACTGAAAATTCCACTAATGTTTTTTCTGATAACTCATAAAAATCAGAAAAAATTCCGAGGAAAATCATGCACGTTCACTCTCATAGAAAATTGAACATTGCCCCTATTTGTTTCTGGTTTGTTTTTGCAACCTTAGAATGGAGCTACGTTCCTTTGTGCGGGGCACGACGATATTTTTGTCGAAATAAATCCTTGGGTTCGGCATTACTGAAATTTCTAGGCCTCAAAGCAAAAGCGTAAATCGAAAAAAATTGTTTTTTTTTTCCAGTGTTACATCTCAGATTTCCCTCCGGTCCCAGTGATGTGATTTTGCCTATATTGCAAAACTAAGGCAAAATCTCGCGCATCGATTCTCGACGTTGGGCAATATTCTTTACAACCGCTATTAAATCTTACTTGCTCGTGAGAATGGAGAGAAGAAAAAGAAGGAAGCAACACGATTCCGGTCCGCTTTGGCAATCCGACGGAGGCAACACTGAGACCGAACATAAGATTATCGCGTCTGAACGGCTTATGGGTCCCCGAACTGCAATAAAAATAGCTTAAACTTCGGAGCAGCTCCGAAGCGAAAAATCCTCTTCGCATCCATTGCGGAGGAAATAAATTCCTTCTTAAGCGTGCCTTCAAAAACGAGAACAATATCGTCGCTTTGCAACGCTGTATGCGACCTCCTTCCGCAAACTGCACGCAGACGCAATGACGTGAAAAAGATAGCCAAAGGGAACCCATTTTCCGTCCTCTCTCTGATTTGACGTACAGTGGAGCGCGTCAGTGGGAGAGGTTGAGCATGCTTTGGACTGCGGTAAATAGAATGGAATCAGGTCACATCAGCTATTGCCAAATTTTATTGGACGTTTTAATTTTTTAGGTGAAAATAGTTGTAAAAATGTCAGTGCATTTTCTGCAAAGTACAAAGCAGATTCCTTAAAATGTTCAAAGGAATCATGTTTGCGAGAAACACGATGGTGCCATTGGTTTTCTCTGAAATCATCTCCCAAGCTCAAAAAAAGCTCTCAAAGTGAGGCAAAAATGGAGGGAATATCCCACGCTATCTTGCGAGTCCACCTCTACATCATACAAACTCTCCATGCAAAAATAGGGAGCAAATACATTAGCAGGGTTGCCGTGTTTTCAGTTTTGGAGTCCCCAAATAAAGTGGCAGCCCTGCTAATGTATTTGCTCCCTATCTTTGCATGGATAGTTTGTTTTGATGTAGAGGTGGACTCTCAGGGTTGGGTGGGATATCCCCTCCATTTTGGCCTCAACTTGAGAGCTTTTTTTGAGCTTGGGAGTTGATTTCAGAGAAAACCAGTGGCACCATCGTGTTTCTCGCGAACTTTTACATTAGAATCAATGGTCAAATCACAATTCCCTCACACATGCAACATCTTCATTAGCGCTTCATTGGTTATACAGGTGATTCTCGATCGCAGTTGCTCTGTAAAATCTCCTGGTCCGTGCAACCAGCACTACTCCAACCGTTGGTCCATTTAGCAAATACAATGTCGTGCGGACGCTCAAATTTCCAAAGTTGGAGCGGCTCGGCGCAAGATCGTCAAGACCGCGCTCCTGCCAATGCATGTTTAATTAATTTCAAAGTTGAGAAGCTGTTTGAAAGAGCTGCGGGGTTGCAAGCCAAGTTGGGCCGAGTTTTGCGACCGTGCATCAACCAACAGACTTCGTCGAATCGCCTGGGGGGCAGTCAGAGTTGAGCAGGATCATTCTTCCTAGATTTTTTATTCTTTAGCTCTAACTGCGTTTAACTCTGAGGTAAGGACGGAGAAATTATGGAAAATGTGGTTAATTCTGGTTTATGTTCTCATATGTGACTGTCTGCGGAAAAAAAGCATCTCCTTGCTCGGGGGAAAGTAAAAGGACTGAGCTATGTGTTTTTTCCTCTATTCATCCGTATGCAGAAGTGACTAAGTTTTCCAATTTTGCACAGATGACCCGTCTAATCACCCGTTTGTAGGAGTGGTTAAGTATCCAAATTTGCCCGGATAGAAGCAACTGGTACTAACCACTGAACAATGTGTGATCTGTGCATGTAATTTGTGTAAGACTGACTTTATCGATGGCAAGGATGTTAAACCGCGCATAAATTTTTCTGTTGTGAGAACAGAGTGCTCTGTCCTCATAACGGAAGCTTCTGTGACTGTTACAAAAGAAGTGCAGGGGCCCTGTGAACAGAACTTTTTTTTTCCAGTGGATACTATTTTTTTACTACCTAACTTTTTAGGCTTCAATCGAACTAGCTGATCCATTCCTACGGCAAATAAGCTCTATCTCAACGTAGATGTTTCCCCCCCCCCCCCCCCCCNCAAATGCATATACATCTAGCGCGCAAGGTGTCGATGGGGCAATCATGTTCGCCAGAAACACCCGAGTTTTCATTATCATAATATTTTAGAATGCTTCTTAATTATGCTTCTCCGTTTATAACACTCTTTTAAGAGAACTGGCGTCGGTTCCCAGAAAGTGGAGCGTAACTTCACCCCAAGGTTGCAAAATGAACTATAAAAAATCAACTTTAATGACTGTGAAGCTTCTCGTCAAAATTTTGCGGACAATTTGAAGATCTACCGGTGAAATTTTCATTCAAAGAAGCTCAGCGGTTTTCGACTAAAAACTAAAATTAGTGAGTAGAAATTTCTAAACATCAAAATACACAAGGTCACGCCCTTCCGTTTGAAAAACGACGACGAGTAAATCGAAATCACTTTCGGACGGCCCAACTTGGCAACGGCCTGTGCAAACTTCATCCGGAGGGGGCGTTCCCTGCAATTATACCAGACTAATCAAACTAACCTCAATTTGCTTCTCCTCGTCAAAGTCGTACATGCTAACTTCCAGGAACTTCTTGTTGAATTTGAACCCAATCTGAAAATAAATATTTAATTTAAATGCAAATGCGGCCGTTGAAAGAGCTCGGCGCTTTTGCCGCGAATTAAAGGAGTTGATGAGCGAGCAGGAGTCTTTTCCAGCTGTCGAAACAACCGGAAAAATTCACGCCACCCGGGACTAATTTTGAACTTGGTCCGGTGGCGTGGCGTGCCTTGCGATACATCGATTGATCCACCGTTTCAACGTATGGAAAAGGATCGATGAACAAGGTGTTCGCAACGATAAACCTGAAAATCGATTCTTTACCATAGCTTCAAATGCGGAAATATCGATAATCGATCATTCACTCCTCACCACTGACTTGGTCCTTGTCGACCGGATGCAGAGATGAACCGGACCGCGTTTGCTAGAAACAACCAAGCACCAGTGGCGTGACGTGAATTGCGATATATCGCTTGTTATGTCATTTAAACCTATGGAAAAGGATCGATAAACAAGGTGTTCGCAGCGAAAATCTTAATGATCGATTCTTTACCAGGCCCGCCACAAAGGGGGGGATACTGGGTTCCTGGTACCGGGGCCCGGGCCCCGGAGGGGGCCAGGGGCCCGTGCTGCCCGTGAAAAACCATTCCGAATTCACATGCAACCCTTGTTTCGTAGGAAAAAGTGAAAAATTTACCCTAAAAATTTCGCAAAGGTGAATAAATTTTCAAAATCACGCTGGGGCACTGTAGAATTCTCCTTAAATTTTCAAAGAAGTATACTTCTTGGAAAATTTTTATCTACTTTCAAGATTTTCAGTGCAGAAGGATATTTTTAGTAACTGCGTTTCATTTTCTTTCGTCGTCAGATGCTAAGAGTCTCCAGTCTGGGGGCATCCTCGACTTCAATGGCTCATGATTCAACTCCCTTGCCATAAACAAACGAAGGGGGAGTCCAGGGGGCCTGGCCCCCTTAGAATTGAAAATAGTATCATATGCTCCCCTAAAAAATGAAAATTTTCCAGATGTTTTGAATGCAACAATTCGCAAGCATTTTGTGCTGAAAGTAGAAAAAAAACGTAATTATTCCGCAGAAATTGATGGACAAATTCGTCGTGGAAGCTTCAAAATGCGTCCGAATAGATTTACAAATTCAAAAATTTCTCGGGGGATGTCCCTCGGACCCCCCACCCCCTTGCTTGGGGCCCGGGCCTTAAAACTGGTACCAGGGCCCAAGATGGGATGTGGCGGGCCTGTTCTTTACTATAGTTTTAAATAGCATAACAATCGATACATCGCAATTCACGCCACGCCACTGACAAGCACCATGCGATGCTGTAAAGATCGTGCCGCCTCTTATTAATCTTACAAACCTGAATCTTAACCGTTTTTTTTTTTTTTATTTTTGCACTAAATAATCAATGGCATTGAGAAAACTTGCCGTATCCACATTATAAGAACTTTGAAATACCGCGTATGCGCAATAAAGAGATAGCATATCTGTGATGTTACGGAAAACAGTGGTAAGAGCATTCTGGGATTATCCTCGAGACACAAAGGGCGGATGCTAACCGTGGCTTTTACCGACATACACTTACTGCTTTCTTTCGTAAAATGGCAGATACATTAGTTGGGAACTTACTTATAATAAGAGGGCTTTGAGTGCTACAAGAGTCAGAAAGTAGAAATAATTCACAAAACTACCCCAAACTTGATTGAACAAGGTGGTAAAATAGTACTGGGTTCACAATATTTTTCCGGGGCAACAAGGCTAAAAAGTTCACGAATTTCAATTTGAGTCAACATTTTGAGCTTTAAACTGAGATTTTTGAACTTTTCGGCTTTGTTTTTCGAGCAAATTAGTACGGAACCACCACTGCATTTACCACCTTGTTGTATACAGTTCGGACTTTGTTTCTTAGTGTTTTTTCCCTGCTCTTTTGAACTCCGCACCTTTGTAATCGAATTTCTTTCCCTGAACAGATATGCTCTTGTTCAAAAGTTAAATGTAGTTGCGTGACTCGTGAAATATGTACCAACATGGACCAAGCAAGTTTGCTAAACTTCGGTTTTTTGCTGAAAAAAAATATTACTCCTTACGTTGTTAAACCTCTAATCTGTAGGAAACAATCAACAGTTCAACTCCTAAAATTTACAGTTTCTACCTTGCCAAGATGCCAATGAAAGGTCTCTCCTTATGAGAACTTTTTTCCGTAGTAACTTCGTGAATGCTCACTTACTTGATCTTTGATCTTATGAGCGCAGTCGGAAAGCATGAACATGTAGAAGAAGGAGAGGAGACACAGGAAGATGTAGACGAAGATGGCGGCGCCGAAGCTGCTGTCGAAGATGCAGATGATGAGCCCGTACGTGCTGATGATGAAGACGAGAAAAATAGAGATGAGGACCAAGCTGAAGGCGGCCATCTCCACCGACCCGAAGTTCTTGATTAGAGCTGTCATCTGCAACCACATCTCCCGGGTCTCTCGCAGTTCTGATGCCGAATATTTCGTGCGTAGCGCCTGTTGAAAATATCCGTTTGTAGGTCAATTTTCCCAATTTTAGAAATGTATTTCATTGGAAATTGTACGTGGACTGGAAGATTCTGGTTCCCCTGGTCGCTACGCGGCCCAACCCCCTTCAGACGTTTCGCGCTGTGTCCTCTGGGAGGACTAAACATTTAGGACTGCGGGCTCGTCTAAAGATCTAGTTGTGCTGCGGAAAAACTCAAAACGCCTTCAATTAAGTCGCATAGGCAACGCGGACATCCGTAGAGCACGTAAAGTTGCATCCAGACTTTGACCCAACTTGGCTTCGCAAGCTACGACGCACTGGCCTCGGATAAATGCCACAGTCTAGTTGTGCTCCGCAAAAACTCAAAAAACCTTCAATTTCGTCGCATAAGCAACGTGGACATCCGTAAAGCACGAATAGTTGCACCCAGACTTTGACCCAACTTGCAGGCTACGGCGCAGCGGCATCAAGTACACTTGGTCTAGTTATGGTCCGCAAAAACTCAAAACTCCTTCAATTATGTCGCATAGGCAACGCGGACATCCGTAGAGCGCGAATAGTTGCATCCAGGACTTTGACCCAACTTGACATCGTTTACGATCCAATATTCAGGACTCTCACAGAGTCCACACCGCAGGCTGAGAGACTAGGAGCATAGGCCATGGACGGAAAGGACGGAATGGGTAATTTTTGGATCGGCTCAGAACAAGCAGCTCCTAATGCTTTTGTCTGAGCCTCATCTTGCTCCATTAATTTGAGCTCCAAGTCACCGGAGCCGCCGGCTCCATGCTCCCTCCTAATTAAATGAGAGCCGCCCCATTAATAATGAGCCCCCTGATCTTGCCCCCTGTACATTGAACAAGGTTGCCAGATTTTGAATAATCTGTCGCAACTCCAATTTTATGTGTCTCATATTCCTAGGAATGTCGTGGCTCAAAGACCATGCTTCAAAATCCATCATTTACGAAGCTACTGAAAGCCAGTCAGCTCTCACAGTTATAAAAATTGGCACATTTCGTCGGACGGAGGAACGCTACTCTATTCCGAGGTTGCAAAATTGACTCAATCAATTCAATTTTCTACGAGAATGTACCCACTCAATTTGCATTAACAATTTGTCTGATTTTTGCCCGAGCACGGAAAAAATTAAATTGCTGATTTGACCATGCAATTGCTAAAAAAAAGTGACTGCAATATTTCAACGTAGATTTCACAACATAAAAATGCTACTTTAATCAATATCGTAAGTTCCTAGTATCCTAATTTAACCACAGGGGTGGTTAAAGTAGCATTTGTTTGTTGTAAAATGTACATTAAAACATTGCAGTCACTCATTTTAGCAATTGAATTGTTAAATCAGCAATTTATTTTTTTCTGTGAGATCATAAGAAAAATTAGTCTTATTAAGTTTTATCACCATTTTCTGCGCATTTTTTCGAATAGCGGAAGAAAATACGACACCTCAAGAAGCGCTTCTGCCCCACCCTCGTTTTATTTAATATTTTCACACTGCAAGTTTTTCATAATGAAGTAGATTTTGCATGAAGGCTGTCACCGTCTTTAATCTTTTTCGTGAAGTTGATAAAACTTCCTCTCTGCCAATTATTTATTCATGCGGTGCAACCGTAGCTTGTTTTTAAGCTTGACCATAAATTACTAAGGTTGACTTAAATTGACACACTATTAAAAAACCATCAAGTCAGTTTCTTACGAAGTTTTCTCCAAGGAATAATTACTTATTTAAAATTTTAAAAACCCTGCTGTCATTTAGGGATTTCCATGCAGTCAGATCAAGCAACGTCTTTGGGTGAATCAGAATGTTTGCGATCAATCGTTCGTTAGGTGCTTCTTAAAAGGCGTCAAAATACTTATCCTTCTTTACTTTGAGGAAGCTTTCGCAAGAAGTCGCTTTCAATCATCGAAAATCAGAGATCCCAATCAGATGTTTACTGTCAACTGCAACATCACGGAGGGAAAGGTAGCTGGAAGGCTTCATTTTACGCTGTCGAAAGCGGTATTGAAGTTTTCTGCCAACTGGCGCGTGTCAAAAAGTTAGTGCTCATGAGTTTTTCTCTTTTTTCTATTTTGTTTGAAAGTTTTGCAAGTGACGTGGTAATAAATGAGGACTATCTCAGATAGCTAGCTTCAGAATAAAGTGCTCTGGTAAATATTCGATTTCTGTGAAGGTTGTATAGTGTAGCGCGAATAGCATAGGTACACATTTTCCAGAGGCGAGGTGAGGCGTG
The DNA here is from genome assembly GCF_001854935.1 of Bemisia tabaci. Taxonomy (NCBI): domain Eukaryota; kingdom Metazoa; phylum Arthropoda; class Insecta; order Hemiptera; family Aleyrodidae; genus Bemisia; species Bemisia tabaci. The sequence goes on along the minus strand of NW_017548293.1, from coordinate 639,568 downwards.
AGTGACCGATTATCGTTATTTCTACATTTGAAGCTGTAGAAAAGAATCGAATATTAAGGTGTTCGTTGCAAACACCTTGTTTATCGATCCTTTCCCATAGGTTTCAATGGTAGATGTGCTATCTATATCGTAAAATACGCTACGTCTCTGGTATCAACTTCATCATTTCAGTTATTTTCATATTGATTTAGGGTTAATTTCTTGAAAGGTAAGAAAGTATGGTAACAATAGCAACCACAGACAAATTTACAGGTCATTTTAGGCTATGAGAAAAAATCAAAATCTTACTCTGGACCGTGGCGGTTTTTGAAAGGTGGCAACACCGTTTTTCTTCCACTTAATGTATGCAAAATTATAGATTCTCGGTGAGGCAACTTACCTCACATAATATCGATATTTTTAATTGATAATAGATAGAGACTGTTTTTTCTCATAGCTGAAAATTACCTGTAAATTGTCTGTGGTTGCTATTTGCTATACTTCCTCACCCTCCAAGAAATAAACACTAAATCAATCTGAAAATATCTGAAATATTCAAGTTGGTACCGAAGGCGTGGTTTGCTTTACGATACATCGATTGCGCTCCCATTTAAACCTATGGGAAAGGATCGATAAACAGGGTTTTCGCAACGAACACCTAAATAATCGATTCCCCCTCGCAGTTTCAAATTGGGAGATATCGATAATCGATCATTCACGCCTCGCCACTCGGATTGCTTTGCGCAATCACACAGCTCAGGTAAATATTGATGATAAATAAATTGCGTTAACATATAAGCAAGTTTTTTTATTCGATATGCCAGTGTTTTCCTTTTTTCCGTGGTGGGGGTAGTGCGGAGGAAAGACCGGGGAGGGTGGATGGTGAAAAGGGATGAAGGCCATCAAACTTGAAAGTCTGAGCTGAGGAAACTACGCTTTGCGATGCGAGCCACGTCGAAGGTGGCTCTAGGTGCGGCAGCAAACTGTTTATGTTATCTTCAAATTTAATCCCACTCGTAATGGACTCGACATTTGCACTCTTTATATTCCCTGGAAATCCATTGTTCGCTAAAGCCGTGTTGTCTGTTTTTGTGCGGGAGTCACCTAAATTTACGAGTGATACGTTCCTCGAGAAATTCGATCATCTTTATCACTAAAAGTAATCCCCATTCCACTGCCTTTCTTGGTAAAAACGACGTATGAATATTCAAGAGTTGCCCAATTTCCTCCGATGAAATGTTTATTTTTGAGGAGAGTTATGAATATTTTCTCTTGGAATTATCGGATAATTTTAAACTTTTCGTGAATAAAATTATCTGAAACATTTAATGGAAAAAATGCTTAGATTTCCCTGAAAATTCACATTAAATCAAATGATTTTGAAAATGTTTGAGAACTTATATGGCCTTCTTCCTGAGCACGGCAGTCTGGTGGGTCGATTGTTGTGTCGATATCAAATGACCTTAGTCGATAGAGATTCATCTTAGCAATACTTCCTATACCAGTCAGGGTCAATTGAACAATTGAGCAATCCAGGCACAGGACTGGGAACCATAATAATTTGTGAGAGACAACAACTAGAGACTTACTACAGATAAAATCACTGTAAAATCGCGACGATCACAACAGGAATGCTTAACATACACACACACATTTTGACGCATTGGCAGGATAAAAGTATTTGGGCTGCAGTTTGCTATTAAGAACTGCAATTTCTTGCTCAGCTCAAAAATAACGTATGGGCCATTAGTTTCCCCATGTACATCAGTGTCTTTACGGATGAGCCAGAAATTGTAGTTTCTAATTACAGCATGCGTTTCGTTTTTCCTCTGATTAACGCACAACTTGCTCCAGGATTAAGAACGTCCAAGGCGCCTTCATGTTTTGAGCGTGTAAAATGGACATCCGTGGAGCAGGATTAGTAATGAGAGGAAAAATTAATAGATAATCTGGTGAAGTTAATGAAGATAGCCGACTTTTTTATAACACGAAGAGGGAGAAAAGGGACATCATCGCAATCATTGACCAAGACTCCTTGGTAGACGATCAAGATAGCTATCACGATCGACTTATCCCAACCACAAAAATAAATGCTCCGGGACTGAGAGTCGTAAATACGGGCATTAGAAGACCGGCTTTAGGCAAACTCTTGCTCCTTAAAATTACCGGGTTCGGGAACGACCCAACTTTGAATGGTATATTTTTCGCTTCCTAATGAATTCCTCATTCCAAACAGGAACCGATTACAAAGTCCTCCAATTCGAACTTACTCGACTCCGAATGACTTTTCCTCGTGATGACTTTTCCGGCTTTGATGCGGACTTCGTTGTCTCTTCAAAGTTTGGTTTTTCCGGGTCTTAGAATAATTCCATAATTCATTTTGAAAATAGGGGTGAGCATATGAACGTTTGTACAAACTGATTGTAATGGCTACCGTTGTTTGAAGAACTGTGCCCAACGTTACATGATGGTGGCCATTTGAGTCAAGCTCAGGGACTTCGAACCTGGTGCGACTACCAACCTAAGGAAAAACAGCGTCTGGAAGTTTGAATGTTGCTAAATTTCCTTCCATGTAATGCGCATGTCTATTTTTTAGAGGAGTTGAAGACAATGTCTTTGAAATTTTCAAATATCTTAGCATCGCGAATTGAATTATCTGATAAATTGAAGGCAAATATGTACACAATTTATAAAAATGTGTTATTTATCGGGACAAATTGGCAATGTTTGAAAATTCATAGTTTTTTCCAAAGCTCAACCGCGTTAATTACATACTTGTAGTGGTATAATAGTTGATACATGACGCTCAAAAATCCGTAATTCCTGCAAGAAATTTTTGTCATGTTGCTGTGGCTAGTGGAGCTGAACTTTACCATATTTCTTACTTAATTTTTTTCAAAATGTGGCTAGGTTTCTTTCTAGACTAATTTTGTCTACCTCAACCAATCCGTTGGAGGTAAGGGGACAAAATGCATCGGAAGGTGTTGAGATCAAACCAAATCAAGTCAATTTCGTTCAGATGAACAAAGGCGATCCTCAGCTAAAAACGCTTTTACAACAAACTTTTACAAGGATTGGAGGGAGGGGGGCACAAATTCTGGAGGAGAGAAAATTTGCTACAATATGAGGGGGGGTTATACATTCAAAAATCTCTAAAGATTCGCCCTAAAATTTATCTAAATCATTCAAAATTATCTTTTAAAGGTCGAAATTCAAAGTCTGGGAGTGAAAATGCGTTTCACTGCCCTTGTGTTCCCTGAATGGCATCCCTACCTCGACATGTCCCCGTTTAAAATTGAAAATTTCCCGCCCGGCGCCGACACCGCAACAGCGATTCCAGGTCGGATCGTGTTGCGAAAATTGAAGCTCAACTGAAAGAACTCGTATAATGCGTTTAATAACTCTTGACTCCTCCGAAGAGACAAACTGCGATCCGGGGGGAAAGTTTCGCCAACTTTTTTGTTTCATAATTCTGTCCTTAATTTGAATTTTATTCGTTGATGTTTTCATTTTCTCCCGTCTCCAGTTTCGTGCCTCTCTCAGGTAGTTTCGCTATGAGTAATCTCAGAACAGCGTCGCCGGTTCTCGCGTAAAATCAACTTACTTCGAGTGGCGAAATTGGGGACTTTCGGGAAAATGGCAAGCCTGTCCGGGAGCAGTTTCCCCCGCTTCACGGCACGGTGGAGGGTTTCGACCGTGCTCGCTGCGAACGGGCTTTGCTCCTCGAAATTTCTTCGTTAATGCATTATTCTTGTTAATTAAAGTGTGCACTTTCATAATGTACAAAATTCCCCTTCCTTTTACAAACTGGGCTTTCTCGATCAAGTGCAGTTGTTCCAGGATGAGAATATTTACGACACTGCATAATTGAGGACCTTTCATTATGAAACTTTTTTTTTTCCGGGATGTTTTGGTCTCGGTTCAGCTACATGTTTTGCATGTTTAACGCGCTTCGATGATAAAATTTAAAAGAAAACGCTTTTTCTTGTTTGCGGCGCGCGCTGTTATTATAAACTTCGAAACATGATGCAAATAAAATAAATAAAACTGAAGGAGATAGTTATCAGTATGCTCCAAAAGCTCATTTTATTTACGTTCATTTATTAGAGAACGTGAAACTTGCGGGTTTGGCAGGTCAATAGTTCAACTTTTCTAAATTTGAGGGGCGAGTGATTTTGCATTTCATTACCAGATAGAGTCGTAGTGATGAAAATGTTAGAGAGAACTAGTTGAACATAAACAAATTCCTAAAATCAACAGTCAAGGTAGTGAAAAATTGGTGCTTGTGATATTCTTTGGATTTAGTCTATTTTAACTTTTCTCTCGCGAAAGGACCAAATCAACGCAAGTCAAATCGGCAATCGAGGCATAATTCATACGTTTCGCAAATAACTGGAGTTTGGTTGTGCAGAAAATGAAGAATTTATGGAAACCCTAACAGTCCTTTGAGAACATACATTCTTGAGCGTAATATCGATGGCCAAAGTGCCAAACCACGTATCTTAGTTTGCGACATTACCTAGACTTCATCTTTTTTTTTTCTCCGAAATCAGTCAACGTGATTTCTTGAAAACGTACTTGATGTTTCTTCTCTGTTAGCAGAATATTCCGTGTGAATTTCAACCTACAAATGGACTACATTTTGCAATTTGGAACTATAAATTCTAGCCCGTTTTAAAAACAACGTATGTGCACCCCTAGGTACCTCCCCCCCCGTAGTTTTTCCTCTGCACATAAGTGTTTTCAGAAATGAGCCAAAAATTATAGTTCCGAATTGCAAATTGGAGTCCAAATACATACAGTTGACTTGTTTAGTTCCAAAAAAATAACATGGGTGCGGAAATTTTGAAACGTTGCAATGGAGTTACGTGGTTTTGAACTTTGGCCATCGACGTTCTTACCTGGACTGCATGGTCCGTAAGCGTCCGAATCGCGATCTGGAAGGCGTAGGAGTTGAAGAACCAAGTGAGGAGGAAGGCGTACATGGAATACGATGCCGTCACGAAGGAGACCACGTCAAAGAACGTGATCTTGGAGTAGTCTCGGACGTCCAGAATCCCCAGGAGCAGCACCGTCTGGAGCACCGGCAAACAGAGGACGAGAAGAAGGCTCAGCCGCACGAAGGAGCTCAGATTGAAGAGGATGCAACTTCCGAACCTGTCGGCGTAGTCGGCCTGCAGAGCAATGTTAAAGTTCAGACTTCAGAAACAAGAGATGAAGCCAATACAACGTCTTGGGAAGTTTTATCGTTGTGGGTTGATGATAAAAGATAAACAGCACGAACGTCAATGAGGAGAGACTACCAAATAAAATGAGTAGCTAAGACATTCAAATGTAGATGCTGGGACAATGTTAGGCTCTAGCAATTCAATTTTCAACCCCATTTCCATTCTTATCAAGAGGACTGAAAAAAAACGTGCTTGGTCCAAGCCTTATGGTTCTAAAATTTGGCGCCAAGAGAGTTCTTCATCTTGATTAAGCCGTTTTTTCTAAAAATAAGAAAACAAATTTTGGACGAAGAAAAAAATAGTTTAATTTGAGCAGCAACAATACAACATAATATTATTCAATGAGACATATTTTTGACGGCATTTCAGATTTTTGGCGCGTATACGTAGTATACCGCCTTTGCGATCGTTTCGACCCCCCCCCCCCCACAATAACCGAGTCCCCTAGTTCCTTACCGAAAAGTGACTACCGCGAACTTCTGAGATTTTCCAAAGCGTGTAAAAAGTTTACTAATCCGTCAATAATAATGATTAAAATTTGTTTCTCATTCTGGGGCTCGCTAGTTTATGTGTAATGAATACCAAGAGTCTACGTTTCTTGGTTTTTTTTAAAAAAACCTTAGAATGGGGCGCGCTGATTTAAAATATGCATATATAAGCGGAAGCAAGCGAACTGATTCGAGGATGGCTGACCAGTTCGGCACTCCTTGAATGAGAATTTCACTCACTCCGTTTTGTTCACAACGTTGCTTTGACATATCTCCACAACACTGTTATCCTTTTCAAAAGTTGGTACTCCTTGCTCTGATAGCCGGGGCCACCAGGATAGTGGTAAGTGCAATCTGTGATGAGCCTCGAGACTCATTAGACCATTTGCTAAACGTGGCTCATACAGGAGTCCACTAAGCCCTCTCGTCCCCACGCTCCTGATCACTGCGTCGGCGTCACGAAGAACAATGGGCCTTGGGTCCCAACGCGGCCGATACCCGTACCCCAATTACTCACGCTTCATTAACCATTTCACCGTCACGCTAGGATTCATCCAATTTTCAAAAAAAATTGTTTCGCATGTATTTAGCAATTTTTTCCTTACTCTCCGTTAAAACACAAATAAAAAGAGACCTCATTCATAAAAATCGGCCGAATAGAAGAGAAGTTACAGTAATCGAAATCCGAAGAAATCAACAAAACCTCGACTCCTCGATACGAAAAATAAAATGAAGGGGAAAAAAAGAAAGTATAAATTACAATTAAATATAATTGACCTCAAAATTTGACAAACAATTCATTTATATACCTAACGCTGAAAAAACTGGGAGAAATTACAAAAAATTTGCCTCTTGCAAGGGGCTTCTTTGTAAGAATTTTGACCTGAAGACAACGGTCGAATAACAGCAGTACTCCATACAATACACGGTGTGCCTGAACGAGTTAAACATTTTTCATACGTCCAAATCGAAAAATCTTTATATTTTTAACTACAATGTTTCTTGAATCGTTTAAGCAAAAAAAAAAAAAAAAAAAATTCCGTCGAGATTCTGGAACGCAAAGGCGCTTTAAAAGTATTCTGGGGCTATAATAGCTAAATCACCGGTAGTAAATTCGTTATATTATTAAAAAGAAATTGACTCCATAGTTTAATTCCTTAGTTTCTTGAATACGATTATTTTAAGCACTTAAACATTTATACCACCAATTTTAGCCATGGGGTGATTTCCTGAGAGCCGATAATATCACGAATTTCTCATAGAACCCCTCAACAGTGGCTTGCTTTTTTGGCAGCCGATTCGGCCATCGAACCGGAGTTTAAATGGAAGCTGATAATAACCCAAAGCTCTGAGAAAAATTTTGAGATGAGTATAAGAACGGTTTGTTGTAAGTAGCGAGGAGAGGCGGGCAAAGCGGCTAAAATCCTATCTAATTTTTACAGTTTTTCTGTTGAATTAATGTTGCCGCGGGCTTCTGACTGTCCACACATAGTTCTGTTCAGCATATCGATACATAAGTATTTACATTTTACATACGTAGAATCTAATTTTCACGTCGGGGAGTTGACATATTTTGATTTTTTCGATTTTATACGGAAAATTGATGGTTTTTCGGGATTGAAATTATTATTGTTTCATGAAAAATAAATGCACCCAAAATGACTATAGCATATTGATTCTTACACATTTGCACTCACAAAATTGGTTGGTAAATTCAACGAGTGGGTGCATCGACCTGGTATATCAAGTTTCTGCAATTTTTTACGGCAAATCAGTAGATTTTCGGGATGTAGATTGCTTACTTTCAATTCATGAATGAATAAAGCAACGACATGGTTGAACTTCTTTGCATGGAAAGACGTTTAAAATAACAAAATCAAGACGTATTTAATGCAATTGCATTTATATCGAGTCAATTTCTTTTCAATAATATAACGGGATTTTTACTACCGGTGATTTGGGTATTTTAGCCCCAAAATACCTTTAAATCGACTTTATCTTCTAGGAGTTCGACAGAATTTTTCCTTTCTTCGCTTAAATTATTCCGTAGCACTTTTCTTCAAGAATCTGATAAGATTTTGCTTGAGGCAGATCAAAAAACTTAAATTCGATCGAATAGCTTTCTACTTTCACAATACACGGTCTCGTCAAGGTGCGTCTTTGACCTCGCAGTGTTGGATCGTGAATTCTCTTTTTATGCTGTTTGCCTATTTTGAAATCTCTGTAAATGAAAACTAAAGGGGTTGATATGTGCGAGTTAATGACGCGCCTTATCAACACATTGTGTTGGAGTTCACTGCTTGTTTTTCTTCTTTTTTTTCAGGGAGGGGTTCTTTTCGGTGTATTCAAATAGGGTTATGCATTTAGTGGAGATCGCTCGTGAATCTTGAATGGAAAACGTAGGCAAAATATCGAGAGCTCCTTGTTTGTATTATTGAATAATACTTGTGTGGTTATACTTTCCTTACGCATCCACGTGGAGATGCTGCAATGGCATTTACGCATTGCATACTCGCAAAACCGAAGGCGATACGTATCCTGTCCATTGAAACATTGAATAATGCGCATGTAGTTTTACTTTCTCTACGTATCCATGTAGAAAATCCCCCCGATGCTGCGATGGCTTTATTAACTCGTCCCAAGGAAATGAGGTCTTGATGAGGAGGGCTACTGCTACAGAACGCGTCGACGGTTGGGCCGTTATTGCCAGCGCAGCGTGTGTTTTACTTGGGCCGGTTTTCTTTCTTTGTGCTCGGCTGGCTCTCGGTCGCTTTGGAAGTGAGCTGCTTGATGGATCGCTCCCCGCTTCGTGATGTATGTTTCCAGCAGCTTCGCCGTTGATTGATTTTCCTGGCCGCCTCCTTACCCTACCTGAACATTTTTGAACAGTTTCACTTGTTTCTGCTCTCGAGTTCCCGCTAATTTTTTTCTTCTTCGCTTGAATGAGAGGTGAACCAAATTAAAAAGAGCAAGTAAGGAGCTCCTCCGCGTTTGTGCCACGTTGCAACTGATGGGGAACGCTGGTAGAAATTGAGGTGGTTATAACAAGAAGGAAATAGAATGTGTCGAAAATGAAAAGGAGGATGATTGAAAAATATTGAACATGTTTTTTTACTGCTCGCATTTTAAGCGCTCAGCCAATAGCACTGGAAAAAAACACATTGGATCCAGAGTCCAGACTCTTAAAAACATCGACAAGAAAAAATACTCTTGATTCAATCGGATTTTTGCCTAAATCGAGAACCAATCCTCTTAATTTGAGCGGATTTCCTTTTGATTTAAGAAAAATCTAATTGAATCAAGAGTATTTTTTCTTGTCAATGTTTTCAAGAGTCTGGACTCTAGATCAAATGTGTTTTTTTTTCCAGTGAGGGAGGAATATTCGGAGTCGTTTCTATTAAACTCTATCTAAATGGTTCAAAGGCAAGATACGACTAAAGTGACGCCCGTGCAGCTAAAATTGCATAATTGCAACAATGAAGGAGCTCTGGATATTTCGGCTGCATTTTCCATTGGTCTGCGTAATTTATCTGCACTAAATGCATACCCCTCTCCAAATACACCCACAAAAGCCACTCGCTAAAAAAAAAGAATCTTAAATGCCGCCAAAAATATTTTTCCTTGGAAAATAATGTTAATGCTTACTTTAAGATCCTGTGTTGCTTAATCCAAATATTTAAAGCACTCAGCCGACGGGAGCGTTTTTTGATTTCAACCTGCCTCTAAAATTTTAGTATACTAATGGCAATGCGTTCGAATGGTGTGCCAGCTCAACAAGAAAATAGCAGAAAGGAGCCTAAAATTTTTAGAATAGATCGATTTGTGATACCTCTATTTAATACTGCTGATATCAAAGCGTCAAGGACAATATTAGTTTTTGTATGATTTTTTTTTTTCTTAGCGGCAGTATACTTTCTGAAACTGAAATTTTGGTGAGCGAGTTCTTTCATCTCAGCGGTGCCCATCTTATTCGGGGTACTTTCGGGAAAAACGAGCTTACACAAAAAACAGCCTGAGAGCTTTTCTAATACGAACCTATTAGAACTTCCCCGTTTTTTTTTTCTTTTTTCAAAAATGCGATTTAAAAGCATCCCTTTAAACTCTGTCCATTTGTCATTCACAGCATTTCCAATGTTTTCAAGCGCCAGCATCACCGTCGAGCTCATCGAAGCGCTACCTCTCACCTCCTTCCGATTATCCAGCGTCTCAAACTCGTAAAATTCGCGTTTAAGGTCGTAATCGGAGCCTTTGTCCTAGTTTGTATACTCATTGAGCGAGTAATTTCGCCGATTTTCCCAATCGGAAAAGGGGTCTTCACGCGGAGTTGAAATTGAATTCAGGCTGCAGCATTGAAATTGCCTCCATCGTGCCGTTTCCTTCGACCCGTGCCCTTTGATGGTATCATCAAAGTAAAACACACCGGAGCTTCTAGGACAGTTCTTGGCCCCTCTGGCGTAACAGCGTATCTCAAATTCCACGTGAGCCCAGGTTTGAATATAAATTCATGCTTTTTGGGGCTCATACAAAAATCAAGATACGTTCTTTTGCCGAAGGAGGGACGATTTATCGAGACGATGCCCATCAGCTCGATCTGTTTGACGAGGACTAGACTAAATTTAATTGTCCCTGATTCAAATTCTACGATGAGGAATAAAGGACTCAAATTGGTAGGTGATTGCCGGAATGATCTGTGATCTTGGAGAGCCCCTTTCAGGGATTGGAGATTCAGGGCGAAAACTTTCGTTGTTTTTGCGTTTTCTTAGCGATTTCTCTGAGATTTAGCACTTACGTCTATGTCTATATCTCATCGTCCACTGGAAAAAAAAATACATTGGATCTAGAATTCAGACTCTTAAAAACATCGACAAGAAAAAGTACTTTTGATTCAATCATAATCTAGCTTAAATCAATAGCCAAGCCTCTTAATTTAAGAAGATTTCGTTTTGATTCAAGCAAAAATCCGATTGAATCAAGGGTATTTTTTCTTGTCAATGTTTTCAAGAGTCTGGACTCTAGATCCAACGTCTTTTTTTCCAGTGTCTAAGTTGATTTGAGTGGGGGATACTCAGGTAAAATCTTCATATAGATTTGGAATATATTTTTCAATAAGGAAGTACTATTAATGTTCTAACGTGCCCAGGGAAAACTATTATAAACTAATAACGTATAAACTATTTTAGGGCCAATAGAGGCCCTCTTAGGCACCTATCTTTTTGGGTAATTTTCTCTGCCAAGTTAGTCCCACCTTAAGTCATTATAATTACGAGCGGGGAGAAAAACAGAATGACAAAGAATCCGCTATCTCTGCCTTCTTAAAACTTTACCCTGACGCTAGATGTCGGTGTCCCATGCCAAACGAGCTCTAAATGTCCCCAGATACACTTAACACGATCTCGAGAAGTTAACGTGGGTCGTGGAAATCTTGCGGACACATTTGGAAGCTCTCCAACCTCAATTTTTTGCGGCCCGGGTGGAGAACAGGTTAATTTAATGCAGGGGAAGTAAGGACTACTTTTCATTCTTGAGATGACTGCGCAATGTAAAGTTTGGTTTCTTGAGAGGAAATGAGTTTCGAGCGTAGTTGCCGATGGGACAAGGAACATTTAAAGACGCTTTTGTCGGCGAGAAATATCCACTTTTGAAGTCCGAATTTTTAGAATCCAAGGTTGAGAACTGTAAGGGGCCGTGCATGAATGGATTGCGTCTAGCTGAAAGGAACCAAGCTACATCAGCTATTGCTAAATTTAACCTTGCAATTTAATTTTTTTAAGAGAGAACTTTTATGAGAGAACTTTTGTGCAGGTTCCCTTGAAAACTTTTAAGAATTTGCTTTGTAATATGCAGAAAATTCACTGAAATGTGTAAAAAAATCTGAACAACCGTTTTTTTATAAAAAATTCAATTGCCCGATCAAATTTGACAATAGCTGATGTGGCTTGGTACAATTCTGTTTAACGCTGTCCAAATGAAGCGATGAAGCGCTGGGTGTAGAGAGGGAATTTCTCGGTTGCAGTGTCTCAAAATTTCCGCTCACGTTTCATCCGTTATAACCAAAGGAGAGGTATGTAATTTTTTGTAACTTTTATTAAATATTCTTAATGAGTTTACAGTGCTGAAAACAGTAAATTTACTCAATAGCTCCCTCTCTAAAATAAAAATCAGCACTGAAGATTCTGAAACATCGCAACTAAAATACCCTTTCTGCTTTCAACGTCTGAAATATCCTCACATACTTTTTTACAATTTTTTATTCCCCTTTTCCTCAATTCAGGAATACAGGGTATCTCAAAATCAAACGCAAATATTTTCATAATCAATTTTTGGGATCAAAATAAGAATTTTTTGTAAGTTTGTGGAACTTTTTAGAGAAACGTCATTCATTTAAAAAGTCTCATTGTGGTCTCAAAAATCGATTCGAAAATAATTCAAGTGCAACTTTAAGACACCCTGTATACGACCAAAGATTCAATCTGAAAGTATTACGAACGGATTAGTGGAGGGTAAGTCCAAGATTCGAACGTTTTATCAAACCAAATTTACCTGGAATTGCCTCCAAGTATTCTGATACTTGATCATATCCTTGAGTTGAACGGCGTAGCACACGGGTATGATAAGATTGATATGGAGGGCGACCATGAGCAGCAAGCGGTTCAGGATTCCGTTCACATTCGAATCAGCCTGTAGAACAGCAATCATTTTCTGTCTGTACTGGAATAGGATAGGGATTGCCAGCATCAAGTATCGGACGAACGTGTACGCCACCGGCCAGCTGATGAGCTTTAGCTTCACTGCCTCTGTGGACATAAAACGTGGTCCAGGAATGTAGGTGCACATCAAAATCACAATCAGGGGTCCCTCAACTAGCTACTAAGTGGTGTTCCTCTTCCGGTGGAGCCGTCCCTGAAGTACGTAACGTTCCAAGGTGGGCGGGGCGGGGGTCTTTGCCAGCGTTACGCGGCGTTACATCGGGTGGGGGATATAGAGCAAAGCGTTAGGTAACGAGTTTACGTAATTTTTTTTTTCTAATTTCTGTAGAATTATTCGTCGGTCGTCTTCAGGAGTTTTAAAGAATCTCAAAAATATTGTCTGCAATATCTTCACTTTTCCTGACTACGTGGAAACGTCAATCCATTCCGTGAATGTAAGGTAATATTTAGATTACTTTTAATGTAAGGGTTTGAGGACTCCGGGTAAGCGTTACGTAATTTTTATAGGGGGCTCTAGCACAGCGTTACAGAGCGTCACAGGGTGGTGGGGGGTGTCAAAAAACCGCAAAAGCGTTAAGTAATTAAGGCACGGCTCCTGTTCCGACATGCAGGTGCTTAGGTAGTGTCCCCGTATCTGTGTGGTATACCGCAACAAGAGAGTCAACTTTTCCAGCGTGTTCATAAAATCTATCCATGCGAGAAAATTAATGAAAGTAATGTCATTCCTGAAATGAACCCTCTACAATGGTTCTGTATTGCTTAATGTACCTCCTTGATTTACCTCCTTTAAGGGTAAATCAAAGATAGTTTTGTCATACCCGAATAACAGCTAAAAAATTAGCGTATTTCTGCAAAGAACCGACAATTTTTAGCCTATAACTCAGGTTGTTTTCTGTGTAATATTCCTATTGCCTTGCATTAATGAAGTTTTCATTTTTATGTTCCAGGTTCGTGCTGCAATTATTGTTCACTCTCTCGAGTAGAAGATTCCCACTTGTAATTTCCTCTTGTGGGATCAAGTTTATAAATGCATCCTAGAGATAAGTATGTAAAGCTAACACATTAATAATTCATGTGTTTTCAGGAAAAAAGCTTGCGAATCTAACCATCAAAAATTCATCGACGTCCTCATGATGCAAAAATCAAGTTGCTTGGTAACAGTAATAAGCCGCCATGGAAAAACTTCTAGAAAATAGCTACAGTGGGTCAGGGGGTGAAACAATGGGCGATTGAACACCTTCGGGGATCCTTTCAAGGGGTTCAAAAAAATTATTTGCCTTTCCAAAAATATCGAAATAAATAAACTGCAAACTTTGCAAATCTTAGGATAGATCCTGATCTTATCTTAAAACTTGTGAAAAAGACGGATTTTACTGTGTTTTCTGCATTTTTTACTGTGATTTATAAAAGTAATCTCACAAGAATCTGTTTCCAAAGTTTCTCAGTGTCATCTCATCCAGGGCTCTTTAAAATCGTTCCTTTCTCGATCCTCTGCTACGGACTCCTCGAATCTTCCCTAATTACAGTGCATAAAATTCGAAGTTCATTTAAAAGAAGGAGCTGTTTAAATATCAACCATGAACACCACGTTTAAACACTTTCTCAAGCTTTAGAAGCATTTATCGCACTATTCGCACAGCGCTCGGACATCGAAGCACGAGATTTCTAATCCTGAGCACCCGAATCGCAGTTAACCTAATCAAGTCGAATCACCCTGTTAAAATCGTGCTGATGCATTCCCCGTAGCGCCCCCCGAACTCTTTCAATTAAGCCGGATGTGCGCGGTCCCTAGATAGTGAAAATAACCCCAGCTTTCTCCACCCTCTTCATTATACACTCCCGGCGATCTGGCAACCGCGTGGGGCGCTCGTTCCGAGCAAGAATGCGAAGGGGGGGGTGGATAATCCCCTCGTTACAACAACCCCTCGAAGTGATACTCGCCGGGGAGGATAGTGGTGAGTACCGTCTTTGGTGCGTGTGAAGGCGAAATTCCCGAGCCAGCGCGAGAAGTAGAATAACAGTTTGGCGTCCTTAAAGTAGCGGTTGGACTTGGCGCGCGGGCCGCCCTTCTGCGGCGTTTCCAGGGCGATCCCCTGCTTCAGCTTCTTGTAGTTCTCCTCGACGATCCTCTCGAGCATTTTTTGACTCGGGTACATTTTTGCGCTCGCCCGGATGTTTTGCTCCCGCTCCTGTAACAGTCGTAAGGTCAGAAAGGCTGAAATATTTGAACGTCATTTGGAACACATTAAGCGACAAGGAACCACCTCATTCTGGCTCATTTTAGAAACAACATATATGCTATTGGTTTCTCTATGCTGGCGCACCAAGGAACACGCCGTACGAACATTCGAGAGTTGCCAATTATCTCATGATAAAACATGTATTTTTGACGATATTCATGCATATTTTTCGTGTGTTCATGCATATTTTTAGTGAACGAGTGAAAAACATGTTTTTTTATGTCACCACTCTTTAGCTATGAGAACATCCTTGGGATCCTGAAAAACACAACGACCTGTCGAGGAGTCTAAACAAAGTTCCAGGATATTCCCTCAACGATTTTTTGTCTCGTAGTCTACGTCCACGCTTAAAATAAGCAACAGTGACTTGGTCCAAGTTTTTTTTGTTTATTTGTTTTTTTTAATGAAAATATTACTTCATTTTAAAAATATTTACATTTTTATAACGTGGCAAATGTTTGTAAGACCTTTTCCAATCGATGACATCGATATCTCAATGAACCGCAGTTGGGTTGAAAAAACTATACAAAAAGCATAAAGGAGAGGAAAAATCAAGAAGCAAGCAATCTTTGATTTTAATCTATTTATAGATCGATCTTTTAGAGTCAGATACGTCCAATTTTGAACGTTTGCTTCCGCATACACCACGCTGCAGCACAGAAAAAGCACAAAATATGAAGAATTAATGAAAAGCTTTGGGATCAAATTTGACACGGAACCACCTTAATATTTACAGAACACACATTTTATTTTCCTTTAATACATATTCTTTCCCTCTAATTTAAATGAGAATAGTCCATGGAGAGTGTGCAAACATTTCAAAATCATGAGCTGAAAAACGCTGACTCCGCGAGTTTAAATATTAGAGCCTAACACACAGCGGCGGCGTGCTGCCAGCGCGATACACGCACTGCGCAATGCGTGAAGTATCCCAGTTAGGTTTGTAGGCGCTACTTCACCCACTGCGCAATGCGTGAAGTATCCCAGTTAGGTTTGTAGGCGCTAATGCGCGCCGCCTGCTGACGGCCGGCCGCCACCTCGCAGCGTGCCGCGGCGCGGCGCTTCAAGCAACTATTTCACAACAGAGATGTTGCACAGTATCATACGAAATTGAATGTGCTCCAACATATTAAGGATAAGAGGCATCCCTTAAGAGTATTGAGCTTCCCTCGCAAAATAAATCAAGATACTACGGCACGAAAAGAGAGCGGCAGTCCAAAAACTCACTAAGTCCTGGCATCCGTATTTAATAACTTGTAGCATATAATTTTTGAATTTCATTGGAGAAAAAAAGACTCTACTTAGGCAGAAACATTCTTGAGTATGCCGTCAAAAATGTTTTATTTTGAATCAAGAATAAAATCGCTGAACGAAAGCGGGTTTCATCTTGATGCAACTGACTTTTCTTCTTATATAAGCATCTTTTCTTCTTTAAACAAGTATTATTTTCTATATTGATTCATGAGAAAATCTTTTTAGAGGTAAATTTGAGCGTATTTCTGCTAGTATTATGTCACTTTTTCCTCTACTGAAGTTAAAAAATCATGTTAATTGTTAATGAATACAGACGCAAGGACTTAGTAAGTTTTTCGACTACCGTTCTCTTTTTGTCGTCGTCGCTCGATTTAATTTGCGAGGAAACTTCAAGCTTTTGAAAGATGCCATCAATCATGAAAGGTGAATCGTTAAGGTGCTTTTTATCTCGTATGATACTGTGCAACCAAAAATCTCAACTCTGAATTATTCTCCATTGGACCAAACAAACAAACAAAAATTCAAGCGAACCCTTATTCTTCCAAGACATTATGCATTTTCATCCAAAAACGTCGTGAGCTATTGCCGTTTTTATTTACATGTGGACCAATTTACGTTGGTCTCAATTGGTAAGGGTACCAAAACTCCCCTGCCGAAAAAACGCGTGAACGTAAATTACTAGAAAGAACGGGTGCGCGTACAAAAGATCGTTGCCGAAATGTCTTATAACCCTTAAAAATAAAATAAAAAAATAAAAAATAGGTTACAATTTAGAACGCAGGACATATGTAATACTCGTAAATGATAGATATTCAAATTCAGATAAAATACAACCAGAAGTGGTGGGAAGGGGAGGAGGGAAGTCAGAAAAAATTTTCTCTTCCCTACTCTGTTATGAAATGTGTTTAAAGAGCTTTTCCTCAAATGCACTTCAAAATCCGTGATTTCACTCCTAAAGAAGTCTTTAATATCCCCCGTTGAAAAGTCTCTGGTTCCTTAATACAAGTTGGAAAAAACTGTCATGCGAGAACCTTGTCCACGGACATTTCCAAAAATTAGAGCGCTTTCCATTATAAAAACTACAACAGAAGGTTCACAACGTCGAAAACGTATGTTTCATCAAAGATCCGGAATTGATGCGTGTGCGGGCTTTCATTGAATATCTATCGAACAGAATGCCAAAATCCGGAGAGTGCCGGAACTAAACGGAGTAATCGAATCGGAAGATCAAGATCCTTTAGCGCGCTGCGTATGTAATTTATCTGCTCTGTCAGATGTGCAGATGTCATCAACCAATGGAGCTCACCATGCCTAGCGATCATTTAAGCGGACGTTCCTATCAAAAATTCAAATCCATCGAAGGCACCGGTTATTGACGCGCGACCGGTAGTGAGCGTGCGGCTTACGATTCCGGCAAGATTTACGGAACTATACCGGATCCGGAGAGGGGTTTTGCTCGAAACACCGCATTTAGCCCATCCTCCGAGCTCCGATATCGTCGCTCCTCTGACGTAAGGGCGTATCTCAATTTCTGCATGAGCTCTAGAAAGCATGAATTTATATGTGAATCAGGGCTCACGTGGAGATCGAGATACGCCCTTACGTCAGAGGAGCGGCGATATGTGGGCTTGAATAATCATGGCTCACCGTAATGGAGAGATAACGAATGGATAAACCTCTGTTGTCTGAATTCCTCAAAAAATGCCTGCCCTATCTCCGATGGAGGCATTTAGGGTTTTCGCGACTAATTTTGCAGAGCATCTATCAGGTTAGGAAAATAGCGCCAAAAAGTGTTTTTAAAATACGCATTATTGTAATTCGGATTTTTTACTTCCTTTTCGTCCGAAACGCATCTGTAACACGTGCTTGTACCTTCCTCGAAAAAAATACATGATACACCTTTCATGAGGGAAGAGGGGTTGACCCCATTTCTCGACAAGTTGACGTTATCGAATGAATTTAGGATAGAAAGTTACCTCCTCAAGTCGATGTTACTCAAAAGCTCCTTCTTAGATTTTCAAATTGTTTAGATTAACGCCCAATTCTTGTTTTATCATTGTTTTGTAAAATAATCTTGATGGAATCGCAAAAAATGGGCAGTTTGGTATTCAACCGTCTTTACAGGGTTATTTCAGCATTTAACTAATATTTTTTGTGTTATATTCTTTAGGGTTTGGCACATTTCCAATGTTTAGTTGCTTTACAATAAATCTTGAAGCAATTGAACATTAAAAGGAATGACACAACAAAGTACCCCCAGCGAAACTTTAAACATTTACCATTTCCGTGTAACTTGAGTTGATTTTATCTGTATGTTCCCCTCAAACTACTGCAGCATTACCCTTACGTTGAAATAAATTTCGAAGATAATCAGGCTTGAGTCATTCGTAAATGACGTCGTAAATTTGGAAGGAGAGATTGTTTGTAGGTTCGATTCCAGTGATACTAATTAAACTTGGAATGCGTTTGATCTATCGTTTGATACACTTTAGAGTAATCTTATGTTGCTGAGTAACGTAAAGCAAATTTCTTCAAGCCAGGAGATTCTAAGGGGAGAATTTGGTCATATCTCACATGAGGTTGGGCATTTTTGGTTAAATGGGTTTGAATAAGTAAAAATTGAGTTTTCAATAACATCATTCGTTGGTTAAGAGAGATGTTTCTCTACAACGAAGCCAATTGGTTCTATATATTTTGAACATCATTTAGGCTGCTCCCGAGAAAACCAAAATTTCAAGTTCCCTCAATCCTAGAGACAAAGAACATGTCTCTTTCTCACATATTGGCTTGGATAATTTTTGTCTATAAATTGAGTCTAAATGACGTCATCATTTGGCTGAGAAAGACGTTGCTCTTCAACGCAGAAAATGTGTTCTAAAAAACGTGAACATCATCCAAGCTACTCCCAAATAAGCCAGAATATGTCAATTAAAACGGGAACAGCATAAAAACGAGCCAATGGCGCCATTGAACTCCGGGGTATTCTAATTCAAATCAGCTCTATTCGAAGAAAAAACAGCCCAATGAAACACATAGCAGAGTTCAAATTGTAAAGAACTGAAGCCTGTTGAGGGATTGACAGAGAACTCGCCATTTTCCAATGTCATCGGGACTGACTTTTGACCCATCGAATCCACATCATACAACCACTCAACGCTGCCGCAGCCCCTCGAACTCATCCCAAACTCGCTGCCATGCTTTGGAAGAACGCCGTATGAACATTCAAGAGTCGCAAAATTCCTCCAGATAAAACATGATTTTTGGGGGGGGAATTCTGCACATTTCTCCTTGGAATTTTCAGATATTTTAGATCAAATTGCGAATAAACTAGTCTGAAAAATTCGAAGAAGAATATCGACAGTTTCCCCAGTAAATTCGTTTTTTTTATCGAAGGAAACATGACAACGTCTATAGGCTCATACGGCGTTCTCACTCAGCACGGTAGACTTCGACGAATTCATCATGAAACTTGACAACGTCGCGCTCGGAGCCTGACATACGCTCATCTTCCACAGGCGCCCACCCGCCGATTTTGGCGGGAAAAACGCGAGTTTCACGCGGTGGAGCCGGGAGATTTCGCTGCCTGGCGGCAGCCGCGGGGGGGCTATCGCGATTGAGTCAAGAGCATCATGAGTCGATTACAATGTTACTGTCATCACCCGCGCTTCCGGTGCCTCCCAGCCCCCCCCCCCCCCCCNGGGTGGTGTAATGCAGGCCTCGAAAAAGGGCGCCCGTTCCCATGCCGGGGCGAGGGCATTCACCAGTGAGTGCACTCCATCAGATAATCGGCCCCCGATGTGGCAGGCGCCCCGGCTCGAGCGCCGGAGCCGGAGCCGGAGTCATTCAAATCCGACTCCGCTGCCTCACCAAACCGCGTTTCGGGTTCTGGGGCTTCCATTAATGCGATTACCGACGGTGAAATATTTTCGAAACTCTTCGCCGGGATCGAGAGCCGTGTTCGCCGGAGACTACGGTTATTTTGGGTGATTAAAATTTCGTAATGGTAGCTGGAGAGTCTTTTACAAGGTGGTTTGGGAAATGGGATCTCTGGGAATTATTCGGGGATTTTTATTTTCTCACTCTCCTTGCGGGTTTAGGAAGTACCGTCATCGTGAAAAAAAATTGAAAGGTCAGATTTTTTTGATGGAACCGAGGATAACCTGGAAAAATACAGCATCCCAAAACACATCTGTGGACTTATCATTAATACGGACTAAGTGCCGATAAGTTGATTACTGTACAGTCTGAACGCAAGGCAAGCTGCGCACAATCTGCGCCGCATGGAATGCCTTCAAAGTTTCGAATAGGCAATTTCGCGACTCCGAAGTTCGAATAGTTGCTTGGCTTTAATTTGCCGATTGAACCCGCTGCTCTGCCACTCTCCATCTCGTCTCTACTTGCAAAGAACACTGTCACACTGATTGAAAACGCCGCGCGAGCCTTTGGATGTAGCAAAACTTCTTTTAAGTAACACACTGATTTTTTGGGAAACTTCTAAACATTTTTCTTCTAATTTTTCATGAAGCATGATTCACAATTCTATTGAAAAACTATGCAAATCATCGCAAAACAAAATAATCATAACTTTTGCCTGTAACTATCTCGCTCCCCTCGCGGGTAGAGAAAATATTGCTATCGTTATGTAAAGTTGGAATTTCATCATTACTAAGCGTTTAAAGTTGCCTGGAGTAAAAAGAAAGCATACTTGAAAAAATGTATGTCCGTCCGTCTGGCGTCCCTTATTTCTGTGTACAGTCAAAGCTTAAAATCGATTGGTTCAATCTCATCCAAACTTGGTGTGGAGGAACATATCTATGGTCCCCTTATTTTTTATTTACTTTTTTTACTTTTTCCATTTTTTTTTTCAGCAGAATCATGTAGCATATGAGTAAGC
The DNA here is from genome assembly GCF_001854935.1 of Bemisia tabaci. Lineage (NCBI taxonomy): Eukaryota > Metazoa > Arthropoda > Insecta > Hemiptera > Aleyrodidae > Bemisia > Bemisia tabaci. Next base: position 618,778 of record NW_017548293.1, on the reverse strand, counting down.
AGGCAATGTAAAACGTATGAAAAAAAAAACGTAGCTAAGCTGATTACGCTTGAAGCCACCAAAACACCCAATCTTTTTTCTCTCTCTCTCTTTCATCTTTTTGTCTTTTTTTGAGTAAACTTGAGAATCGTCTCGACGAAATCAACCCTTGGACCGCGGCAAGGGCGGAATGGATATGGGTTAATGGGTTATCGCCGCGATGGGCGATCCCGCCATTCGACTCGCCATCCGCGTCGTCGTCCGATGCGACGCGACGCGATCCCGTGAATAACGAATTCCCAAACTCGATTTCCCGACGCGCTCATGCACGACGAAAATACTTTATTCCCGGCCCCGGCCGCACCGCCAGAAGCCGAGCACTCCTGTCGTGCCGTTTGCATATCCGTCCGGCGCCCCCCTCCACGGCCGCGGCCTCGGGAAATATGATCCACGCGCGCCGCCCATCTCCAGTTCCCGCGTCCGACTCTGCCCCCCCCCCCCCCCNCCTCCTTGTTGGAACGTTTGGAAGTTGTCAAAGAGCCCCATCTAAACACGTTGACACATTTTTCTGTCCATTATTTTCTTATAACGTACACGGAAGAAAAAGGCGGGGGTTTTTGGTTGATATGGGCGTTTGCAATCCATTGTGGTGGCACGCCAATAAATTAGGTTACTAACCCGAATTTCGCGGTACTGCCATTAGAAATGCACGTATCACCCAGCAAATTGGGATAGCACCACAATTTTAAGAGATAACCCTTAACACTTTTTTTCCATGCTGTTTTCCACAAATTCGTTTCTCATTATTTTTTAACATCGTAAAATGATCCAGTAATGGGATTTTCCTTCGTGATGTTACTCTTTCTTGGACTTTTTGGCATTTTATCTGGAGAAATTTGCCAACATTAGATAATACATACTGTATATATCCTCAGCACGGCAACACAGACCATCACCAAACTGTACTGCGTGCTAAGCAAGGACGCCGTATGAACTTTCGAATGTTGCCAAAGCTCCTCGCAGAGAATATTTAGTTTGGAAGAGAATTATGCACGATTTGCCTTGAAATTTATAGATGTTTAAGACTAAAGTGTGGACAAAATTTCTGACTAATCAGTGGACGGATATGCAGAATTTTCCCAGTAAATTTGTTTTTAATCGAAGGAAATATGGCAACGTCTGAATGATAATGCAACGTTCCTCCTTTTTTTGGCACGGCACCATAGTCTTCAATTCGTTGACGAATCGTCATTAATACGTGAATATACCCTCATTACTTGGCGAAAACTTAAAGAAACGACTTTCAATACACCTCGTTTCCTCACCAATGCATTACTTACGACGTGTGTAAGCAGAAAAAAGCATTAATTACCCATCCAGATGCGACGTCGCCTTTACATTAGAATACTGCGGGCTATGTCTTCAGGAAAGTCGAGTCATCGAGCTCTTTTCTGGGACGACTTCCTCTGCCAAAGTTTACCCACACCAACGGCGCTAATGAAAGCTCCTCTTGAGAAAATTACATCGCCCAGGGCTTTTGTTTTGCCCTTGGAGACCGAAGTCGGGCCAATCCTAAACTCGCCTAGCCCACGGCGCACAGTGGATCGAGTCAGTGGTAGAAGTCGGACATGAAATTTTTGACAAAAATTGTAAAATTTTACGATTACTCCATTACAATTTTAACTTTGGGGGTGCTTTTGGTTGAAAGTTTTACAAGGAAACCAATGGAACCACTTTTAAAACCCCAAAGTTTTGAATGAACGGAGTCATAAGCGTTTAATGTTTCCAAATTTTGTTCGACCTCTCCTATTGACTCGATCCACTGTGCGGCGCAAAGTGAAACGAGCTTTTCGGAGATGTTGGGCGTACAGTTATTCATTGAAACTGCAAGTTTTAATGTTGATTTTGTCACGTAATAGTTTTAAGGAGTGCAAATTGAAGCGAATTCTATAGAGGAATCAATGGAGCCCATATTTTAAACGCATATGATTTTTATTAATGAAGATATTAGATTTAAAATGTTCACAGTATGTCCAACTTCCTCAACTGACTCGCTGTGTGACGAAGAGTGTTACAACCATCCTTCCACCGTCACACAATAGCCGCAGTCAATGAGAAAAGTTGGGCATGGTTTGGAAGTTTCAAACCCTATATCTTTATTAGTACAAAACGTTGAAGTTTGAAAGGGGTTCTATTGGGGTTTTTTTGGTAGTATTTTCTTTCAGATACGCCGCTTGAAATTTAAATTCTGACAAAATAGACATAAAATACATCACATTACATCAAGAACCATGCCCCCGGCCTGGTGCCATAGGGGGTCTAGCCTCAGCCATAGAGATGATTTTCCGAAAAAGTCTAATGAAGGGTATGAGAACGGAAAAATATCCGGGAAAATTCTCAAAATTCCTTTGCTCCTGTAACATTTGCGCATTAAAAGGGTTTACCAAATAATTCCTAGTTCTTAAACGAGCATTAATCTTTATTTTCAGCATGTCATGATGAAATATACGCGGCAAAAACATCCAACCTACAAGGGATACCCATCGAGGATACGATGTTCCGACTCGGCAGGGAAGAACTAAGAATTTTCAAAATGTTGACATGTCATAAATACGAGGAGAATTTGAAGAGAAAAATACAAGAAAATTTCGTAAATTCAAAGGGTTTTCACCTTCAAAGCACTGGACACTCTCTTCGTCAAAAACTTACAGAACGCTAACTATCAAAGTAAATACCTGCTGTACTGATGTTTAATGTCATACCTATACTTCAACGGATATAGAATCTTCTTATTCTTATCTTCATCCTCCCAAATGAAGAAGGGGATGTTTTTGTTTTTTTTTTTCTAAAAATATAACGAAACAAATACATAAATTGATAGATGGCACCACAGTGCGGAGGAGGAGGAAGCCGAAATTATACCTAAATGTGATTACCCGCTCGCACTCACTCAATTACACATATCGATCTTGCTTCCAATTTATTAAAGTGTCACTGGCGCAACATCTGTTACAATCCAGTAAAAAGCGCTCCCCCCCCCCCCCCCCCCNGACACCACAGCTCCGCCCGCTTCTGCGATTCTGCACACTCACGGGCCCATTCGCATTCAGCTGCGTTTTAAATTGAACTTTTGAAATAATTCGGCTCCGATTCCATCTCGGAGTTTAACCCGGGCTGCCTGATTTTCATGAAAACGCATGAATGAGAATCTTGGTTGAATACCGAGAGGGGTGTGTATTTAGTCTGAATTGGGGTTCTCATTAATGTAAGTTAAGCTCGCTTGGAATTGATGACATTTTTTGGAGTTTGGTTTGGTTTCTTTTCAAGACATGTAATGCGCAAGGAATGAATACTTAACTCGAAGTATTTTATTCGATCAGATTTTAAGGCTAAAGTTTCTAAAAATGAAAGTAAAGCTACGGTGGACAAAAACTTTGGCGTTTGATTGACGGCACAGATAAAAGAAAGTACCTCTTGCGTAGTATTATCTTTATTTTTATAGACTTTTATTTCGCAATATGATTCAAAAAGTCGACTTGAAAAGCTCTCTTCAACACAATCTGATCCCTCCCTTGGATTCAATTTTCCAAGAGGAAAAAACCCGATCACACTTCTTCGTGCGTGTCTGTTTAGCGTTAATTTTTAGGGGAAGAACTAATGTATATTTCAACGCGGACATTGTATTGTCATTAAGAAACAATTGGAAAGAGCGACGCCAAGAATGGCACAATTTGGGCCAGAAGGGATTTTTCTGAAACCGGGCCCAAACGATACCTTATGATACCCTAAAACTCTGGTAAAAATTTTAGCTTGAGTATACGCACCGTTTTTGAGAAATGGGGGGGCAAAGTTGCCAAATCGCCATCATTCTGGACAGCATTTTTACAGCAAAAAGACGGGAAAAATGGACGAAAAAGTTACACCATTGATGGGTTTGGGCTGTAAATGTTCTTATTGAGCCCCCGTGCATGTGATTATCTTCAGTTTCAAAAATTTTGGACGTACAGTGGTTTAAAATGGGGAGAAATCGTGGACAGATAAGGATTCTTTGTCAAACTTTTTAAAAATGGAAGTAAAATTGTTGGTCTCCTGCAGAACAATGTTCTTATCGGTCTTCAATGCATTCAATTGGGTTCAGTTTATCAAATTTTCATCGCACAATGGTCCAAAATGGGAAATTAGTGGAAAAATTAAGATCTTCTGCCTAACTTTTTAAAAATGATGTACGACTATTGGTTCCCAGTAGACTTTAGATCCCAGAAAAATTCTTTAAATTATTTTTTTGACTATTTAAATCTTTTTTACATTTTTTCTCTCCACTTTTCTTTCTTTTTTTTTAAATTTCTGAAAGTTTGCATATTTTATTGAAATAATGCTACAAAGTCTATTCTATAACAACGTTCTATAAACAATACGGTCTGACATATATAAATAATTAAAAAAAATAAAAACATGCATTTTTCCGGGATTTAAACTCTACTGGGGACCAACAGTTTGACAGAGGATCTTAATTTGTCCACTTATTCCCCCATTTTTGACCACTGTGCGATGTACATTTGTGAAGCTGAACACATTTTCATACATTGAGGACCAATAAGAACATTGTTAGCCATGAAAACTGCAGCGGACCGACAATTTTACTTCCATTTCTAAAAATTTGACAAAGAATCCTGATTTGTCGACGATTTCTCCCCATTTTGGACCACTAAGCGACCAAAATTTTTGAAACTGAACACAGTTAAATGCTTGGGGGCCCAATGAGAACATTTACAGCCGAAACCCATCAAATATTTGACTTTTTCGTCCATTTTTCCCGCCTTTTTGCTGTAGAAATGCTGTCCAGAATGATGGCGATTTGGCAACTTTGCCCCCTCATTTCTCAAGAACCGGGCGTATACTCAAGCTAAAATTTTTACCAGAGTTTTAGGGTATCACAAGGTATCGTTTGGGCCCGGTTTCAGAAAAATCCCTTCTGGCCCAAATTGTGCCAAAAAACGGTCGTTTTTGGCGTCGCTCTTTACCAAAAATTTCGCTCGTGTGTCTTCAGATTACATGCAAAAATTAGTAAAATTTTGGTCAGATGACACAGCCACATATATGTATACCTATGAAAATTTAAATTGCTTGAGACAGTTTTGCAACCGTAAGGAATCCAGACCCACAAGGCTCATTTTTCCTTTCTCATTACCAAGGTAAGTGTCTACATACATGCCGTCGTTTTCTGGGCGAAGTTCGTAACTACATTTCAACGTTGCGAAATTCCATTCGCAAATTGTATTTTTTTACATTGAAACTGTCGGATATTTCACGGAAAAAAGAGGTCGGGGCTAAGTCTCAACTAATTGCGGTAGTGCTCCAATTAATTGTGGTAGTAACGAAATAAATTAGGTTACTAACCCAAATATTGCGGTATACCAAAATCAATTGGAAATATCAATATCATCCCACCAATAAATTTTAGTGCCAAATTTTTCATCCAACTAATTGGGGGTAGTGCCATAATTTCAGGGGATAACACCTAACATTTCCCCCCCTTGTTTCTGAGCACACACATGTTTTTCAGAAACAACGCAGCTGTATTCCCACAAAAAATTGGATTAATCGAGTAGATTTCGCAACCGTGATATGAAGTTACGTCCCTTCGCCTAAGAAGCCCGATACGATAGTGAACTCGAGGGATTCGGCGCGCTCACTGAGAGCTCTCAGATCGTTTTCATTAGCTGATGAGGAGTGCATTCCAACAATACCAGTACATCACAAGACTCACGACTTAATATACCTCCCTGTAATTTAGCACCTAGCCCACATGCTTCAATTTGCAATATCCGCGACTACCCTTCCCGGAACCGGCGTCGGAACGGCACGCCGGCGTCGAACGGACTGTTTGTCCGCCCTTAAGTCGGCGTCCTCGAGTCATAACCGTCGGCGATAAAGCAACCCCACCGCGCAAGAACCACGTATCCGAAATTCGATTCAGTTCACGGTTACGCGGTTCTGGAGAGCTATCGACATCGATAGCGAAAGTGACAATGGGCGCGGGCAGTGGTAGCGGATAATTGCGGTGGGATAATGGCGCCGTACGTAATGGATATTGGACGATAAATAATACGTGCTCGCCGCGATGCCGGGCAGAACCGCGAACGAACCGAATTAAGAACGTTGTAGATAGGTGGTTTTTCGGTTGGGGGTAATGGGGGCCGACCGAGAGGTGTAGGTGCATACCCTCGGCTTTTCCGCGGTTAACGGGGGCGGTGCATCACCTGACTTTAATCTTGTTATGATTACGTGTTTAGGCCTCCGCCCCCACGCCAAGTCGATACCATAAGGGGAGCTCGCAGTAAGAATGTTCTAATGTTGTTGAATACGGTGGGATCTGGATTATCTGAGGTGTTTGGGGAGAGAGAGGAGGCGTCGCGGATAATGGAACCCCGTGGATAACTGACAGAAAAAGGAGATGTTGCATGTGTGAGGAATTTGCGATTTGACTGTTGATTCTTAAGTAAAAGTTCGCGAGAAACACGATGATGGTGCAACTAGTTTTCTCTGAAATCAACTCCCAAGCTCAAAAAAAGCTCTCAAATTCAGGCAAAAATGGAGGGGATATCCCAAGCTTTCCTGAGAGTCCACCTTTACATCGAAACGAACCCTCCATGCAAAGATAGGGAGCAAATACATTAGCAGTGATGCCGTGTTTTCAGTTTTAGAGTCCTTAAATAAAGTGGCAGCCCTACCAATATATTTGCTCCCTATCTTTGCATGGAGAGTTTGTCTTGATGTAGAGGTGGACTCTCAGGATAGCGTGGGATATCCCCTCCATTTTTGCCTCAACTTAGAGCTTTTCTTGAGCTTGGGAGTTGATTTCAGAGAAAATCAGTGGCACCATTGTGTTTCTCGCGGACTCTTGCATAAGAATCAACAGTCAAATCGCAAATTCCTCACACATGCAACATCTCCATTACGCGGTGTGAGCCAGTCAGGCTGAAGCTGGTTAAATCTGATCAATGGATCTGTTGTGTGCACTCATTCAGGAGATGCGGCTAAGTGAATAGACGTGAAAATAGTCTAGAATGTACCCATTTGCGCTCAATCTGCGTAGTTTTGAACACGCATTTTCAAATTTATCGCGATCGCGGGCAGTTTCCCGAGGTGGCCGACGGCAATATCCTCTGCATGGAAAGGCGAGAAGGAGATGGTCAAACAACGGATTCAATCGACTGATCACGGCCGAGCAACTATTCGAGCTTCTGCGTTGCAAAATTGCCTAACCAAAGGTTTGAAGGATTTTTGGCGGCATGATTTGCAATTTTTTGCAAAACTGTCTCTTAAATATTTTTAATTTCAGTTGTCCAAAAATTTCAACATTCCTAAATTCCTAACGACGTTTTCAATTCGATAATAATCACAAAATCTCTTAAAATCTTTTTCTTCTGAAAAAAAATCTACTTCTTTCTCAAAAATGCCTTAGGAGCTATTTACAATAGCTCAGCAGTCTTTGTTATTCTAATAGAAGAGCAAAGATTACAAACATATTACACATGTTTTTTCAAGGCAGATTCCAACATCCTTTACGGTAATTACAAGTAAAAATACCTACCTTTTTCCAGCTCAACTGACAACAGCTTTTACAAGCCTGTTCAGCCTCCCTAAAGTGAGTTACCTCGTTGACTGCCCGCTACCTTTTACGACGCGGAGATAGCTTTGATGCTCCGATTCTACGTTGCCGGGAGTAATAAAATTCGATATTTTGCGATAAGATAATTCGTATCGATTCGCTTAATTTCCTCTCAAGAATGCAACACTGCTCATGTCGCATTGCGGCCGAACGCTTCTCGGAATATTTCATGTTATGAGCGCGATATGCCTTTGAGAAAAATTCCGATCTTAGCCGGTTCGGTGAAACGTGCCTTCTAAGAGGATCCCTGTGTGAGAGGCCCAATGAAGGGTCGGAAAATTTAGGCAAGGAAGGGAGTAGATTCGTTTACCCTGCCGCACTGCGGTTCGCTTTCAACAGGTTAAGAAGGGAGCGCAGATAATGTTGATAACGCAGAGAGGTTTTGTGACGTAATACCTTTGACCCGAGGGTATTAAACACGGAAAAAACGAGCTTAGGGTTGGGACCTACATGTTAGTGCTGGGCACTAACGAGGGTTAGATCAAATGGAGCCAGCAAGTCAGAGTAGTGCTGGGCACTAAACAGCTCGAGGCTGGGTCACTAAGGAAGAAGTAGTGTCAAGCCCTAAAGTGACTTTGGAGCGAGCGTAAAATATGAAACGCCTCCGCCTGGGATCGAACTCGGGTTGCGCCGGTGGAAGACCAGCGCGTTACCACCAGGCTATCGTGACTCCGATATATCATGGGTGAATTTACACCTGTTAAGCGCAACTACGTCTCGCGGCATCTGATTAGCACTACTCATGTTCAGTGCCCACCTGTACTGCCTTCCGGTGTTGAGCTGTACAGAGCTTAGACGCCGGCCCTCAACTACTCCCCACTAAACGGCCAGTAGTGCTCAACACTAGTCTTGTTTTTTCCGTGAATCATGGTCCTGGAGTAGGCTTCATTAGAGATTTCTGCCGCGGGTTGATGACTTATTATGATAATTAAATGTCAGATTCCTCTTCATTTATTCAATGGAACAGTATTTGGACCAATTACTAAGGGTTTCGAAGGGATTTATGAACCGTAAAATTGTTGGAATGACCTACTGAAGTGTCAAAATTTAATCTCAGCTATTTTACAGCAGTGAAGTCTTAGAAAAGTACCATGCTTATTCATAGTTGCACTCTTTCCCGCGTTATAAGGCGACGAGATACTACGGTGCGACTATAAGAAATAGAGTATATTTTCAAATGGAATCCTTCCATATTCCCCTCTTTCACTTGAATTCAATTTGTACACCCGCAAGAAAGGGGCATAAACAGTGAGTTATTACATAATTAATGTTCTACATAAAACCTTAGGGAGAAAGGAAAGGAAAGGAAAACAGAGGATAAAATCTTGTTTTGTTTTTTTATGCGGCTTAATTTACTTCTTTTACTCAGAAGTCGACCCTTCATATACATATCTCTATTCCAAGGTTTCAATTTTTCACAAGAGTATGACTGTCTAAAATTTTGCTGACTTTTGAATGTAATCAGATGATAAATCAGTGTTTTAAATCAGGAACGCTTAGAGCGCCTTTATATTGAGAGTGGAAGAGATTATAAACTGAAATGGACCGGAGAATTAGGGGCGCGGGCGCGGCATGGAAAACACGGAATGAGAGAGAGAACGGAGACAGAAATTCGGGAATTCGTTGATCAAAGATTATGAAAAACGTTTAATTTGTGTAATCCTTATTCCCGTTTGTGACATCCATGAGCTGCGCCGCCCCGACTCGCCTTATAAAATGACTCCATATACGCTCATAGTTTTTAAGTAAAAATACAATTTTAAAAGGCCATTTTGAAACTTATTTTTTTTTTATTCATGTTCTTTCGCTTGCGATACAATGGCACTATGGTGATTCGATGGACGTCGTATTTTGTGTCAGAGTGACATGCGATCTGTCGCATCGACTGGTTCGATTTTTTTAGTCTCTCGTAATTATTCTCGAATTTTGAGATCGCAATTCTGTTGTCAGAAGGCTAAATAAAAGGCACTTACCAGTTCCGACAAACAAATTTAACGTTATGAGGGCGTGGTTTTTTTTAGAGGAAAAACATCGCACTCGACACTGATATGAAAATTGCTCTCGAATGCGATATTTTTCCTGAAAAAAAAAAAAAAAAAAAAAAAAAAAAAAAACCACGCCGTTATTACGTTCAATTTGTTTGTCAGAATTGGTAGGTGAAACAGTTAGCCTTCTGAAAACAGAATTGCGATCTCAAAATTCGAGAAAAAAGACGAGTGGCTGAAAAATTGGAGCTAATCGATGCGATACATTGCATGTCGCTCTGCCATGAGATTTAGCCATCGTCCATCGAATCACCTTAAAAAAACTGTACAAAATCGTCATGTTTTCATTCTTTGACCCTTGTAGCCACCCTGTGTATCCATTTGGGCTATTTTGACGTCACGCTTGAGAAAAAAATCCGCTACCCGGGGAAATTACACTCATTGATCAAGGAAACAAGGCGTTTCAGAACGAGTTGGAGGGAATTCAAATTTCCGAATTGACTTCGTTTTATGGATGTGAGGCTGAATGGAGAGCCGAAAGAGCTTCGAGGCCCGAGACAAGGCATTTCAAACACATGCATTGAAGGGCCGTATAACAAGTAGCCATTGACAAATCGAGTTGTGCATTCGCAAGCAGGTAATTCCCTGGGAGGAGGAACCAGACACATCTGTATGTACGGCGCGAGGAAGAGTGCTTTTGGCCGAGCGGAGGAGGTCTATGCGGGGTTGCCAATCTGAGGAAATAAATATCAAAATAGGATGGTCGTGAAATGGACAACGCTTAGCAGAAAGGAACCAAGCCATATCAGCAATTGTCAAATCTGATCGACAATTTTATTTAATTTCTTACAAGAGAACGTTTTCTTTGAAACTTATAAAAAATTTGCTTAGTATAATGAAAAAAAATACAGTGACATTTGCGCAAAGAACCGCACAACCGGTTTCATGTAAAAAAATTAAATTGCTCGATCAGATTTGGCAATAGCTGATGTGGCTTGGTTCCTATCTGCTTATAACGCGGTCCACCATTTTGCGAGGAAAACAAGGCCATATAATTAAAACATTTCAATTAGAGAAAATTAATAGATAAATGACACAAATAATGACGAATAATGATCTGAATTGTTACCTCTGATGGGATATTATGACATTTTTTGCCTCATTGTTTTCCCCGCACAATAGTGTGGGCCTAGCACTATTTTGACCACCTTGTTACATAAAGTTCGGACCATCGTAATTAATGGAGCCCTAGTAAATGGGAGCAATTTTCAAGACAAGATATTGATTTTTGATAGGTTGGATCGATAAGGAACCCTCCTATATAAAAAGCAAATTTTCTTAATTAAATTTTGTTGCATTGATCAATCAAATCGGCAGGAGTGTAGCGGTAGGGCGGGGAAAAACACTATGCTGCAGTAAAGAACTTAATTGACCCAATTGATGAATTTTGGCCGACGACCATTTACATTTCCAATCGCTTTGGAAGGTGGGTCGATAATTTTGGATGTGTTTGTCATTGCCACCAGCATGTAGGCGCACACCGTCGCATCGCGTCTTCACCCGAAGGGATTTTCGTTTTGTTGTAAAGAAGGTTGAAAGTAATTGAAAAAATTAACCAAATCCACACGTGGAAATTTGCCTAAATTCTTTGAAAATTTAAGATAGGGAATCTGGAAAATCTTAATCTTAATAGAATATCGAAACGTGATTGACTCTCATTCGAGTCTTTCAAAAAACCGCCAAAGCAAGAGTGCAAATAATGTCAGTCAGACGATACGCACGAGCCGGTTGTTGAATCGCCTTCAAATGTTTGGGTATGCAATTTTAACTACGCGAGAGTTGATTTAGTTATCTCACGGACGCCTTGCACTGCGGCTGTTTTGATCATTTCACTAGCCTTCCTATTCATCGGTGGCGTGTATTGAACCATGCCGTTTTGTTTAAATTTGTAGAACGGAATAAAATTCGCCCAAATTTGAAGGATCTTAGTTAACCGGAGAGAACTTTGGTCAAGCGTCAAGCTGACAAGTAAAGATATCCGAGTCTCATATTTTTACAGAAAATATTTTCTAGGATTGAAATTAACAAGCAAGGTTTTTCTAAGAGCCAAACAAAAAAAAAAAAAAAACGCTTGTTTGTATGAATACCAAACAAATGTTTCCCGTCCAAAAATTATACTATTTTTTTACTTTCACGTTTCCTTAATTTATCATTTCTTCCTTCTCTTCTGTATCTTATTTTCATTTTTTATCTCGTTTTCCCCTCATTCCTCTCTCTGTCTCCTCTGTTTCCTCCTCTTTTTCTGTCTAATTATTTTCTTTCTTTCTCATATCATCCTCGTTTTCTCTCTATTTTCTCCTTTAACCTTTGATTTGTTCTTTTACCTTCTCTCCTTTAATTCCTGTTACTTTCCCCTTCTTTTTTTCTCTCTTTTTTTTCTTCCTTTTACTTTCCCCTTCTTGTTTGCTCTTTTTTTTCTTCCTTTTACTTTCCCCTTCTTTTCGTTCTCTTTTTTCCTTCCTTTTTCCCGCACGGGCAGACTACAGAGAGCCCGGCGGCCGAGATTATCGTTTCCGGCTTCGTGGCTGCTGACTAACGGCTTTGTTTTCGTTAACGAATCAGCAATCAAGAGCGTGTCCGACGGTCAGCGTCCGTGACTCCCCCCGCCCACCGTCCCCGCGCCCGCCCTCTTCGCACTCCCCCGGGCCCTCACGTCGCTTAACCTAAATAAATACCCCTATAGCGACTCGAATTTTCCGCACACCTGATCTTTTATCGTCTTCCGGATCGTATTTTCTCGCCGTTCGGACATCCCCGCGTTCCCGGAGCCGTTTTTACCGTCGAATCAGCCGCCTCCGGAACCCTTTGTCACGGTCTCCACGACAGTGCGACTTCTCCGGGGCGGGTGCCTAATGAGAGTCTGTTCACATCTCGATTCTTCGTGGACTTCGTTCTCGAATGAGCCCTAAAATGCGAGGATTAATGCGGATAAGAGGGTTTATCTTAAATTAAAGATACGCTCTTGTGTCTGCGGGGCGAAGATCTTTTTCACTGGAGCTTATCGTAAGTCCCGAGCAATGATCCTGCGTTTCTCCTCTCGCGTGTTAACGAAAGCGGATCCATCCGTATTCTGGCGCTCGCAGGAAGTCGCTCGTAAAACTGTAAATCCCCTGTGCATGACAAAATTCGATAAAGTAAACAAGGAATTGAAACTTATCTCGTGCGCTTGTTGTTTCGCAACGAGAGCAGCGTGTATTTAAATGGCCAATTTTACGGAAAAGGCTGTGTATTTAACGTTGCCAAGATTGTGTGGCTTCTTATGTATTAAGCGAAATCAGTTATCATCACGTTCAATCGTATTATTATTATTTTTTTTACTGTTTGCATAGGAGCGTTTGTAATTATTCCTCAATGATTCAAAACGCCGAGAGCGGTTAGTTATAGGAATAATGACAACACAAAAATCGTCCAGAATTCAATGAAATCGGTTGGATGCAAGCAGAAAATCTTTCATTACTCTAAGAATTTAAAACTCTTTTATTTTTAAATATAGGTATCAAAATCATGTTCCAAAATGCCCGTCAAAACACTGGTATGTCCATCAATAAATAACATACTTTCTCGTAGAGCTGTGAGAATATACATCAATTTGATTCTTGAAACATTGAGGACCAGTTCCGGGGGTGTTGCGAGTGGCAAACGGTTATGGCCTCAATACAACCGTAGCTTGGGAAGTTTTACCATGTTGTCATCGTGGTTGATTCAGCCACAATTTAATTCTACTGGTGGCATTCACGGTGCTACCTCTGAAATGTCGGAAATAATCAATAGTTTAAACAAACTTTTCAGTTTTATTTGAACTCAGCAGCGGTTCTTTCAAAATCTCAATAAAGTGGGACCAGAGAGCCTGGCAAATTAAGAGAAATCAGGGGAGGGAGGGTCATGGATAGTCAAAAAAAGACAGGAAAAAAAGGCAAAGACCCAAAAGTTAAGAGCACTCTGCACTTACGGAGCAGATGGTGACTTTTAATCACCACATCACAGGGCTCTAGTCTTTCGGTTGGCAATTACTGCAAAGTCAGAGAATTTTTCAAAATTGGCCTGGATGAACCCAATAAGGTCGCAATGCATATCAATTTTAAAGTTCTACAGTACCTTCTTAATTATCTTTTCCTGCGTAATCGCATATTTGTATTCCCCCCATCAATCAATCACTCTGCAATATGTTTCCTTTTTGACAAGAGGGTTGACAACCACCCGAATGAGGTCGCAAGGTGTGGTGGATGCGGGCTTCGGCGAACCCAGTGACCGAAAAAATCCGCCGAAGTGATTCAACACTCGGTCGTAGGGGATGAAGCGGGGTGATTGAGGTCGAAAGCGATGAAGAGCGGAATGCATAAAACACGGCGCTAACAGAGGGAGCAGATCAGGCTCAGTTATCGGAAACAGGCACGTAATAGCTAGAGATGTAATATACAATGTTGCCGGTATTAATCCCATTATTGTCCATTGATGTACGCAGAGTAAAAGAAGTTTAATTCCCCTGGTTTAAAATGACAATCGTACGCATAAAACCGAATATGATGTTGCCATTTTGTCCATTGTTTTTTCATTCGTTTTATTCAAATAAGTGTATTTTTATTGTGCTAACGGCAACTTATCATTTTTACCGCGACCTCAGCACATTTAGACGTCCATGTGGATACTGTTTCGATAAATACTCTCGGATCTTTTTTATTCTATGTTGAAATGGTAGAGAGAAAGGCAGCAACGATAGGTTAGTGGCCTTTAAAACCATTTGTGCCCATCCACGCGAAAAACTACCTTAGTCTTTGGAGAGACAATAATTGTCAGAATGGCGGTTTTTTCGAGGCAAGTGGAGCAAGATTACATCTCAAAACGTGGCGTGCTTTGCGATACATCGATTGATGTTCCATTTAAACCTTTGGAAAAGGATCAATAAATAGGGTGTTCACAAAGAACACCTCAATAATCTATTCTATACCATAGCTTCAAATGGGGAAATATCGATAATTGATCATTCACGTCTATTGTTGCAACTGTATACAGTCAAACCGCCATAGCTTCGGTTAAGTTCGACATTTTTGCGGGGTTTTTATTTCGTCGGAACCTATTCGTAGATAATTCCTTAAACTCCTCCTTTATGTAACAAAGTTCGGATTTTTGTGGACCAAAGTCCCTCTTCTTTTAAGCGGTTACACTTATAGCATTTCCCTCTTGAGTAGATTATTATAGGTTTATATGGATCGCATTTAGCAAAAAGGAACCAGCGTGATTACAGTGTTTACAAAATCATGCAACTTCTTATGTTTATTCTCATGTTCTTCTTCGTGTTTCTTCTGCACCTCCTCTTTTGAAAATGATAGATATATTTGTAGTATTAAAATTTACACAATTATTTTCCTTTGAAATTAAACATTTTTTGGTGGAAGGCCAAAGGTAATTGCTATTTTGGGGGATTCTTGAGATAATTATGAAGAAACAACATTTATTACAACACTGTCATCGCGCTGATTTCTTTCTGTTGAATGCGATCCATGTATGACTTGCGCGTTCCAAAGGAGACGAAGATGCTTATTCCCGTGTCGGCGCAAGGGTCTAGTGATAGATTGAATTTATTGATAGTCCAGGGACTGAAAAATGAAAATCTTAGCAAAGGTTCAAGGAACATTGTCACTTAAGGAGATCTGAAATTTCAGTGAAAGAATTTTGGAAATGTGCGGGTTTCTTCTTGAGATTCGCCTGAAGAATGCTCTTACATTTAAATTACCCACAAAATGAATGAAGAGTTTCTCTCACACTTGGCAACATGGCAGGAGCAAGTGCTAATGGAATGTCAATCCATACAGCAACGGCTCTCGATTGTCAAACGCTGCAAATTCGGTTTTACTGTCGCAAGTTATTTTCGAGCGTTGCCAAATGATGAGTGATGATGATCTACGCCCCAAACCTATATTTCGATTGGACTGAGCTTCTTTTTGAGCTTATATTTCTAAAATTTGGTCTCAGGTTTTATAAGTTCTTATTTGTAAAGCATTTGAACGTCCTTAGTTGCAATTTTAAACTAAAAGTGATTCCTGCTTCCACTCGAGGAGCTTTCTGGGAGAAGGGTCCGTCTAAAAATATCACATTTTGGAAAAATGCATCCGGAGTTTTCATAATTACTTCCAGGCCACTTACTGTGATTTACATTACTGGCAGCTCGACCTCAAGTTTTCGGATGCGTGATCAGAAAACTTCAGAGATCCATATGACCTCAACTTCGGGTCTCACGCACGAAGTTTTTTTCTCCGTGTAGTGGTCCATTTGCTGTATCTATCACGCGCATAAGACCTATTTTTCCAGCGACGTGGCATCGTTGCATCGGTCCGCCGATAGCCGTTGATTTACGCTAATCGGCATGGGGCAAGAATTGGGGCATAGCTGTGAGATGTAAATTCAGCGGCACGCCGACAGGAGCGGTGGCCTTTTAAAATCCGCGCCATAATAACTGACCTCGTAAGTTGCCATCGGTCCTTTGATTTACGCCCGTCACCCCATTGTCCCTTTGTCCCCGGATCCCGGAATTCGTGACGGCGACTATCCGTGCCCTCTTTACGCCGTTTTTTAAGTCCGTCGCGAAGTTTACTCTGCTTCCGCTCCGGCACCGAGTGTGAATGCCCGATCACGGACTTCGGTTTCGTAAAGAATGACGCTTCCGCGTTAGGAATTCAATTCCTGGATTTCGCCTTTCCATTAGGTCGGATTCGACGGGCGGAAAGGGAGGGCTTAAATTGGGACTCGTGCCAACGTATATGCAACATCACAACCTCAGCATGCAGAGAGTGATTTTGTAGGGAGAGGGCGGATGCAACATCTATTTCTGATCGGCTTAGCCGTAACGTTTCGAACTTCAGAGCGCTGTAGCATCATAACGAGCCAAGGCTTGTAATCTTTTGACTTTAACTAAAACTTTTCCTAGAAGCTTGTCTCATCCGAAAGTCTCACTTTAGTACCCAGAGAAGTCAAACCCATAGGTGGATTCAGCTACTTTGAACTGGGAGGGGGGGTTAAAGGGGACGGAGGAATGGGACTCCCACCAGAAAATTGTCAAAATTTTAAGGTATGTAATATGCAGTTTGAGTCCATTTCGTCATGATATATTACCAAATTTAAGCGTCCTCTCTTCTTCTTTCCTCCGTTCCTTCTTTCTTTTTTTCTCCCTTTCTTCGGGCGTAGGGGAAGGGGGCGCCCCTTATGCCCCAGTTTGGTCACTGTACGGTAATCTCCGGTTTTAGGCTTCCAAAAACCATAAAAGTTAAGCGAGGCAGGATGGCAGCCAGAAATAAGTCTGGACTACTGAATTCTGAGTTTTACGAAGATACCAATACTTGTGTATATGAGATTTCTACATAAATTCCGTACGCAATTCAAGAGTTATCCTACATTTCGTGCGACTATAATTGGAACGAATGTTGCAACTATGAATTTGTGCTATTTTCTCTCTCTCTCTAGCAGAGGGAATCATTAAATGGTTATCTTGACATATATTGATCGATAAATAGGTGAAAAATCTGTAAACCCATTTTGTAGGTAAGATAATAGCACAGAGTGGAATTCCGTTTCGCTGGTTATCAAAGCAATCCTATTTCGATGACTTCTACGGCATATTATCAAAACAATTGTTTAGGCGAGATAAAATCACCAAATGGAGCTCCGTTTTCTGGTTCTCGAAGATATCAAACTAATAACAAGCTATCATTTAAGAACACTCATCGCCACTTTTCTTTCGTTGACTCACTCCAAAACCTATTTTTTTTTCACAACGCTCTTTAAAATCGGTAAGGAGAAGAAAAGCGCGATAAATATCCGGGTAAAATCCGTGGCGCAGATAAAGATTATATAGGACTTCATATGAAGAGGACGGGTATGATTAGGCCGAAATACTTCAGCCACCAGATTTGGTGGTGTAATCTGCTGAGCTCATGTTCGCTTTAATGAGTTATTTGATTTTTAGGCACGAGGTGGCAACGCTTGTGGGCAATAAATTCACCGCGGGGAATTCTTTCTCCATTATGGCTCGTAATAAATGAGGGAGCTCGATGTCATCAACAGGAACGGTCCTCGCGATTTTGACCCCGTCTTGGTTGCCGCGGCGCTTCCTACTAAGCTGGAGTTGCCCCGGAATAAACTCTTAGCTCTATTATCACGAAATTATCCAGCGGTTTTTCTAGGGGCATAATTAACCCTTGAAATTCCCATTTTGCAAAATCCCTAGCACTCGTACTGCCTATGTCTATGAATGAAGGGTATGATGTCCTTTAAAGTCTTATTTCCTCTATTATGGAAAAAAACTGCTGAAATATTTTTGAAAGTTCACAAATAGTATGTATCAGGTTAATTACAAGAAAACGAGACTGAAAATTTGGCCCGAGCTGTAAGTAGCAAGGTGGCAAAATAGTGCTGGGTTCACTTTTGTTCGGGGAAAGCAAGGCCAAAAAATTCCAAAAATTTTCAGTTTGAGTCAAAAATTCGAACTCAAATCGTCGTTTCTCGGACAGAGGAACGTGGTTCTATTCCAAAGTTGTTAAATACACACAAAAAATCAATTTTTTTACAAACATATACACAAGTGCAATTTTTATTCGAAATTCCTCTGATTTTTGCGTGAGATCAAAAGAAAAATCCGTGAAATTTTCAGTCAGAAATGCCTGAAATTTTCCTGGAAAAATTCCGTTTCCGAGGAAAAATTTTGTGAAATTGCAATGCAGTTACGTCCTTTCGTGGGCAGTGCAAGATTGAAGGGAGAGAGTGTTCCAATGCATTTGCTTGAGCTGAACACTCTATAACCCTTCAATTTTCCACTGATCAACTCATTAGAGCTCAATGTTTTATTCTTATTAAAGTTTTTTGACCTCGTTTTCCCCGCAAACAGTGTTGACTACAAGAACTATTTCACCATCTAGCTATTAACTGTAGTTATTTATAGTGTTACTGTCTGGAATTTTGGTCTTTTTTTCTCTTGCTTGACCTCCAAAGTTGAAATAACGTTACTTATAGACCGTGATTACAGGCCAAGATTTGAATATACATAAGGTGTTCATTTTCTAGCACGACAGCTTTTATCGAAGACGTTTTAACGATCACAGCTAATTCTTGGAGGCTGTCAACGTTCTCTCAACGACACTACCGTGCTAGGAAAATGCAGTATGGGTATTCGAGAGTTGCCAAATTTCTCCAGATAAAACGTGCATTCTTGGGGAAAAGTTATGCATATCTTTTCTTGAAATGTTCATGTTATTCTAAATTAAATATCATCCTATATCTTATAAAAAAATTGAAGAAAAATGGTCTCAATTTTCCCAATGAATTCGTGTTTTATTGAAGATATTCGGGCAACGTCTAAAGCCTCATACGCCGTTTTTCCTTGGCATTGCAGTATTGCCGTGCTAAGGAAGAACGCCGTATGAACCTCCAAGCGTTGTCAAATTTCCTTTGTTTAAATACACATTTTCGAAAAAACTTATGATTATTTTTTTCCCAGGTTTTTAGATTATTTTGTTCGCAATTTCAGCTAAAGTTCCTGAAGATTTCAAGGAAAAATATTCATAAATCTTCTTGAAAATACATATATTATTGGAAGAAATTTGGCAACTCTCGAATGTTCATACGGCGTTCTTCCTTAGCACGGCAGTGTACAAGTTGGCACATTAGCTCCAGACGCCCCTTCCAGATTTGCTCATTTTATTAAATTCGCAATATCCTTCCCTGGCAAGGATTCTTCCCGTAAATCATGTCGACATCGCTTTCAATTAACGCTTCGGGCCCCTCCCTCCCGGTCGCGCGGGGAAAAAACGAAGAATTAAACGGTCGTTAATGAATCAAGTTATAATTTTTTTCGCCTTTCCTTAGCACCGTGTCTTTGCAGTGAGTTACGGACGCCACTTCCTTTGTTTGCCGCGCCGCGTCCCGCAGCGCCGGCTCGAAGTCATTCTAATGCAATTAAAGGCGAGCGCTACGTTGCCTAATCCTCG
This sequence comes from Bemisia tabaci, assembly GCF_001854935.1. NCBI lineage: Eukaryota > Metazoa > Arthropoda > Insecta > Hemiptera > Aleyrodidae > Bemisia > Bemisia tabaci. The sequence goes on along the minus strand of NW_017548293.1, from coordinate 599,108 downwards.
AGAAAATTCCGATTTTTCCGTAATTAGTCTGGCCGATCGATGCATTTTACGACGCCAGCTGCCAGCGATGGGGAAGGAGTGGTGCGGGCCCGGGGAAGATAGCTTGATTAATTCTGTCTATTTGCAATACATCCTTGCCAAATTCTGCGTTTATGAGCATAACCCAATCTAACCTAACCTAACCTAACCTAACCTAACCTAACCCAACCTAACCTAATCTAAACCTAACCTAACCCCGTAATACGGAATAAAGCCGTAACTCCAAATCTACCGTGCGAAGGAAGAACGACGTATGATCATTCGAACGATGCCAAGTTTCCTCTCAGAAAATATTTAATTTTGAAGAAGGTTACGGACATTTTTCCTTGACAATTTCAGGCTTTCTAGATCAAATTACGAGCAAAAATCGCTTCATATTTTAATTGCTTTTGGCAAAATTGTCTCACAGTAAAAGCATGGAAAAAAGTGAAAAATTGGACCGCGTTAAACAGGAAGGAACCAAGCCACATCAGCTATTGCCAAATTTAATCGGGCATTTTAATTTTTTACATGAAAACGGTTGTGCGGATTTGTGTGCAAATTTCAGTGAATGTTCTCCATAATACAAAGCAAATTCTTTAAATTTTTCAAAGGAATCTGCATTTACGTTCTTTCGTAAAAAATGTAATTTCCCTGTTTTTGCATGGCAATAGCTGATGTGACTTGGTTCCTTTCTGTTTAACGCGGTTCAATTGTTCTGATTCTCGAGTATTTTGTTTTAAAAAATGTGAACATTATTAATATAAAAGACAGGTGGTTCGCTCACTCAGGGCCCCGAACTTGGGGCCATCTAACAAAGTGATAGAAGCCCCCAATCTTTGACATAGCTTTCTGAACTTATAAAGTAGAAGGTTTTGGATGTGAATTCGATCAAATTCTGAATGCAATATTGTGTGCAGTGACAGGAACAGCGCGGAAAAATAACCACAAAACTGTATCGCGAGCATTGTCACCACAAAAGTGCACAATGAAACGATCTATCCCAAACACAAAACCATGTAATTATTTTCTAACTTTGATAAGGGAGCGTAAAAAAATTACTCCTCGGTTCGCACGGCGCTGGCTTTTTTCCGACAGCGCATTATACATCCCTTGCAATAACAAAATTGTATGTCGAGTTATTTGTTTTGTTTTTTTTTTGCCACGTTGATGCGAGGCAAAGAGAAAAACGCTAGGTTGAGAATCGCAACGAAGAGAATGATGAGATAAAAATGGGGAAAGTGGGGCATTAATGTTTCGCTGCCCCGGACAAGGGACCGGGAAGGAGGAGTAGATAAATCAGATGATGTCACACGATAGCCAGGCTCAATGGCGACGAAAAAGAGGCCCGAACAGCCCCTGGGAAGCTATGCAGCGTGCATCACTTGTCATCCCGTCGACAATGTTGCCAAAGCGCACATTATTTTTTTCCATCACAAAAAAGTGACTAAAGAATTTATGTATCTCGCACATGTTACTATCTACTACGTACATCAGAAAACTCTTTCTGCAGTAGGTGTGGAGCATTATACCATCGCGTGAGCAAAGTCTCGTATATTATCCTGCGTGAAGTTTCTAGCTGTCTAAAAGGTAATTCAAGCTCACAGGCATGACAACTGCGCTAACTTATATGGTCGCACCTCTGCTGAGAGAATTTCACTATTTACAGGGCGAGCGCTTCCTACTTTAATTCTAATTTGAACCACCATCGCAGTCTAAACTTCTGAAACTTTTTAATGGACTCGGAGGCTCATGGCTGGTAAAAGCAGTAACGTATTTTTTTTTCTTCTTTTTTGCAACATTTTACGTGGGAGTAGTGGATGTTTTGCCAGACCAACCCCTGCTCATGTACAGTGTCGATTTTTGGAAACTTGAAGAGTGTTTTCCTGTATTCAAATGTATGTAAACACATTGATTCCGGGAACAGACAGCCGGCAGCCCCTTTGGAACGATTTTCACTTAAGTTTTAACAGACCATGCATCAAATATTTACAAGTTACGACACATCTCTTCCGGGTTCCCAACCTGCGGGATCTCAACAAAAATATGCGGGCGAGAAAAATCGCATGGAAACGAGGTTGCCCCAGAGACGACATTCCGGGATTCCGGGAACCCGCGTCGCCGGGCGCGGTATGCAACAAGCGCTAACCCGTCCAAATTGACTCCCTCCGCGCCGGGCTGCGGATATCCGGGGCAGAGGTCGTAAACAGCCACCATCCACATCTTCAGAAACCGCGTATCTTCAGCGCGACCCCCTCTGGGGTTGCGGGGTTCTCGCCACGGCATGGGTGACGGGGTGGGGGGGGGTGTACTGGTGCAACGCAACGTGCGCTATGCTAACGAGGTTGCTGACGGTGCTGCGATCTGGTTTGTTGCAGAGTCTTCACAAGGGCCTCATGAAAAGCGTCTTCTGCACACCCTGTTGGACACGTACAACACCCTGGAGCGGCCGGTAGCCAACGAGTCGGAGCCCCTCCAACTGTCGTTCGGGCTCACTCTCATGCAAATCATAGACGTGGTAAGTCCCCCTCCTCTGCCTCTTCTTCCTTGTAGAGCATTGAGTTTGCATTTGTGCAAGTTATAAATGTATGTATGCGGATTCGATACGGAAGGAGACGGGGTGTTAGCTCCGTTTTCCTTATGTTTTGAGATCCGAGAGAAGAGAGGTAGTCTGCAGTGCTGAGAAAAAACGACGTATGGACCGAGTTTAACAGAAAGGAACTAAGCCACATCAGCTATTGCAAAGTTTAACTGGGAAATTAAATGTTTTACGAGAGAACGTTTGTTCGGATTTCTTTGACAATTTTAAGGAATTTGCTTCGTATCATGGAGAATTTTCACTGAAATCTGCACGAAAATCCGCACAACTGTTTTCATGTAAAACATTAAATTGCCCGATTAAATTTGGCAATAGCTGATGTGGCTTGGTTCCTTTCTGTCTAACACGGTCCATATTGGCCTTCAGGCGTTGTCAAATTTTGTCTGATAAGACAGGAAGCTTCCGGGAGACTTGTGAATATTTTTCTTCGGATTTTCCAGATACTTTTATCCGCAACCAGATGTAAATTTTCTGAAAATTTCAAGTTGAAAATTTTATAAATTTTCACAAAAATCAATATTTTATCAGAGAAAATTCGGCAACACTGGAATGTTTATAAGACATTTTTCCTTAGCACGACATCAGTGTCTTTTTTACCCGCGTAAGGAATAAAGTGAGACCGGATCTATGAAAAGGGATCTTATCTTCCGAAAATTCAAATGAGTTATTGGTAGCTCTGCACAGAGTAAAATAATCTGGAAACTTTGGCGCAAGTTGGACTTTGGAGGCTCAATAGTCAAGGGGGGTAATTTTCTTGAAGTTAGTTTCAACACAACATTTCTTAAGTTTCAGTTTAAGTTGAAAGACACATAGGGGAGTTAAGGTCCTTTTTAGATAATGTTCAGGTGTTCGACATTTGATGAATTGTGTACATAAATGGAAACTATGGATTGAATTGAACACGAGGATACCGTTGATTCATAAATTGAACAATTACTGGAGGAGAAATGACACATTGATTTAATCTGCTTAAATACACGTGTTTAGATGGAAAATGATGTCAGAAAACGTCACTAGGCGGTACATTTTCTCACTTTTAAATCCAGTTTTATACTATTTCTTAGAGCAGAATAAATTTATAAAAAATACTGCGAAATCAGTTCTTTATGTGCTCTTAAATGAAGCATAAAAAATTTGCTGCAAATTCTCCATTCTGCATTTGCACCGAGAAAAAAGATTCATAGAAATTACCATTCCTTCACGCTGTATTTTACACAGTGTCAATTTAGAATCAATTCTGCTCAGAGAAAGGTAAACGTTACTATATACTGGTACAGGTAACCATTCCTCTGGCAGAATCGACTTTGAATTCACGCTGTGTAAAATCCAGTATGTGAAGGAATAAATTCTACCAATCCTTGTTCTCGGTGTGTACAGGAAACGACAGCTAGCTTTTTTTCCGGTGAGGATATTAATCTAAAACCATGCGTGACTTGTTCTTAAGATATTTTATTTTGTAGCTGTATGAAATCCATGAATTACTGCCGTATCTTAGTTGTCTGGCATTCGCCGACTCCCTGATTAATCAAACTTAGATACATCAGACACCTTGGGCAGCGCTAGACGAAAATTTACTGCCTGAAATATTTGGTGTCCAGACATTGGAGGTTGTAGGGTAGCCTGTTTTGGAACTCGAATCACGAGTGGGCAAATATTTAACCAGCAGGCGTGAGTGGTTCCTGGGCAGGAGGCCAAAACACTAAACTGATACAAACGAAAAAACAATGAACTTGTATTAGCCTCAAGACATCGAAAATGTGGGGCACAGGCTAACGACCTTGTTGCCGTCTTTCTCCAAAATTGGTACCATTTGAGAGTCTTATTAAAACAAATTATAGTGGAGAATACTGAATCCTCGCTCATTATTCGAAGGACATAGAAATAAACTGTCGGAATCGCTTACATTCTCGCAATTTTTGACTGGCCGAGAAAAGAAGAGGCCTAATCAAAATTGGCTTATTAATTTAGTACCATCTTTTTTAAAAACATTTTTTCTTGATTTCAATAAGATTTAGCAACTAACAATGGACCACTAGACAAGGCACGAATTCAAGCATTCTGATACATGTTTCTTAATCAGAATTTCACGTAGAACACGATTCGCGCAACGAAATTTACTGAAATTAACTCCTGACGAAGATATTAACCTTTTTATTTCACATTGGTTACGCGGATTTTGAACTGCCCGCTCACAAGAAACTCAAAGCTCTACGTGAGTCAAATCGCGCACTACAACAGTTTCAGCATGCCTCTCAAGCGAGCACTGTTCATTTCCCACCATGTGTTGTTCAAATCATAAGCAATTTGCTATAGCTGAGCCAAAGCGTCAAAATTGTGGTTGCAAGATTTTCATATCGCAGAGACTGTCACGATAATATTCAACGCGCGATGTGAATCACGTGGAGCATTGAGTTTTATTGAGCGGGTGGTTTGAATTCACGCATCAGGAATCATTAAATATCTTCGTAAGGAGTTGATTTCGGTAATTTTTGCTGTGCGCATCGTGTTCTACGTGAAATTTTGGTTAAAAAACATGTATCAGAATGCTTAAATTCGTACCTTGTCTAGTGGTCCATTGTACCAGGACCATTAAAAAAACCTAATTTCCTTGCCAGACAAAAATTGGAAAGGAACCGACGAGGCACACCGTTGTATCAGTGGTACAGAAACGAAGCAAAACCGCTCTTCCATGATAGCGAAGAAAGTAGTAAGTGCCTCTCTGGATAAGCAATGATTAGCATATACTTTTATGTGTCTCGAGGCTCCGCCCAGCATGCACTTACTGCTGTCTTCGCTATCACGGCAGCGCTGCAGAGGGCGCAGGACTCCGTAAGGGGTGCGAAAATATCACTGTCTGAGAACTCAATTGCAACTTTTTTCATACATAAAGATATAAGAAGTAGGTAAAATGCACATCACAACACGCAATGTTTTCGGAAAGTTATTGATTTACTCGGATGCATTTCGGGCACCATCTGTCAGCATCTACTAATAGCATCGGGATAGGATTTTTAGAAAAGTTGTGATATTAGTGCCTTAGAATTTTTAATTTTAACTTTTTCTGCTGAAGGGATGATGATGCCCAAAATGCATTCGAAGAGATGGCAAATTTTTCGAGAGTACTTTGTACTATGGTATATGTTCTACCTACGTCTTATAGCTCTAATCATATCTGAAAAAAACACTTTAACATAGATCCCTAAAGCCTTGAGTTCTTTCTCCAGATCGCAATAAGGGAATTTTATTCGGCAACCGTGTATCGAAACGAGAAAACCACGAAGTTCATCTATGAAACCACCCTTAAATACAGCTCCTTAGTATTATTATCACTTCGGCTTTGTTGATCTTGCCCCTTACCCTTGCCCCGTCTGAAAGTGGGATGCCGCCCTGGAGTTATCAGCGAGAACTTCTGGATTTGCGGAACAACGCTCGGAACCGCCGATAAGTATGATTCATTTCCGTGGAATCGCGGAAGGGTTGCTATTGTTGCATTGACCATTCGGCTATCTCGAGGGGTGGTCGAAAGCCGACGCGGAGTTAAGTTATGAGATCAGTTGCTAAACGATCCTACTTCACACCAGTATTTTTAACCCCATCCGGATTCTAATGCAATGCGACGAATAACAGATATTCTTAGTCTTAGTTTAAAACCGTCAAAAACCGAGACTAATAAACATTGAGGTCACATTTCAAATAAATGGGGTCAAAATTAAAAACTCAGCCATACCTGCATGAATAAATTAAGACGTGTCCGTTAAAAGAAGCCCGAAGAGGTGCAAAGCATATTTTTGTGTTCTACTTTTGCCATTTTATTAAAAAAACTGACTATGTTCAAGGGTTAGTCTAGAGCAATAGATATAACGAAAAAGAATAGTTTCAGCATGTAACATCTTCAACATATGCTACATTTTGTGAGTCAGGTGCCCAAACACTTTTAGGTACAGCGAAATAACGTGAACAAACCCTTAAACACAGCACTGCTGCTGCTGGGTAACTGGGATCGAACTCAAAAGTGCTCCGCGCGCCGCCTTTCCTATGCTTGTCACATCTTAATTAGAGCTTCAATCGAAGTAATATTTTACAGGAGTCTTCTCTATAGTATGCACCATTAATCTACGTCTTCAAATCGAGCTTGCCCCAAACCTCATTTTTATTTATTTATCGCCACTTAAATCGGGCTATGGGACCATGGTGCGGAGCGGCGGCCGGCCGGTCAGAAAACAACGCACATTAGCGCCTACAAACCTAACTGGGATACTTCAAGCATCGCGCAATGCGTGAAGTATCCCCTTAGGTTTGTAGGCACCAGTGCGCGTTCCGCGCTGGCAACACGCCGCTCCGCTCTGTATCAAGCTCTAAACTCGCGGAGTCAGCGTTTTTCAACTCATGATTATGAAATGTTTGCACACTCTGCATGGATTATTCTCATTTAAATTGATGGGGGGGGGGGGGGGTTGGATGTATGAAAGGAAAATATAACGCCTGTTTTGTAAATATTTAGGTGGTTTCGTGTCAAATTTAGTGGTTTCCAACGCTTCTTAATTTTTTATTTTATATTTTGTACTTTTACTTTGCTGCAGCGTGGTTTACGCACAACTAAGCGCTCAAAATTATTTGGCTCTAAAAGATCAATGTACAAATGGGTAAAAACCAAATATTGCGTGCTTCTTGGTTTTTGTTTTTTGTCTTTTATTAATTTTTTGTATAGTTTGTTTCAAAACAACTGCAGCTCATCTAGATTAATATCGATGCCATCGCTTCGAAAAGGTTTTACAAAAATGTTAATAGCCTAGGATGCTGAATGTCTATAAATAAAATAATTAACTAACTCAAAGGAAGAAAGTAACATTTCATTTAAAAAATGAGTTACCATAACAACACCTCCTTTTATGTCAATTTTCCCATTTCAAAATTGTCAATATAATTTTATATATATATATGAGTCGCTTTTATAGCGCTCTTTGGCGCTGTGCGACGCCTAATCGCCACAAAGCTCGGTCTTCCCACAGGTCATCAGGGAGTTGACAATCTCTTATCTCATTTAACACCCCCTGTCGCCAACCTCTCACTGGGCGTCCCCTACGTCTCCTCCCAGGAGGAACCCAATCAAGCATCTTTTTTGGCAGCCTCTCTTCCGTCATCCTATTGACATGACCATACCAAACAAGTTGTTTGGTCATGACGTCGAACACGATGTCATTTTCGACTTCCATTATCTGACGCACTCTATCATTACGGACCCGATCTCTCCTAGAAATTCCTGCTGACCTTCTCCAGAAATCCATCTCCGTTGCTCTTAGCATATCCTGTGTCCGTTTCTTCAGCTGCCAAACTTCACATCCGTATGTTAATATACTTTTGACTACAGCGTTGTATATCCTCCTCTTGTTATCTTTGGAAATCCGCTGATCCCAGAGGATTCCATTTAACATCGCTATAGCCTTCCTTGCTAAGGTGTTCCTTTCCCTGATAGCTTGATCCGTCCTTCCATCCTGGGTCAACCGCACTCCCAAGTACTTAAAGTGCTCGCAGCCTTTGATCTGCTGCCCATCCTCCAACTCAATGCTTTGCTGATCACCGCCAAAAGTCATCTTCTCAGATTTGGATATGCTGACTTCCAGACCCCACTTCCGATACTCTTCTACTAGCTTGCGCATCATGTATTCCGCGTCATCTTGATCTTGAGCAACCACCACCTGGTCATCAGCAAAGCACAGAGTAAACAGAGTTTCGAGATCACCCAAGGGGACACCCATACCAGAGCATTTCTTTTTCCATTCTTTTAGCACGCACTCGAGATAAATTTTAAATAATGTTGGCGACAAACAACATCCCTGTTTTAAACCCTTAGTCACATAAAATCCCGCTGACAACCCCCCATGGCACTTAACTTTGGTAAAACTCCCTTTATAAAATCGCTTAACAGCGTCAATCAACCCCCCGTTAAAATTCGATTTTTCCAAGGCCTCCCAAAGTTTCACCAACGGCACGCTGTCATACGCCTTCTGGAGATCCACAAAAATTAAATGCAGTTCCTGAGCTACGGCCATTTTCTTCTCAATGACCTGGACAATAACAAAGAGGTGATCTATCGTAGACCTGCCAGCTCTAAAACCAGCCTGCTCCTCTGCTTCGTGATCCTGCCATTCGTCCTCGATCTTCGCTTTCAGTATCTTCCCGTACACTTTGCTTATTGTCCCGGTCACTGAGAGCCCCCGGTAGTTGTTACAGTCGTCCTTCCTTCCCTTCTTTTTGTAGATGGCCTTGATCCAAGACTCCTTCCACTCCCTTGGTACCTCGTCACCCCTGATGCATTGTTGCATCAGTTTTCTGAGGCACTCAAAGAGCTTGGCAGTCCCGTACTTGACCAACTCGACAGGAATCCCACCAGGACCCGGTGCTTTGTCATTAATTAGCTCTTTAACCGCTTTAATTATGTCACAAGTGTGGATCTCCAAGTTGTTCATTCTTCCGTTGTCCGTGCTGTTGTCGCGAAACTCTGGGCGCCTTTCCGTCAAAAGATCTTTAAAATGATCCTCCAGTTTTTTAAGTGATATCGGAGAAACGATGTCTCGCTTCATGTCTCTACGTAAACCTTTAATTAACTTCCAGCTCTCAGCACTTTTTCTCCCCCCTAGGTAGGTGTTAATTCTAGAACAGTTGCTTTCCCAAGCTTCATTCTTCTTCCGTGTTATGAGGCTCCTAACTTTAGACTGAGTTTTCCTGTAAGCAACTTTATCTTCAGTCTTTTTAGACGACAGAAATATAAGGTGTTTTTTGCCTCTTATTTTTACTATAATTTTATACACTTACTAAAATATAACGCTTGGACCAATTTATCCATGGACGTAAAACTTTGGACAAAACAGGCACGTAGGCAGAAAATCGTTGACGGATTGTCCTGAAATTGAGAGCTTTCAATTATTTTATCTTAAAATAACGTTGCTGCAACAAGACGTACATATTTGTTACATGTTTCATGGTTTGTCCTCAAGACTGATCATCTGATTTTAGTATATGTTTTTGTTTTACGTGCGTTTTTACAACGATGTTCCTTGTGATATCATAAATCAAAAATTATTTAGCTTCATCAACCGCGCCTTTCTTTTATGGAATTACTTAAGATAAAAATGAAAATGGAGGGGAAAACTCCTAATCCTCGAAGAAGCATATCTTCTTCTTCCGTAATATGCAGAAGCAGCGGTATTCGATTAAGTGAAAGGCGTAACGCGCCCCTCAAAAGTGTCTGATTTTATCAGAGCCTTTGCAAGGAAGTTCTTTTTGGTCAATGGGAGTTGCCAAACTTGATTGTGAAAAGATTAGGGATTAAGAGTAATTTTCAAGTAGCAAAGCGCAACGACACTTTTGGAATAACTTTGCAATCAATGCAATGAAGTTGACATTTTTCCACTACAAAATTCACAATAGTTTTACGCTATTTTATCCATATCTGCCGATTTTAAATGACCAATATAATATATTTAATGTGTCAGAAAGATAGGCAATTTGCGACGCACAACTAAATATCATCTGATTTCCATTGTATTGCAATACATTTAAATTAGAGGAGCCCCTTCAATTAGTGGATAGACAACTTACACAACATTCCGGCCCAATAGTGGTAATCTGACCATGTCCTTGCAATGCAATATGACCGCTACTTTGGATTTTATGATCGAAGAAGAAAACGAGCAACTGCTGATGACTAAATATGACAATCACTGTCAAGAAGTGAATGTGTAAAATTCTTCAGGCTCTTGAAATATGTTGATGGCGAAACTGCCAAACTATGTATCTCGGTCTGCGACGTAGTGGATCTCCTGTCGTACTTTAGATTTTAAATGAAAAATTATTCATCGTTACATTTTACAAATTTCCGTGATTTTTCACCTCTGAGCAACGAAAATTCCGTGGAAAGTTCAAGGAATGACGTTTATTCGCTCTCCTTCAAAAAAATAAAAGGGATCGGAGATTTTTAAACACAGCAAGCGAGATACGTGGTTACGGTGTTTCACCGGTTTGTAATTTTGCTCATAACAATGAAGACACCTCAATCAGAAGTGATAGACCGCGCTGAAAGTAACGATAGTACTTTTAATACATGAGAAAGAATGATCGGATTTTTCCGCAAGCTCAAAACGAGAATAATCTCAATCCTGAGAATTTCCCTCTGAAATATTCCCGCTCACCATTCTACGCTTCTCTGACGTAAGGGCGTATCTCGATTTCTACGTGAGCCCTGTTTCACTTATAAGCCCATGCTTTCTGGGGTTCATGCGGAAATCGAGATACGTTCTTATGTTAGAAAAGCGGCGCATTGAACCACTCAGTATATGCACACGGAAACAACGAGGCAAAACGAGGCTGCCTCGGTTCTACAATGTCTTCGAGTCATTCGAAACTTTTTCCATAATCTGAGAGGATTCTTTCAGTGGAAACACAGACTACTGAAACAACGGGTCCCCGTCTCGGCAGCTGGCTTCATAACCTATGCTCCCGATTCCTTTTCAGGGAATTTCGATTTGAATAGCTCGGCACCGCGCCGCGCCGTTTCACATGCTTGTCCTCGCGACTCCGACCAGTGTTATCTGTGAATCCGCTCGAACAATCGAAAAACTCTGACCCCGTTTTACGAACCCATTGTAGCCGCGATCAATGGGCCCCATCGTTCAAATATTTCCATGAAAATTGATACGGAATTCCAAACATGGGCTCGTTGTGGATCTCGCGCCCTGACGCCCGATTGCAAACGAAATTGTGTCAACCGTCGCACTCCAATCCGAGAACGAAATTGTACCTCAAATAAATAAGAAATGAAAATAAAAAATATGAATCAATTATTGGTAAATAAATTAATATTTTATCTTTTGTATCAGGGTTAATGAAAAATAAAATCGAGTTCAAAATATCGGAATATATTAAAAGATGAAGATTAAAATACTGTCGACATTTAGAAGTTAAAATAAATACATTTTTAGATTTTATTTAAGATTGAGTGTATATTAAATATTTGGTTTACCGTACCGTTAGTATCCAGTTTCCTAGTTTTTATTTATTTATTTATTTATTTATTTATTTATCCATTTATTTATTTATTTATTTATTTACTTACTTATTAATATTTTGGGTTTAATTCCGTATGCATTTTCTTACACCACTCATTTTGTGTTTTCTATCATATTGGGTTTCCCAATCTGATTATCTATGATATGTCTATCCTCGTTAAAGTTTGGTGATTGATCATTTGCCCATTTATAGTCATTTCCTAAACAGATTGTTTTCTCTAAAAGTTCCTTTGCGCCTTACGTTGTGATTAAGGGACATTTAATCTTTGAGGTAAATAACTAGTTTCTGACTAAATGTCCCTACTAAATATTGGGGTTAATCTTTGAGATAAAAAACTAAATTAAAACATATCAATTACACAAATAGAATGCAGCTAAAGAGATCTTTGTCTTAGGAAGCTAGAATTTGAAAATTTAAATAATATTTAATTCAACTAAAATTTAAAAGACCCCCAAAAAAAAAAAATTTAAAAAAAAAATAAAAAATATCCATTGAAAAAAATATCAAAACAAGATGTAAAAGATGCATTGTCACATACATTGATAGATACATTGATAGATACATCGATAGAAACATTGCTAGATACATTGATAGATTCAGTAGTATATGTATATCTCCTTTGGCACGGGATCATGAAAACGCAATCCAATTGGGTAAAATTCAGTAGTTTAATTCAAAATTTATCCTCACAGTCGATTCCAATGATTGCCGCCGCAAAAAATAAAAAAAGCAATGCATTGTGAGTCCTGCAAATTTTAAGGATGGCCTCTGCCTGCCTTGAAGTTTCTCAAAATCACGAAATCTCTTCCGATGAATTTCGTCGTTTTCGCAGTGACATATTCCAGCTTTGCAAATTTCTTGAATTTTATAATGCTCGAAGGCTTTCTCAAACCTTCTTGAAGCACATGTAAAATATATAGGGGCTACTTGAAGGAAGGAGTTGTTTAGAAACGACAATGAAAACGGCCCTAAAACCCTCCTAACTTCAGAGAAAATTCAATGTAGGTTCGTGGTTTTTGGTTTGGAGGTTCATACGAACAGAGGAATGCGGCAGCGCGGCAATCTTGCTCCAAGCCCTGCTCCAAATCTGAATAAGCTGGAAATAATTCATCTCCACCCTTTTTCTATAAAATCCTCTTTTGTCTCCTCCCCTCTGTTTTCCGTCCCCCTCTCTCCAACGCGACGGAAAAAAATGCTCACTCGTTTTTGTAATGAGCAATGAAGAGTGGGAACTAGACTTGCACCGTGTTGCGCCCCTTTCGCCCAGTGGCGTGGCGTGATTTTCGATTTATCGATTGTCATGCCATTTAAACCTATGGAAAAGGATCGATGAACAGGGTGTTCGCAACTAACACCTTGATAATCGATTCTTAACCAAAGCTACAAATGGGGAAAAATCGATAATCGATCATGCACGCCTCGGCCTTGCTTTCACCCCTCTTTAGGATGGGAGAGGGTAGTTTTTCGGCGGGTTAGAATTCCGTAAGTGTTGAAGTATTCGGAGGAAAACGGTTCTGTTTGTGGGGAGCGGTAAATTATCATTAAAAATGAGACAAAAACAAGAGGAATAGTGATGATGCCACCCCTTGAATATGCCCCTAGTATCGAGATTTGCCTCGGAGCATGACATTATAAAACATAAATCAATTCTTCATATTGTGTCCTCAAAAGCAGTGCCATTTGCAATAAAAACGAAATTAGTATAAGGAGATTTTAAATGATTGATGGGATGAATTGCAATCATAGGCACGTCACCATGGTAAATAAGTTTTGCAAATTAATTAAATTAATTAATTAATTAAATTTGCGCGCCTCGTAATATTTTCTCATCAGTGATAGTTTTTTTTTTTTTTTTTTTTTTTTTTTTAAATATGTAGGATAACCGTTTTGCGCAGCTTCTGCAGACCTAAATCTTTGAAATGAAAACGTCATCATATCGTCACGTGCGGCTGACATAGGGGCGTAAGTACACATTAAAATGAGCCCGGAAAATCATTAAATTGTATGGAGGACAGGGCTCATTGCTGCTTGTAGTCACGCCCTTATGTCAGTCAGGCGACGAATTATGTACATTACATTCCCACGGTGAAACTCCCCAAAGCACGCATATCATTTGCGGGGTTTGGAAAACTCCGCCTCTATTTTATTTATTTTTTAAAGAGAATAAATCGACATCGTTCTTTGAAGTTTGCTTCGAGTAGAGAGAAAATATACTTCACAGCTTTTAAGGATTAACGTTTAGTAGTTCTCTATTTAAAAAAATAAAGTCTGACATGCAGGAAGTTTCCAACGTTGCAAACAGGAATATGTGGCTTAGGAATTTCACCATTGATTTAAATTAATATTGCGGTTCTCATGCAAAGATCATCGGTTGCAGCCATTTCGCTAAATTTGATTTTTCTCATTGCCACTTTATCCATTTCTTTGTCTTCGGTATCCTCTTCTTTTTATTCCTCTCCTTCTTTTTTCTTTCTCCCTCGACCCTCGTAAAGAAACAAATTATATTGAAATGGTTTTAGTAAGACGCTCCGCTGCATTGAGTGTACACGACCGGTCAAAACGCCTTCAAGTTTTTGCATATCGACGGTGAAACTACCAAACCACGTATCTCGTTTGCGGTGTTTAAAAATCTACGCTCACATTTTATTTTTTTGAAGTAGACCAAATCAATATCATTCCTTGACATTTTCACGGAATTTTCTCCGCACAAAGAGGAAAAATCACAGAAATTTTCAAGACTAGATGTTAAGTAGTTTTTCATTTAAAAAATAAAGTATGACAGGAAGTCTGCAACGTCGCAAACCGAGATACGTGGTTTGGTAGTTTCACCGTCGATATGCAGTATGGTTATCCATCGAGTATATATAGTTGCATCCGAGCGCCTTCAAATTTGCGCCAGACGCGATAGCAACGGGAGTCGGGCAAGGTCAATAAACTAACTGAGGTTACCCGCTTCTATATTTTTCTAATGTTCAGAGCAATTTGTCGATTAAAAGAACTCGAATTATCCCCCTAATTCTGCCTCTTATCGCCAGTGACTTTTTTAACCCGCGCTTCTATAACAGTATAGGCCCTTATGCCTCATAGCTGCATGCTTTCTAAATTTGGTTTGGCACTTATTTGCCGGAAAGTTTTCGAACAGTATTGTGCACTAAAGTCGTAACTTTTCAGACATTTTAACGAAACCTTTGGCTTATCAAAATCTGCAAAATTGTCTTTTTCGTATTTTCAATTCTTTTAAGGCGGTAACCCATTAATCATTTTTCCTTATTTCTTAGATTTCACCATTGAATCGACTTAAAATTCTTTAAAATTGTCCTTTCCAAGATTTTATTCTCGAGATTTCCTTGAACCTCCCTCAACCACAGTGTAAATTTTATGGAAAGTCCTAAGGAAAGGAGCTGTTTAAGGCACAACTACAGGTCCATCATTGTCTTACTTTAAGCAGCTCCTTTACTTAGGAGGCCCTAGGGAAGTTCAAGGAGATCTTTATCGAAGCATCATAGGAAGGGAATGTTTTGCAAACTTAGAGTGATATTTGCAGAATCAACTTTGAAAATAACTTAGCAGTATAATGAAGAGTACTGAGGGTATAATTTTGAAAATGGGTCCTTAAGAGGGATTATAGTGATTCGCCACTACAAAAAATAAAAAAAACGAAAGAAAGTGTATTGCGAGTTTAGTAAAACTTGAGGCAGGTTCGCATCTACCTTAAGGTGATATTAGATGACCGCCGTATTTTGTGTCAAAACGCCTTTTTTTTTTTTTTTTTTTTTTTTTTTTTTTTTGAACAAAGTTATATTTATTGTGATTAATACAAGGAGGAATTATACTTAACAGAGTATAACTGGAAGGTCTGTTTTACATTCTAATTGAAGTAGAACGACGACTTGTCATTTTTATCGAATTTTGAAATTGCATTTTTGTCGTCACGAGACTAAAGAATTCACTCACCGGCAACCACATCCAAACTAATAAATGGAGCACTGAAAACAAAAACACATTGGATCTAGAGTCCAGAATCTTGAAAACATTGACAAGAAAAAATACTCTTGATTCAATCAGATTTAAGCTTACATCAAAAGGAAATCCGCTCAAATTAAGAGGCTTGGTTCTTGATTTAAGCAAAAATTCGATGGAATCAAGAATATTTTTTCTTGTCGATGTTTTTAAGAGTCTGGACTCTAAATCAAATGTGTTTTTTTTTTCCAGTGAGGGGTTTTCTAAAGGAGAATAATCGCATTCGATAGCTGATATCGCAACTGCACTCGAAACTGCACCTCCCTCACCCTTAAGTAAACCACGTGTATGATACTGAGGCAAGGAGCTGTTTAAGGGAGGACAATGAATACAACCCTGAACATGGCCCCTGGCTCCACCGTTGCCCCTCAATGTCGTACTAAGGAAGAACGCCGTATGAACATTCAAGAATTGCCAAACTTCCTTCTATAAAATGCTCATTTTTTAGGAAAGTTATGAATATTTTTCTTTGAAATTCTCAGGAACTTTAGGTGAAATTGTAATCAACAGTATCCGAAAAATTAGAAAAAAAATATTCAAAAATTTACCAAAAAATTCGCGTTTTATCAAAGTAAATTTGGCAACGCCTGAAGGCTCATACGGCGTTTGTCCTCAGCACGGCAGCTCAGTTGTCAAGCACCCGAGAGTACGTTTTTATCATGCGAATCTTGGCGTTCGTCTACGCTCGCGGAGGAGTTCGAGCGCTCTTCGAAAGTTGTGATTCAACTCGTTGCTCGCCGACGAGCAATTAATGCAAGAGCCCACGGCTCAAGAATACTAACTTGGGCTCGAGTCGGAAGTTAACTTCTCCGACTGGAAAGGCACACCCGGGACCCATCACTCGCGACCAGACCCAGGTCCAAACCTGGAACCAGTAATCACGTTTTCGTGCTATAATTGTGCATCTTAATAATTTGACACGCCACCACCGTTGAGTGTCAAGTCAGTTGTAAAAAGGCACTTTAATTATCTAGACTGCGGACTGATTTTTGAAATTAATAGACAAAGAGGACCAGAGACAAGAGACCCTCCACTAGTATCTTGGCCATTGTGGAAGCTTTTACTTTCTGGACTTCAGCATTCTACTGTTGACTTATCTACATGGTTGATGTTCAACAACGTGTTGGCAGTTTCGTTTTGCAAACAAGCCGAAAATGGCCGAAGTTTGGGATGGCAAACGTTTGGGAAACTTGTTTGGCTCATGACGTCATCCGAAGCTCATCATCGACCATATAGGTAAGTCAACAGCCGAAACTAGGGTGATGACTGTTACTCCCTAGTAATTGTCCGTAAGGAATTGTTGAAACCCCGAAAGTAAAAGCTTCCACCTGTCGCTGGGAGGCCAGGGAGGGTCTCTTGTCTCTGAAGAGGACATAAGTAGTATGGAGCGATCCTATCGGTTAAAATGGGTGGTTCCTATTGACTAAGCGAGAAAATGATGGACTAAGTATTGGGTCTCTCGTGCGTTGCCGTTATAGTCAGTCTATATTACTTACCTCCTTTCTCCATCGCAACCATTCGCTGTTTGTTGACACCACGATCTTTGACACCTACGTAATCAAAATGGCGAAGTACTTTCTTCATCCCGCGAAATCGTCAGTTAGCAGATAGGCGGTATTCTACCGTTCAATGGAAGAATGCCGTAGTAACCTTCAGACGTCGTTATATTTCCTTCAATAAAAAACAAAAATATGGGAAAAATTGTGAAATTTTTTCTCTAATTATATCAGACGATTTTTTTCGAGATTAAACCGAAAATACCTGAATTTTTTTTTTTAAAAAAATGCATAACTTTCCCGAAAAATACGTGTTTTCTCCGAGGAAATTTGGCAACACTTGAATTTTCATAATTATGGCCTACTTCCTTAATACTGTAGTATTGTTCCCTCAATTATCTAGATTAGTTTATCTTTGATTTTGCTTCAAATTTTTGAGTCCATTGGATTTTTATGAGGAACGAAGTGAATAGAATTAGTGCTATTGTGGGTAAAATTGGTGGTAAACTTATCATCATATCGAGACCGTGGCAAAGTTGTCCGAGCTCATATAAAAATAAAACAGATGCGTAAATATAACATGTGAAATTTGGGTGTGGTAAGTGCCATATTTGCTTAATCGCAGCTCGTTTGCGTGTTCGCGGAGAGGATCATCGAGAATCAAAATGAAACGGACCAGACAAGCCAACTGAGCAGACTGCGGGCGAGAGAGCAAGAAAACTTATAGCCACCTCTTTGACACAGCCATTTTTACGCGGCTCTTAAAATTTCCCGAAGGAGCGTTTACTTATTCAGCCTGCGGAGGTGTTCGCGTGTGGAGTTGGAATCTCGTTTAACTCGCTTGGATTTAAGGTGCCTCCGACAAGAGCCAGACGGACCGAAGTAAATGCCACTGAATATTTCAGCCGGCTCGGCAGATTGAAAACCGCCGCCTGTTGTTCGGAAAAATCTCCACCTTGAAACCAAGTTGGAGCGCCTCACAGTGCTAAAAGGCCTGGATAGTTCGTCACCTTCCAGGCAAAGTATCACAAGCGCCATGCGACGTTTAAAAATTTCCGCCGCCATTTTATTTTTTTACAGAGAAATTGTTCAACGAAGCTGTCCGAAAATTTCACTGAGTTTTCTTTGTGCTGCCGATAAAATTTAGTGAAATTTCCAAACAGATTCAACCAACAATTTCCCAGTAAAGAAATGAAATGGCGGCAGAAATTTTTAAACGTCGCATGGCGCTTGTGATACTTTGCCTGGAAGGTGACGAGTTGGCGGCCATTAAAATTATTCTCTAAAACTCCAAGTTATGATGTTTATTTTTCCATATTATACATTTTACGGGGTATTCCTTGAAAATTTTACAATGAGACCCTTTTTTTATTCTCCTAATTTACGTTAATCCATTAACCATCTACGTCATCCTCTTCTTCCTTCTTCTTCTTCTTCCTTCTTCTTCTTCTTCCTTTTTCTTCTTCATCCTCTTGTCTTCTTCTTCTTTTTCTTCTTCATTCTCTTGTCTTCTTCTTCTTTTTCTTCTTCATCCTCTAGTCCTTTTCTTCTTTTTCTTCTTCATTCTCTTGTCTTCTTCTTCTTTTTCTTCTTCATCCTCTAGTCCTTTTCTTCTTTTTCTCTTTATGCTCATTCTCCTAAATGTTATACTGAAAAAAAATATTGGCAGAATTTAGCATTCCTTCGCTGTATTTTACACAGCGTCAGTTCAGAGTCAATTCTGCGTGAAAAAAGGTGAACGTTTTACTATATACCGGTGGAGGTAACCATTCCTCTGGCAGAATCGACTTTAAATACACGCTGTGTGAAATACAGCGTGAGGGAATGCTAAATTCTACCAATCTTTTTTTTTTTTTTTCAGTGTGATGTTTATTTTGTCACATGATACATTTTAAGGGCTTTTTATGAATATTTTACGAAGAAACCACCGAGACCCTTTTTAACTTCCTATTTTCCATTCATTGAAAAGCTTCATATTGGAATTGTTAAGCAAAAATGTTATCCCTTATTATTTTATTATTTTACATTCACCCATCAACGGTGCACTTCATTCTCACCTTCTTTTTCTTCTGTTCCATATTCTCTTCCTTTGAGCGCGCCCGTTAACTTGGCTTGAATGAAACATAAGAATAATATGTTTCACCTTATTTTGGAAAAATCCCCACAGTTTTTTGAAACGGTTCATATTGGTTTACTCGTATTTAAGTCGCAACGTCGCATTAAGGTATGAATGTTCTTTATCTTATCGTCGGCGATGGAAAAATGTGTAATTGCCCTCGTGCTAGTGTGTGATATCAGCGGTAATCCCGATCTCTTGCCATCAAATCGAAGCGATACTTTTCAAGGCGTTCTGAGCAACTATTCCACCACAGCAGTATTGCACAGTATCAGACGAAAATGCAGGCGCACTAACTTTTGTAAATTGACTGGTATCGTTTACCGCTGTTGTTTAGTCTTACTGATTCTACGGCATGCGGCCCTTGTTCGATAGCTTTTTGTGAAACTCGTAATGAAGGGTACTTTTTGGCCGAAAACTCGAATTTTTGGTCAACTCTCAAAATTCGAAAATCCAAGATGGCAGGCGCGTGGTCTAAAATGCTATATTGGCTTTCCCAAAAGTACCTTTCCTTGCAAATAAGTATTTTTTTTTTGTTCATTTTCTAAGTCAATTTATCCTCTGCTAAAATAGAGTTTGACATGGACGTGCTCTCCAACGCTTTTGTGTTAAAATTGCTTGCTCCTTCCTCTTCTTTCATTTCTTTTCCCTCTTATGCTTTTTCTCCCAAATTTTGACGATAATTTCACCCCTTGATACATTTCAAAGGGTATATCTTGGACATTTCACAAGGAAACCACTGTAACCACCTTTAAGCTCAAATTTTTCGCATCAATGAGGATGATAGCTTCAAACATTTCCAAATTATGTCCGATCTCTCTCCCTTTTAAACGTTCCGTTGAGCGCCTACCTCCCAGAATTTTGCGTGGAAGTTAAAAATATTTATTCATTTACTTTCATTTTTGCAACTTTAAACCATATTAAACCCTAATCTGTCAGACTGGGGCCTTTTAGATCCGAGACTTACTTTATTAGTGTATATTTTGCAATATGGACTACTATTTCTGAATTATTTACGAAAAAATTTATGGTTCATAAGCTTTACCATGCAGATAGGCTCCTTTACGGATGAGTCAAATGTAGCAGTTCCCAAGTACGAAATGTAGTCCAGTCATATTCACCACTAGTCTATCTA
Source organism: Bemisia tabaci (assembly GCF_001854935.1). Classification (NCBI taxonomy): domain Eukaryota; kingdom Metazoa; phylum Arthropoda; class Insecta; order Hemiptera; family Aleyrodidae; genus Bemisia; species Bemisia tabaci. Next base: position 578,658 of record NW_017548293.1, on the reverse strand, counting down.
GGTCTAAAAATATTTCGGGTACAATACTTTTAAAACACACTTCCTGATTGGCTCTACTTAAAATAATCCATTCCGATTTGTCTTATCTACGTTGAGATTAATATCCTAAACTTTCAAAATTTGACTCCCTGCCCAGACATCTGATAAACTTTCATACTCGACAAATTGCGTGAGACGTTTAGACAGGGTTTTTCTTCCAGTGCAGTTACATTCTTTTGTCAGCGGACCGGCAATGTCTTCGCGAATTCCTCTTCCTTAACCCTTGCTTTAATTCTGAAACATTGTTGCAAAATTGCCCACATTAGTTATGTTTTTCTCATGCTGTCGGATGTGTCGAAATTTTTCTTTCTTTCCGAAAAATCGATTGGGATTAAATTGTCTCGAATACAGTCTGGCAACGGTGTCTAAACTTCGAAGTCCTCGCTTTTTCTCGCAGGAGATTTAGAATCTTATTAAGAAGAATGAATTCCGGCTGGCTTTTAATTACTTTCAAATGCCGTTCTGCCTCGATGTCGAATTTCCGGTGAAACTGCATCTAACAATCGAGATGTGTGTAAACTGATGAGATTTGGAAAATCTGGAAGTAACTCATAAATTCTTCTTCTCCTTCTACTACTCATTATCTCCTTCTCCTTGTTCATCCTTGTATTCTTTCTCTTCTCCTTCCTTTTAACCAATGATTTAACAAATTCTGTATTTAAATTGCAGAGGTGAGAATGGCCAAAGTTGACAATGCCCCTCTTTGAAATAAATATATACAACTACTACTACTACTACTACTACTACTTCCACTACTACTGCTGCTGCTGCTGCTGATCCCTCTACTACCACCACCACCACCACCACCACCACCACCACAAACACCACCACCACTCCCCTCACTACCACTACCCTCATTACCACTACCCTCATTACCACCACCACATCCGCCGCCACCACCAAATGCAACCAATTTGCAAACGCACATAACGGACAAGCTTTTTCGTGACGATTTCATGCAACATGTTGTTTTCGACGCCCATAATTTCACGTATCCTTCCATTTCGATCGTGATCCTTCTTTGACACTCCGGCCGATCCACGCCACAAGTCGGCGAACTTCTTTCTCCGTCTTGTAAAATCGTCAGTTTGCAGACAGGCAGTATTGTTCCTTGGCCATCAATATACAGGGTTATTCAAAATTCACGCACCACTGGCCATGAGGAGGGTGGCCATTTGAAATTTTTGAGTTGCCCCCGTTTCCTCCCCCCGAGGGGATCAAAAACTGGAAAGTATCTGAACAATTTTTCTTCTCGACACGAGGAAAAACGCCTTAGGTCGCATGTCGATATCATAATTGGACGTATTTCAGTCAAACAGATTTATGTGCAGGTGAGAAATAAAGGGGTTTCCTAGTCAATTTTCTGGCCGTAAGAGTGAATAAGAATAATAAAGCGCTAGTGACGTCAGCGGCAATGATGGAGCCGGGGCGCGAGAGAAAGATCGTTGTCGGGGCGCTTTAACTCTTGAGCCCTGCCCACAACGCTCTCGTGCCTTGCCCAAGGCTCATGAATCCCGCATTCAGTTGGCACATAGTTCTGTTTGCTGAATTTAAAATCCCGCTTTTCCAATTCTTCAAAAGGAATCACGCCCACTTCTAGATTGTTCCTTATGAAGCTTTCTGGAGCACACCCCATATTTCTCACCTGCACATAAATCTGTTTGATAGAAATACGTGCAATTAGAACTAAAGTTGTGGCTAGTGGTGCGTAGAGTACCTGTGTAGCGAGAGTAGGGACAGATGTGAAACTCCGAAAATCCATCAGGCCTTCACCGATGCCTCCGCGAATAAAGTTAGGGTCCAGAAATGCAGCCAACCTATGAATTTCAATTATTCAGAGCGATTTATTAATACAATTGTTACGAACCATCGTTTATAAAGCACGTATTTGACTTAGTTTTTGCATAAATTTACTCATTTTTGTGGAAGAACGCTGATTTATGTACTTTCATAGCCATCTTCGTCAGAATTGGAATCTACAGACTGACAGTGAAATTTTGTGCGTTAGAAGTTGGTTAGAAGGGTGACTGCACTTTTGGGCCCTAAGCCCTCCATGAAACGATCTGTCCATACTCTCGCTATACAGGTACTCTAGTGGTGCGTGACTTTTGAATAACCCTGTATGAGGGGTCCTCAGACCCGAGTCCATGGAAACGGGGTTGAAAAAATCGAAACGTATCCGATTCCAGACGGGAACAAGTGCGGCAACAGACCTGGAACGTGCCGTCGGCGGGGTCTCAGTCAGCGCTATGCACCTCCGTCATTATGTCGGCGATAATCTCCTGCACAGGTGTTCCCGTAACGTCGTGTTCCCTCGCCTTAATTTAGTCGCCCACCCGCACCCCGTTTCCCGTTTCCCTTTTCGGCGGGCTCCTAATGACGCGAGTTTGAATTCAAGGCACCCGTCGCGACTCAAGACGTTCCCCCCGAATCCGCCGCACACTGGATCGAGTCAATTAAAGAGGTCGGACATGAAACATTTGTCTGAAACTGCAAATTTTGATGCTCATGCCGTCTCATTTTGAAGTTTAAGGGGTGCTTCGAGAAGAAAATTTTACGAGGAAACCAATTGAACCACTTTCAGAATCTCAAAAATTCGTATTAACGGGGTTATAAGCGTTAACAGTTTCCACATTTTGTCCGACCTTTCCTATTAACTCAATCCACTGTGCGCCGGGGCCAACGTGTTACCGTTGCCACTGCTGCCGTATACTAAGGGAAAACGCCGTATGAGCCTTCAGGCGTTGCCAAATTTCCCCTGGCAAATCACTAATTTTCAGGAAGATGGAGATGTTGCATGTGTGAGGGATTTGCGATTCGACTAATAATTCTTACGTTAAAGTTCGCGAGAAACACGATGGTGCTACTTGATTTTCTCTAAAATTAACTCCCAAGCTCAAAAGAAGCTCTCACGATGAGGCCAAAATGGAGGGAATATCCCACGCTACCCTGAGAGTCCACCTCTACATCAAGACAAACTCTCCATGCAAAGATAGGGAGCAAATACATTGGCAGGGTTGCCGTGTTTTCAGTTTTAAAGTCCCCAAATAAAGTGGCAACCTTGTCAATGTATTTGCTCCCTATCTTTGCATGGCGAGTTTGTCTTGATGTAGAGGTGGGCTCTCAGGATGGCGTGGGATATCCCCTCCATTTTTGCCTCGACTTGAGAGCTTTTTTCGAGCTTGGAAGTTGATTTCAGAGAAAACCAGTGGCACCGTCGTGTTTTTCGCGACCTTCTACATAAGAATCAACAGTCAAATCGCAAATCCCTCACACATGCAACATCTCCATTTTGCGTCTCATGAGGTGCCGAGTCTCATGCCGAGGTTTTTTTTCGCGATCCTTGACTTCTTTCGATCTTAAATAATGAAGGAAAAAACCTGATGGTCGGTACCATTCTGTACACTGCGACAGACCGCTCACTACACTGGAAAAAAAAAACACACATCGGATCCAGAGTCCAGACTCTTAAAAACATCGACAAGAAAAAATACTCTTGATTCGATCAGATTTAAGCTTAAATCAAGAACCAAGCCTCTTAACTTGAGCGGATTTCCTTTTGATTCAAGCTTGAATCTGATTGAATCAAGAGTCCTTTTTCTCGTCAATGTTTTCAAGAGTCTGGGCTCTAGATCCAATGTGTTTTTTTTCCAGTGTGTGTGCCAGGGAACGTGAGAAAAAAGAGAAAACATGAAACATTATTTACATTCAATAGCTGTCCGTCAATTGTCATTTCGTACATAGTTTCATTATAAATTCAAAGCATCTACTATGTCCTTGAGATGTTTAGCCCTATGCTGACCGCCTCCGACGGGCCGACACTGGAAGGAACATCGATACACAACCTTTCCAGCCAAGTCACAATCCGCGGGTTTCATTGGATCACCGCATACTCGAGTATATTCATCATTATCATTATAATGAACACTCAATGCAAGAAACTTGTTGAGCGCCGACTCGCAACTGGCTTTTGCATTCCGGGCGTTGAACGACGGAGATCTCCTATTGGGACACGTGTCCGAGTTATGGTAATCTTTGAGACTTTCTCGCAGGGCCTCCTCACTTTCAACCTAGAATTTAACAATTCCTATGAAACTTGAGTATTTAGCTTACGGAAGAAGTTAAATAGCTGATTTGACGATTCAATTGCTAAAAAAAGTGACTGCAATATTTCAACGTGGATTTCACAACATAAAGATGCTACTTTCACCACTACTGTAAGCTAATTAAACTACGGGGGTGGTTGAAGAGCATTTGTTTGTTTTAAAATCTACATTAAAACATTGCAGTCACTTTTTTTTAGCAATTGAATTGTTAAATCAGCAATTTAATTTTTTCCGTGCAGGATGAGTATGGTCAATGAACATTTAGATACGGTATGAAATCAGGCGCACAGTGATGTACGCTTTCATGTCGGAATTTCATGTGGAATACGATAGAAATCCTAAGATTTCCTAAATCCAAGTTGTGAGTGAAAAAGTCATTTGCTCAAGTCAGTTCACAAATCCCCCCAAAAAGTGAAATCTTCTCTCATCGAATGGGCCTGTTGCAAACTTTTGCTAGAGCAGAATGAAGAGTTGATTCCTATAGATAATGCCTCAAAAATCACGATGAGCGCATCGGCAAAGTCTGAAATGCACTCATAACTTCACAATCTGCGTAATAAATTTGCGTTATTTTGAGCTTCCCGCTTCGAAAACGATACTACGGTACAGGTGAACATTTTGTTAGAGGAGTAGTTCCATTGGCGACAATACTCATCATGGCCGACGCCAGTCCGCCAAAACACGTGTGATGGGACGAGATAACACTTGAACAGGATTAAACCATATAACAATCGGCGTGTTTACGTTCATATTTTCCTCGCCCGCCTTAATTGACCTTGAACTCTCCTCGAATTACGCGAGGAACTGCGCAAGCGTCGGCCATGATGAATATTGCCGACGATGGAGCGACTCCTCTAACAAAATGTTCACCTGTGCAGTAGTATCGTTTTTGAAGCGGGAAGCTCAAAATAACGCAAATTTCTTACGCAGATTGTGAAGTTATGAGTGCATTTCAGACTTTGCCGATGCGCTCATCGTGATTTTTGAGGCATTATCTGTAGGAAACAACTCTTAGTTTTGCTCTAGGAAAAGTTTGCAACAGGCCCATTAAGCGCGCTCTAAACTGGCTTCGATACGTTCTACGTTATAGAATACGAATTTATCTTGAATAGGATAATAAAACATTTGCAGGTGTCCGCAGAAATTTGATGAATTTCGAGTTCAAGTGTAAATTACTGAGTGAATTGAACACGAGGAAACCTTGGTTCATAAATTGAACAATGGACAACTAGACAAGGTACGAAGTTAAGTATTTGGATACATGTTTCTTAACCAATATTTTTTTCGTAGGACGCAGTTCGCGCAACGAAAATTATTGATATTAACTCCTAACCAAGATATTTAATGTTTCTTATTGACGCGTGAATTCAAACCTCCTGCTCATGAAAACACAATGGTCTGTGTGGGTCTAAGCGCGCATTAAATGTTACTATGACACTCTCTGCGATATGAAAGTCTGGCAATCTCAATCTTGACGATTTGGCTCAGCTATAGCAAGATGTTTATAGTTTGAATATCACATGCAGGGTGGGACATAAACATTGCTTGATTGAGAGGCCTACCGAAATCGTTGTAGTACGTGATTGGACTCACGTAAACGTAGAGTATTTGCGTTTCTTGTGACCGGGCAATTCAAATTGCCCGTATTCAATGTAAAATAAAAATGTTCATATCTTTCTTAGAAGTTGATTTCAGGTATTTCCGATGCAAGAATCGTGTTTTTCGCAAAATTCTGGTTTAGGAACATGAATCAAAATGCTTCTTAATCGTAGCTTGTTTAGTGGTCCATTATAAAATGTCATATGACAAAATGGTGATGTAATCTGCTAAAAAACATGTGTTTAAATGGGAAATGCTGAGATACGGCATCACTGGGCGTTGCATTTTTTCAATTTTAAATATATTTTTATATTATTTCTCTTATCAGAAAAAACGATGAAACATACTGCAAAAGCAGCTCTTTAAATACTCTCAGATGAAGCAATAAAATATTTGCGCGCAAATTCTCCATTTCTGGATCGGAGTGTACAAGTATTCAATGATTTGCTTTTACATATTTCGGAAGTGATGAATGGGTATGGTCTATCGTCAAAATTCGAAATTACCTCCTTCAAAATATCTATCATCAAAATTCAAAATTACATCCATCCAAATATTCATGATTTAAGTTCTGATAATCCAAAAGTAACAACCAAAATTTTAAGGTCTTTTTACAAGTAAACCTTAAAATTTAAGGTGAATTCCTGGTCTCCGATGAAAATATCCTGATTACCGATCGTCGTGATTAATTTACTAACTGACTTACCATGCTTACCATATATATGGAAATATATTTTTAAATATTTATAATTGATATCCTAGGACTAGATTTTAATAGTTTATCAGGCAATGTTATGGAAGTCAGTTTGATCGGGTATTGTCACTTAAAACGGCGCTTTAAAGTCAACTATTTTAAATTACATTTTGTGAGTATGTATCTTCGACTTACCGATGTAACGATAGAGAAGTTACAAAGTAACGTAGCAAAAAGTCCTGTCACGTAAAGTAGCAGCATTGTCACAGGTGATTGTGTATGATCGTCTGTCGTGGGATCAATTGAGCGTGAAAAATTTAAAACCCACTCTTTATAACTGATCCATTTCATGTCTTGCAGGCGGGAGACCCGAAATATATTTTTGAAAGAGGAGGGAGAGAATTGAAATCGATCGGTAAACAAGGTAACAAAAAGCAACAATATCACGACCCACTTAGCATAACCCGGATAACGAACAGTGTGAACTTTTTATTGACTTTTTTTATCCCAAATTCTCACCCTCTTATCTCTCAGTGACATTTGACACTTGTTTTGTTTACTGAAACAGCATTTATGCAACGGGACGGATCATCATTTTCATTTATGTCACCCATTCTGCCGTGCTAAGGAAAAACGCCGTATGAGCCTTCAGGCGTTGCCAAGTTTCCTCCGATAAAAAACAAATTTACTGGGAAATTATACATGTTATTTTCCGAAATTTTTAGACAGTTTCGTACGCAATTTTTTTCTAAAATATTTGAAAATTTCAAGGAAAAATATGCATGAATGATGACAGAAATACATGTGTTACAAAAGGCAATTTGGCAACTCTCGAATGTTCATACGGCGTACTTCCTTAGCACGGCAGCATTGCTGCTCAATCACGGTTGCGGTGACCCAAAATGAGCAGCGGATTACATTTCTATGTTCACTCTTTGAATTTTTTATGTGGCAGAGGTGGCAGGTCCATTTCGTTTTTTGAAGTCTCTAAAGTCTAAACAGCACAGTTTGCAGTGACTGAGTCTTAATTGAAACAACATTTACCCGCCAGAGTTTGTCAATCTATGAAATTTTTCAGAGTTTAAAAAAAGTTCATTTATTTGAACAATCCAACTATTTCAATACGTCCCATTTTCTAGTGCCGAACTAAACATTGAAGCTGCCGTCGATCATCTTAATATAGCTTCCTGCAATCTGGGTTCTGGGGGAGGGGTATTGAATTAATACCAATATGAACAGTAACCTCTGACCTGTTTTCAAAATGCAGTCGTTTTGTTTAATTTTTGCTTCATTTTGCACTAAAGTTTATCTAGTTTAATTCATTTTAGTTGCTTTGTTATCATTTCTGATTTTAGTTTTTGTCAAACCATTTACAAAAAAAAAAAAAAAGGAAATAAGTACAACCACTAAAAAGTTGTTTGTTCGGGTTGTGAACTTTGTCCCTAGGTTATCGACCCTGCAAAAAGGAATAATGTTTAAAGATTTTCGACTTTTTTTTTTTTTTAAATCATATTTCTCACCCATCAAAGTTCAGAGTTTCGCGATGAAAACCAAGGGACATGAAAATTCTAATGAATGGGGGGTAATTATGAGTTCTATAAAACATGAAAGTTCTCATGTAGAAGAATCCGTACATGCTCTCTTCAGACGCACAAAGATGGAATTTTTCAGCGTAGAATGGCTATAGAACAAAGACTTTATTGTGGGAATTTTTAGTTTGAGTGTTTCCGCACTAAATAATACGCCTTTTCCGGAATGAAAACTTGATCGTTCTCTAAGTTACGTACCAAGTGTTTGCGGAATGAATGAGCTGATTAAGCAGTAAAAAATACTGCTTACCATGAGGCAGTTCAAGTTTTACGTAACTGATTTTTCTGAGCAGTGGCGTGGCGTGCTTTGCGATCTATCGATACTTCCCCATTTGAAGCTGTGGTAAATAATCGATTATTAAGGTGTTCGCTGCGAACACCTTGTTTATCGATACTTTTCCATAGTTTTAAATGACAGATTAATCAATATATCGCAAAGCACGCCACGCCACTGTTTCTTAGGTATGAACATCGAGACCGTCGATTCTTTCCACGTCCCACCTAAAGCGTTGCATAATATTTTGACTAAATTTTTCCATAAGGAGCTACTAATTGGACGTATTTATGCTACTTGTATGTGCAAGTGGAAAGATGGGGTGTGCTCCTTAGTATCCGGGCCATAAGAATGAATGGAAAATATAAAGCGCCAGTGACGTCAGCGGCAACGACGGGAGCGATGGCGATCGGCAACGCGGTCTTTAACTCATGAGGCCTGTCCACAACGCTCTTGTCACATGCCCACGGCTCATGAGTTAGCGTTCAGTTCCTTCTTATTTAATTAAAAAGGAACCATATCCACTTTTACATCGTTTCTTATCCAGCTCGCCACGAGCGCACCCCGCATCTTTCCTCTTGCACATACTTCCTTTTAGCATAAATACGTCCTTTGACTCATCTCAAAAACGACGTGGGTGCCATAAGTTTCGATATACTGGTAGGAGTAGGTGCTTTCACGGATGAGGCAGAAGGAATAGTTCCTTACAACAAAATGCGATCCATTTCAAATCTCGTGAATCTTAAAATAGCTTTATAATTGATCTTTGTTTGACATTATTTGTCTCTCTCCATTTCGTAATAGGACTCTTAGTCATGTGTTTCCTTATTTCAGAATGGCATCACTGCCATAATCCTATAGGTGAAGGGTTTTTTCTTCATTCACTAAAGTTTGTTCATGTGCATAGGTCCAAATGAAATACCGTAATAACTCGTTGTATCAGACTACGCTATTTCTTGTCTCGTTTCCTGATCGCCAAAATCATTTGTTTGTTTCAGGACGAGAAAAATCAACTTCTCATCACAAATATTTGGTTAAAATTGGTAAGTTGCATCCATTCTTAATCTTCCAAATGTCCCTTCTTTTCCCTCCTCTACCGATAACGAGGGTACAGCCCTATTTTTCAAGCTCTCAAGTACCGAGCACATATAAATTACCATTAAATATAAAAGATTCGTCAAGCCAATAAAAATAAAACAAGAGCAATAAAACATTTCATTATCTACAAGAGAAGGGAGTCCCTATCAGTTGCGTACCATCACTGATTTAAAGCCTTTTTTCAATTTTCACCCCCCGAAACTTAAACAGAAACCCCAATAAATATACATCAATGATATTTTTAGAGTGCCTGTGCATACAATTTGATATTTGTGATGATCGATAAATACTTAGTGACAGAGCATCTCTATGTATAGAGAGACTATGAGAGAGTTATTGCACCATTTACCAGATTTTTCATTGTAGGAGTTCGATTTGAAATATTTTTTTAAGTGCGATGCGCAGAATTACTTTGAACACTTTGTAACGTCTAAAAATATGGTTGGGGTAAAATTCACGGTAATAGAAGCAACCACAACTGCATTATATGCACTTTTGCATCATCTGCTGAAAAAGCTGATGCAATCACAAGTGGATCATTCAGTGGCGATCTCTTGGAACGTCTTGTACCTTTATGTATATAGAAAGAGTACGGGCCTGTCGAAAAATGGACCTCTTTGGGTCTAAAATAGCAGCCAACCTTCGAACACAAAAAATGTCACTGCCAATCCTATGATTCCAAAATCAAACCAAGGTGGCCAAAAATTTGTATAAATGAGCGTTCTTTCAGAGAAATGAGTACTGGCAACAACCAAGTCAAATGAAATTTTTACAAACGACGAGTCGTAACAATTATAATAATAAATCACTTAGGATGATTTGAATTTATAGATTGGCTACCCTTTTGGGCCCTGAAAGCTCCATGACCTTGCCCAAAAGTACCAACATATCCACACTCTCACTAAATAGCTGTCGCACTAAAGTAAGAACGTCGTATGAGCCATCAGGCGTTGCTAAATTTTCTTCGACAAATCACACATTTTAAGGGAAATTTGTGAATATTTTTTTTTTCCGATTTTTCGGAGGATTTCGTTCGTAATTTGATCTAAGAAGTCTCGAGGGATAATATTCATAACTTTCTTAAAAAATAAAATTTTTCAACGAAAAAATTTGGCAACATTCGAATGCTCATACGGCGTTCTTCCTTAGCACGGCAGATAGATACTTTATGGTCTTTGCTTTGGACGGTAGCACTAGAAATCCTCGTCAGAATAGAGAAAAACTCGGCCAGGAATCAAACTTTTCAGGGATTCTTTTGGCTCGTTGATTCGCGACGGAAAATTGCGGATAACGGTTCGAGATCCTCGGGGGACGAATAGCTCGCCGAAGAGTAATAAAAGCCGAATCAAGCATGTTAGACATTTTATTAGCCACTTCCATTGCGATTCATGGCCGTCGCAACGATTTATTTACTCGATCAAACATTTATTGCTCGCCCAATTGGTCGCCCCCCCCCCTCTTCACAGACTTCTGCGCTGGATCGGGCGAAGCCTCGCTTAGAAGACGCTGATCTCCCAAAACTCAGTCAGATTCGCGTCCTAGGTCACGGGAACCCACAATGAGGACAATTGGACCGCGTTAAGCAAGAAGGAACCAAGCAACATCAGCTATTGTGAAATCTGAGGCGGACGATCCAGCAATTTGGCGACGCCGGATTTCCTTCGTTCAAACCTATGTTAAATGATCGATTCGTGTCAGAGCACCTGGCACCTCTAAAAATCGATACATTTTCAAAGGTTTAAATGGAGAAAAACAAAGTTGCCAATTTGCTGGATCCGCTAGTGTGTAAAATTCAATAAGGCAATTTCATTTTTTGCGGATTTTTGTGCAAATCTCAATGATTTTTCTACATAGTGCGAAGCAAATTCCTCAAAATTTTCCAAGGAATCCGGACAAATGTTCTCTTGTAAAAAATTAAATTACCTAGTTGAATTTGGCAGTAGCTGATGTGGCTTGGTTCTTTCTGATGAATGCGGTCCAATTTCGACACAGTCTATGAATGTTCCGATAGCGAGTGTCAGCTGTGACGAAAAACGATGGGGATCTATCAGGTGGAGATGAGTATTATTCGGTAATTATCAGTCTGAGGAAACCCAGCTAAAAATTTATATTTTGAACACTATTGGCATTTTCGTGGACTTTCATTTATCGGAATGTGCTTGTTGAGATTAGTATCTTATCCATAGTCCTTCACCCTTGAAGCACACTGGAAAAAAAAACACATTGGACCTAGAGTTCAGACTCTTGAAAACATTGACCAAAAAAAATACTCTTGATTCATTCAGATTTTTGCTTAAATCAAAAGGAAATCCGCTCAAATTAAGAGGCTTGGTCTTGATTTAAGCAAAAATCCAATTGAATCAAGAGTCTTTTTTCTTGTCGATGTTTTTAAGAGTCTGGACTCTAGATCCAACGTGTTTTTTTTCCAGTGCACTACCAACAATAAGACAAACGGTATCAACTCGCCCAACATGTAAATCAAGCAAAGGAAAAGACGGGAGAGGATGAAGGCGCAGAGATACAACTATTCGTGCATGATGGATGTCCATGTTGCATAAGCAAAGTAAACTGAAGGCGCAACGCCGTGAGTCTTAAATTTGCAGTGCTCCAATCTATACTGCTAGGGAGGTGTCACTCAGACTCGGGAAAACAGTTAAACAAGGGTTTTTTGATTTCTAAAATTTGACACTTACTGCACTCTCCGCTATCACTGCCGTATCTTACAGTCCTCTAATTCTTACCCCTTATACTGCCGTGCTAAGGAAAAACGCCGTAAGAACATTTGAAAGTTGCCAAATTTCCCTTGATAAAAAACGTATTTTTGACAACATTCATGCAAATTTTTCCTTGAAATTTTCAGATATTTTAGATTAAATTGCACGCAAAATCGTCTGAAAATGTTGGAAAGTAATAATCACACTTTTCCCAGTAAATTCGGATTTTATCGGAGGGAACTTGGCAACGTCTGAAGGCACATACGGCTTTCTTCCTTCGTATAGTGGTCCATCGATCTCATCGACCAACCCCGATTTGAATCCCGCCGGAGGAGCGTCCGCGGGTGAAAAAGAGTCCATTGTGATGAAATTTTGATTAATTCTTTTCGGCGGAGTGTCACGGCGAGATGAAATTTCATCCGACGAAATCGCATTTTCTCAAGAAAACGCCCGCGGCCCCCTCCGCGCTGCTCCGCTAGTCAGGAGATATTAAATCACTCGACTCATTCATCACCGAAACATGTTCCGCGATTTCCATTTATATCCAACATCCACCCCCCTACCCCCACCCCCACCCTCCGTCACCCTCTCCCGGAGCGGCCCCGGCACGTAATGTGAGAAACGTAGCAATTTACATCCAGTTAATTTTTAATATTAAAAATCCGGGGGACTTCGTCAACTCGGGAAAGTTTTTAAAAATCTTCGTCGCCCCTCCCCCCCCCCCCCCCCCCC
>NW_017548293.1:537201-565807 GCF_001854935.1 Bemisia tabaci | reverse complement strand
CACCCGGCTCCCCGGCCCCGCTGGGTTTTAATTTATCGTCCTGTCGTGCGTCAACGGGCTCTTCGTAATGAGTCGGACGGGAACTTTATCAACAATGTCGATTTCTAATTCGATCAGAAGTGCCAGGCGTGAAGCACAGATGTCGTAGTTTTATCACGAGAGATGCCCTTTGGAAATCGATCATGGCGGCCTCCCCGTGTTACAGACGTGAGCGCGCTAGATTTGAAGTTTTGAATAATGAGGCTAGTCTGCCTTGCTAGGTAAAAACGCCGTATGAGCTTCCATAGAGTACATAGGGATTGTATTTTGCGAAAAGGAACCAGGAGCATTGCAATGTTGCTAAAATTGTGTATCTTCTTTTGTCTCGGAAGGGAACCCGATTATCCATCAACAGTTTCTATTTTCCTCGCGAAGACTGTAAACCTAAGACAAAAATTATCATGTAATTTTCATATTTTTTCACGATTTCTGTAATTTCATTGCGAAGGATGAAGTTGCCCAATCTTAGAACCATTTCAATGCTTCTGGTTCCTTTTTGCAAAATGCAATCCACAGAGTCGTAATTAATGAGGTGAACTGGGGTTATGTTCTAGTCGACGAGTTCCAAGTTCCGTGTGCGCCGGGATTAGGTCACCTTTTTGAAACATTTTCGATTCAAAATGGAGAAGGTAATGGACATGACTCGAATGTCAGAGAATTGAAATCGTATTGAGTCCATTTATTACTTATATTTTACTTTTAATCTATACTGTTCATTCGTTTAAGAAGTCGAATTTCAAGTATGCTTCATTTTAATTATGATTTTTCTGCTTGCAGGAATGGAATGATGTAAATTTAAGGTGGAATCCCAGTGAATTTGGCAATGTTAGAGATTTACGAATACCGCCTCACAGGCTATGGAAGCCTGATATACTCATGTACAATAGGTAAAGTATTCATTTTTACTCTGAAAGTTTTATCATACTTTGTACAATCGATTTACAGAAATGCGGGTTTTTTCATTTTATTTTTTAAATGGATAGGAGTCTTAGGCAGTTGTGCAGATTAGTCAATTGAAAACTGAACTTAATTTTTACTTTCCAAGAAATAATTTTAAGCTTTAAATTTGTATTTCGTAAGTGGAATGCCTCCCAAAGAACTATTTCCCCCTTTGCTGTATAAACTGGAACACATTCTGCAATTCGGATCTGAAATTCCTGGCTCAGTTTAGAAACAACCAAAGTGCCATTGCTTTTCCTATGCACCTAAGTTTTTTTTTGTTTTCGAATGCGCCAGAAAGTGCAGTCTCCAATTGCAAAATGTGGTTTAACTGAACGGTATTAGCCAAAATCATAATTGACTACATTTTTCAATCAGGAACTCTCTGGCTCAGTTTAGTAACAACGGATGAACCATTAATTTCTCTATGCATGCATGGGAAAATGTGCTTATAAATGTATTTACGGATGAGTCCGTCATTGCAGTTCCTAAGTACACAATGAAGTCCAATTTACGGCGCCTAGATCTTTCTCGTGTAATATTTTTTTCAGAGAGAGATGAGAAATAGAATTCCTTAAAATTGTCTGCAAATTGCTTTTGCACCATAAAAAATATACTAGCACAATCTCAAGTCAATTTATTACTTTTCTCTCAATAAAATGACACACGAACGAACATTAGGCTCTGACTGGTGTGGCCAGCAGGCTGATTCTAGCCAATTCATCACCTTCTTCTAAACGCAGAATGCCTCCCAATGCTCTTAGGAGGTAATATAGTTTTCCCGGTGTTAGAGCGTCCGGATGTACGAATGAAATGATACTTTGAGAAGTGCCGGTGCCGATCTTGAAAATATGGAAACCAACGGTGGTTGAAAATCCATCCGCGAATTCTAAATCTGTTCGCCTCTCAATATGTTGGACGTATTTGAATGAAACATGCTTGTGTTACCGCTAATCAAGCTAGTTCGAAGAATTCTGAACAAGATGCTTCTCGAAATTTACATTTACCCGCTTATAAAGCAGCCTTCTCTACCCATAGACTCAGCTGCCGCATTGTGTGGATCATTGGCAAGACGAAAATGCTCGATTATCGGTATTTTTCTACTTGAAACTTTGGTAAAGAATCGATTATGATGATGTTCGTTGAGAACACCTGTTTATCGATCCTTTTTCTCTATGTTTAAATGGCGGACCGATTGATGCGTCGCAAAGCACGCCACGCCACGCCACGCCACGCCACGCCACACGGAGGGCCAGCAGCCAAGTTTAGCCGGTCAAAAGTCCTCAGAGGCGCCTGAACTTACTAATATGAGAGAATGTATGTTTTTAGGGGTAATTTAGATCGCTGAATCCATATTTTGGGTTTCTTTAAAGAAATTTTGAAGTTTTTGATGAGAATTATTTAAAAAAATTGCTTTATCAACGGGTAATTAATAGCAATTTTTCACTCAAATCTTCAGAGGTACCTGAGATTGTTTTGTGTGAAGAAATTGGTTTCTGAGGGTTATTTTAGTGAGTAAATTACAGTTTTGCTTTCTTTGTTCAACATTTTTCAGTTTAAAATTTAAAAAATTTGAAAAGTGATGATTTATCTTTGGGTAATATATGGGAATATATGTCGCGTATTTTTCAGCAGAATTAGCATTGCATCTCATCTCGCCCAACGAAAATATTCATAGCCTAGAATACTGCCGAAAACTGCAAGTGAACCAAAGAAATTCTCAAATTTCTGAGTGTGCTTTTACTTAAAATTGACAATTTGAACCCTTCCGACATGTCCAGAAAATTCAGGAGTCGTCTGCATGTCGCGTATTTTTCAGCGTAATTATAGTATTGAATCTCATCTCGCCCAACGAAAATACTCATTGCTCAGAAAATTGCGAAAAATTGCGAGTAGACCAAAGAAATTCTAAAATTTCGGAGTGTGTTCTTACACAAAATTGACCATTTGAACTCTCCAGACATGTCCAGAAAATTCAGGAGTCGTCTGCTTGTCGCGTATTTTTTGGCGGAACCAATGAAAATATTGTTTTAAAGAATGCACTTCTTTTGCCAGAAATTAGAAGATAGAGAGGCAAAGCCGGAATAAAACCTTGAATTAGAAAATTTTATTCAGAATCAGTCATAATTTAACCCCAGAAGTCGGGCAGCAATTGTATGGACATCTATAATAACAATATAAGTAGATTAGCGTAGGATAGCGCCATTATACGACATGCTTGCAATTTGGCAACACTGTCTTTCATCCATATGAACACATCTACGATAGAATCGATATATATCGAAAATCCTAACCTAGAATCGATTTTCGTTAGTGTATTTACAATGAGAAAGAGCATTGATGCCAACATGCAAGAATCGCCAATGCCTGGCACGTGAGTGATCTAATATAAGAAATTAGCATAAAATCCTCGATCTTGCGTCACAAAAAAATTCATAACTCACGGTAAAGCAAGAAAAAGCAAATGAACCAATGAAAATTTAGATGTTTAGGATGTACTGAACCACATGGTAGCGGTTCGTAACCTTACAGATCTTTACAGAAAATTGCAGACCACTTTAAACCTAAAAATTAGGACATTTTCGTGCCCAGTTTTTAATTTTGTGTACCAGACTATACAATGCACAAAATTGATAAAAATACCTTAAAGTAAAATGAAAACATGTTAATCTAACTTGGTAAAACACTCGTTATGTTGGGAAACACTCGAAGGTTTGTGGAACATAACCTTTTGGATGAGCGTTGAACCAAGCCAGCATATAGGATAAATAAACACACCACGCGCGCTCGGGAAAATCTTGGCATCGCAGTCTTATTAGTGATAAGACCCCCAAACCCAGTGATGTACAGATACTCCATGATATACCTCATCGCTCAGTGGTGTCTATTTTCGAATTTTCTGGACAAGCCAAAATGGACTTTTGTCCAGCTAAATTCGATTCCTGGCCCTCTGTGCGCCACTAGTGTGGATCGACAGGAACGCTTAACTGGAAATAATTGTTTGAACTTAACAATGAAAATTAAATCCAATTTTCTTCACCGGTTCTATTGGTTTGACGGCTTACGTCTGCCACAATAAAAATATTTTCGAACCTAAGAACTTGAGAAAGGTACACTGAAAAAAAATTCTCGGCGTTTTTACCAAGGTCCGTTGGTGCCTTTACCATCTCACTTTTTCACCAATTATTGGTAATTTTACCAAGACAGACTGAGTAAGCTTACCTAAAAACTGGTATTTTTACTGTTTTTTCAGGTAAGAATACCACTTTTATTGGTAATCAATTCCTGGTAACTTTGCCATTTTACCTCGGGAATTCTACCACAGTCGATAAAAAATATTGGCGTTTTTACCGAGGTCCAGTAAAATTACCGAGAAAGTCCTCGGTAAAATGACCAATTCCATAAATAGTAATTTTACCAAGAAAAAACTGGGATCAAATAGAACCTTGAATTCTTGGTAATTTTACCATTTTCTTAGTAAATACACCGAGATTTTTTTTTTCAGTGTAGTTTCATACAGCTCGGATCACGTGTTAATTGTCAAAATAGGTTCGATATAAGTGTCAAAAAGTACATCTTTTAACTGTGATCTTCAACTCTTTTTTGCAAAATTGTCGGAACATAGCTCAGCTTGTATTAATAGACTGCAAAACACAAGGAAACGGGAGACCAAGGCTTAAAAACAACAAACATATCTAAGGCCTGGTATGTTTTAGAGTGGTTCCAACTCCTTTTTTGACCAGGAAACAGAAATATGTAAAGAAATCATAAAATTTAAAATCCCTGTACCCCCATTCTCGATGTAAAAAAAAGTATTAATGGATAAAGACTTGAACAAAGTGCATTATTTGAAATACAAATCATGATGCTTTTATTCGTATCGTGTGCATTTTTTGGCCAATCAAAACAACATAATTTTAAGATAATATACGCAAAGCAATACGGATATCTTTAAGTTGTTTGGCCTTGTACTCTCCAGTAGGTGATTTCCGACATTGAAAAGAGCATCGAGGGACTACTTTGCCAGCATTGTCACAATCCGCTGGTCTTGTTGGATCGTAGCATACGTTTTGGTAATGGTCGTTAGCAATGCACAACGTAAGAAACTTGTCAAGTGCTCTCTCGCAGTTAGTTTTGGCTCTGGTGGCTTTAAATCCTGCTTGGTTACCCCTGAGAAGAGGGCAAGTGTCTGCTTGGTGGTATTTCAGTAGGCTAGCCCTTGCCTTTATTTCAGCGTCATTCATCTGGAAAAAGTAATTTTGAAAAAAAAGAAGAAAAATGATAAAAACAAAAATTAAACCTTTAAAAGTGTTTCTGGAAAGCCGGGCACATAACCAAAATGTCATGTAACGTGTTTCTTCCACAAAATGTCACTCAGAAAGCGATTATCGCAGCGGGAAGTTTGGAAATCAACCTTAAAAAAGGCATAGATTCTTAATAATTTACGCATTTAAATTCAAGTAATTATACGCATTATTAAGTATTAATACTTTGTATTATAATTTTAATCAAGTTCGTTTACTTAAAGTTCTCACATATTTCTCTCCAGAAAATCTGAATGCCGTCGATTGAGAGAAAAGTTCCCGCCGACGCGATTACATTAAACATTTGTAAGACGGTTTTCGCAAATTGTACACTTCGGCATGCGATGTGATTGACGTGAATATTTCGCGGTATTCCTAAAGGAACGAATGCACTTGTGTGTTTCCTTGTGCAATATTCCCATAAAGGGCACAGAAATTAAGAACTGGAATGGAGAAGGGAACGGGTGAAAAAAATTCGAGTTTTATTGATCCAAAATTCCGCGTATCGATTCGAGGTGCGCAATCTTTGAGTCGATTTTTAACGCTCGGATCCCAGGTGTCATGCCTCTTCTAAAAATGGACTTCAATCGCAATTTGCCTTCCTCACACATAGACACACACACAAAACCACAACACAGGTATAATCCGAATGGACCACTAGACAAGGCACGAATTTAAGCATTCTGATACATGTTTCCTAGTCAGAATTTCACATTGAGAACGATTCGCACCACGAAAATTACTTAAACCAACTCCTAACGCAGATATTATCGTTTTTATTTCACATTGGTTACGAGGAATTTGAACTGCCCGCTCACGATGAAACTCAAAGCTCTACTTGAATAAAATCGCGCACTACAACAGTTTCAGCAAGCTTCTCAGTCAAGCAATGTTCATGTCCCACCATGTGTTGTTCAAACTATAAGCAATTTGCTATAGTTGAGCCAAAGCGTCAAGATCGAGGTTGCCAGATATGTATATCGTAGAGACTGTCATGATAACGCTTAGCGCGCGATGTGAATCACGTAGAGCATCGAGTTTTCATGAGCGGGCGGTTTGAATTCACGCTTCAAGAAACATTAAATGTATGAGTTAGGAGTTAATTTCAGTAATTTTCGTTGTGCGCATCGTGTTTTACATACAATTTCGCATAAGAAACATGTATCAGAACGCTTAACTTCGTACCTTATCTAATGGTCCATTCTGTTTTAGCGCCTTCGAATTATTTGAATTTGCAACTGACAACAAAACTTGCATTTAATTTTACGTCGCTACGCCTTATTTGACATCGCTTCATAAATTTCGGATCATTCTCATTGTCGAATTCTGTCTTTTAACGCTCTATTTGCAGATTGTATCGCAAGTAAACCGTTGTTAGGATTGTTGGAATATAGAGCTCATTAAATGTGATTTATGATTTAAAATCCTGACCATGCGATGAGGGTTTTTTATTATCAACCGAAAGAGCAACCCCGAAAGGAGCTACTTTTCCGATTAAATGGTTAGTACACTTGATGTAAAATGAAATTTCGGACGGACATATGAGTCTGCGCGTTTGCTGTCAAAACAAATCTGCATAAATAAAATTGACAAGAATTGTCAGTACGAAAGCCGGCATCGATGACAAAGTTCCCTAAAATAATTGTAAATAATTGTAGCGATTTGTTCCCAAAAAATTAAATCCACGAACTATGGAAAAAGGAAGAAAATGAATCCTCCAGCAAAGAATTAAATATCAATTAAAAGTAAAAAAGATGAAAATGAGCTCTTGATCACTGCTACTTCGGAAGACTAACCCAATTGGAAATTTGACCTTGGTACAAGCTTAGTATGACATTTTTTCACATTTGAATAGAGTTGCCAAGCTTATCTTGCTAATGTTCCCACAATGTTAGCAGGACATTTATTTTACCTCTGGGACAAGCTTGAGCCCAAAGGTTGTGCCAAGGTTAGGTTTGTAAGACTGCTCCAAGCCTATCCTGACAATATTGCCACAATATTGGTGGGACATTATTTTACTTCCGAGACAAACTCGGATATTCAATATTGTGACAACGTTATGTTAATAATATTGCTCCAAGCTTGTCCAGCGGATATTGTGATCATGATGTTGCCATAGACTTGATGTTAAAATATTGCCATGGTATTGGCAGGATATTTATTTTACCTCTGAGACAAGCTTGGATTTCCAATCTTACCTCTGAGACAAGGTAGGCGATAGAACGCCGTATTACCTGCCGTCCTCGCGGAAGAAATTTCATAGCGTCGCAATACCTAATGTAGGCATACGGAACATTGGTGTGCCAAGGAACCTAGCTAAGTCAGCTATTTTCTTGGCTGCTTGCACTGGCTGGAGTATCCGACTGGATCCCACTTGTAACGGGCACTGCCCAGGCGAAACGAGAACCAGCCCTATTGACGGGGCGGCCGCGCGCGGACCGTTGCCAAAAAGCTCCATTTGAGCCCTTGGCCTAAGAATATCGGTAAGATGGGTTAGACGCCTATGGATCATGTGCCTATTACGTCAAAAAGCGAAAGGTCGCAATTTTTGCCCTTAGAGGGACCGCAACGGCAGATCCGCGGCGAGCGCGCCCTGGTGGCGGAAATAGCAAACGCGGTCGAATTGTGCTCGCCGCGCACAATATTGTGTTAATCTTATGACAATATTAGAAACAGAAGCCTAAAATGTTTATTTTCTTAATCTTGTGACAATGTTGAAGTGCGAATATTACCACAATGTTGTAAAAATAATGTTAGCATAATATCAATTCAGCAGTTTTAGATATCCAATATTGTGTCAATATTATGACAATATTACGAACAGAAGCCTGTTATGTTTGTTGTTCTAACGTTAATTGAATGTTAACATAATAACAATACCGCAGTATCATAGAGATAACATCGTCTCGATATTATTTTAACAATTTTCTTCTCCTAATATTGTGTCAATATTATAAGCAGAAGCCTATGTTCAGTATTTTTTTTAATAATGTGCCAATGTTAAAACTAACATATTACTGCAATATTGAAAACATAACTCTACGACAGTATTAGTTTACCAATATTGTATAACCAATATTGTGACAACATTCTGACAATCTTGGAATCACCAAGCACCACCTGACCTTGGACTTCTAATGTTGCTAATATTGGTGCAATATTAAAATACTAAGGTTATATATCCAGTATTGATGGTATATTGTACCAAGATTCTCAGGCCAACCTTACTGTTGAAATATGCTTACAATCTCGCTAAGGTTGCCACAATATTATTCTGATCTGCCCAAGGTCAAATTTCCGATTGGGAAATTTCAAACTTCATTTTTGCAGACTTGATTTTTTTATTTTATCACAGTCTCTTCCCGGATTAAGTTGTTAATTTTGGTGTGTTCGGACGGATTGAGTAATTTTTCGTGAGACACAGTGCTTTTATTCATATCCTATTCGTTTTGTGGTGAATTAGTACATAAAGTTCTTAATCTAAATTTAAAGCGGCAACTATGTCCTTCAGATGTTTTGTCTTGTACGCCCCATCGGGAGACTCTCGACATTGGAAGGAGCATCGAGGGGTGACCTTGCGACCTTTGTCGCAGGCTGCTGGTCTTTTTGGATCGTGGCACGCGCTTTGGTAACTGAGGTTCCCATTACACAACGAAAGGAATGTGTTGAGAGCTTTTTCGCAATTGGACTTTGCAAGCGAGGCTTTGAATCCCGCATGCTTGGTTTTTTGAAGATGGCACGTGTCAGCATTGTGGTACTCCTTTAAACTAGCCCTCAGGTTTCTTTCAGTTTGAGTCACCTGGAAAAAATCGTTTCGAAACTCATTCTATCGGCAAAGAAATTCAACCTGTGAGCATCTTTTCGTGAAAATGGATTATTCAAATAAAGTTGCACGTTATACGTTTCCTCCCCATCATTTTACACAAGAAGTGATCATCGCAATGTACATTTAATCAAAATCATTCGAGTAAGAAACAAACCATGCACATGACTTCATTTACACCGCAGTCGGAAGCAACCAAACCACACCAGCTATTGCTTACTTTAACCGGGCAATTGAATGTTCTACATGAAAACGGTAGAAACGACGTCATGTACAGGAAGTTAGTGTGGTATAGACTAGGACATGTGCATGTGCAAAGCATGTCGAAGGAAAGGTGGCCCAAACGAGTTTTGGATTGGGTACTACCTGGGAAAAGACTACAGGGACATCCCATGATGAAGAGAGGAGAGATGAGTTCCCTTCATGACGAGTCATGAAGGGATGGCGGCAGGCGTTGACGAAGAGATGTTGCGTTGTCAGTTACCCGATAACCTCTGGGAAGGAAAGCTTATGTGGCGTTTGGGCGTCGCAGAATGTCAGAGCGCGTTAAAGTAGCGACTTTTTTGCGTGTAATTTCAGTGAATTTCCTGCATTCCTTAAATTTTTCAAAGGAATTTGCTCAAACGTTCTCTTGGTGAAAACTTTAATTGCCGAGTTAAAGTTGGCAATAGCTGATGTGGCTTGGTTCCTTCCTGCTAAGCGCGGTTTATTTATAATTCTACATTTTCAAGTGCGTCGCTTTAAATGCTAGTTGTTCTACGGAATAATCATTAATGATAATATGAAATACGCGAATTTTCGTATTTATAATGTATATGTATGATAAATATTTTGAGCTTTGATAAGAGTTGATTTCCAAACTTTCCGTACAATGAAAACTTTTCTTCTATAACTTTTGAAGAGCGAAAATGGAATGCTTTAGTTCGTATGTTCGATCAGTGCCCTCCAATACTTTTCACGGACGATTAGTTTATCCGTAGTCCCTAAATACGATGGTCTTTATTGAACCGCTCAGTCTCTTTTTAGAGTGACAACGGGATGATCATTCAGTTGGAGAAACTCGTCTCTCGTAAGAATGAAACGATTTCTACATTTCATGATTTCTCTTCACTCCTAAATATACAGATTTGTTCCATTTAATTCATAAACTTACCGATGTAACTAGAGTAAGGTTACACAGTAACGCGGCAAAAAGTCCTGTGATGTAAATTAGGCGCATTTTCACAGTTGGTTGTGTGGTGATTTCCGTTCTATGAAAGAATGAAAGAAGATAATTAAGTCTGCATTCTAGTATGATGTGATCTATTCTGTACGTGTACGGCGTTGAGAATTTGTCTTTGACGGAGAATGACGATTTGAAAAACAGCAGTGAATGAGAATGTTTAAAAATAAACCACATCACGATTCTCTAAGTATAAAATGCAACCCTAACGACATGACGGAAAAAAGAGATTGTGCTGTGCTAAAGACTCATTATTTCAAGATACTCGGCTATGGTGATTTTACTTCATCATTTCAGACCGAACTTGCCCCAAGCCGACTGTTGTCCTGTATAAACTCCCTCTGCACCAGGCAACGTTTTTTATGTGCCAAACGTGTTTTATGGTCATGTTCCATGATATGTTAAACGGATTTTCTCTGCGTAAAGTATTTATAATGATCATAATAACAAAGTAAAAGAAATCGATAACGTGAAAATGGAAAATATGAAGTATTTTGTTTAACGTCGCGCAGAGAATATATCATGTTTTTACAAAGGACAACTTATCATAACGTGTTTCGGCCACCAGGAACTAAGTGAAAGTGAAACTTCCTTCTTGAAACTTAAAAATTATGTTTGTATGTCAATGTTTTGTACTTGACTGCATACACTTTCTAGCAGCATCTATGAGTGGAAAAGTATTGAGTTACAAGCATAGGGCCATGAAAATGAAATACCTGATACTTACAGTTGTCCAGATGTCGAGAGATGAGATATTTCCGGGGCAGGTTCGGAAGTAACCGCAACTCAGCGATGAAGTTAGGAATACGGGGTTTTATGCGAGTTTTAGCCTTTTTGTAGTTGCAAGTTTTCTTTAATCTTGTGAGAAAATCGTGCAAAAGTGGTAAATAATTTGGGTGGGTCGATTCAGCCATAAACATGTTCGAACTTACGTTCAAAAGTTTGTTTTTCTATCGAACACTGCGATTATTTCAAAGCAAGCGTCACGTTTTTTGTTTATTACCTACGCTTCCCTAGTCGTGATCTAGTCATCACTCGTAGCGAAGTAACGACTGTTTTAAAAATAGCGTACTTTGCCGAGAGCTGTTGCCGACGAAAATCCAGGGTCACATGGTTGAATCAAGTTCTAGAACTGCAAATCTAGTCCAGAAAAGCGAAGTTACGTGCAGAAGTCACTGCTCAGATTCCCGGAAAGATGATTGATGATCAAAGAGTTGAGCAATTGGCTTATCAATTTTCCAACCTAATTTGTGAAAAAATTGCCTATCAAAGCGCTCACTTCATTTATCATGTCATCCATCAGTTATCATTTGGCGAATTTTACTTGATTTCATCAGTGGCGTGGCGTGGTTTACAACTTATCAATTGACCTGTCATTTAAACCCACGGGAAAGGGTCGATCAACAGGGTGTTCGCAATGTGCGACTTACTAATCGATTCTCTACTTTAACTTCAAATTGGGAAACATCGATAATAACCAATCATTCACGCCTCGCCACTAGTTTTCACGCTCATCAAGTTGTTCATCAATAGGACCACTTTTTGCAATTCGGAACTATAATTTAGACAGTTTTTAGCAGAAGCGGATCAAGTCTCATCAGCTATTGCCAAATTCAACTGGACAATTCAACTTTTTACAAAAGAACGTTTCTGCGGGTGTGTTTGAAAATGTTTAGAAATTTGCTTCGCACTATGCAGAAAATGCACTGAAATTTGCACACAAATCCGCACAATCGGTATCATGTAAAAAGTTAAATTGCCCAATTAAATTTGGCAATAGCTGAGGTGGCCTGGCTCACCTCGAAGAACACTCGTGCGCATAGGAGAAGTAATGGTACATTATGGTTGTATTTCTAAACAGATTCACAATCATAGTTTCTGATTGCAAAATAGTCCAACATCATCAGGCGAAAATAACATTAAATTTTGAATTTAACTTGTGCCTTACGCGATTACAGCGTGGAAAAAATGAGGTAGAAGTTGTTGGATGACCGGGACAATAAGCAAAGTGTACGGGAAGATACTGAAAGCGAAGATCGAGGACGAATGGCAGGATCACGAAGCAGAGGAGCAGGCTGGTTTTAGAGCTGGCAGGTCTACGATAGATCACCTCTTTGTTATTGTCCAGGTCATTGAGAAGAAAATGGCCGTAGCTCAGGAGCTGCATTTAATTTTCGTGGATCTCCAGAAAGCGTATGACAGTGTGCCGTTGGTGAAACTTTGGGAGGCCTTGGAAAAATCGAATTTTAACGGGGGGTTGATTGATGCTGTCAAGCGATTTTATAAAGGGAGTTTTACCAAAATTAAGTATCATGGGGGGTTGTCAGCGGGATTTTATGTGACTAAGGGTTTAAAACAGGGATGTTGTTTGTCGCCAACATTATTTAAAATTTACCTCGAATGTGTGCTAAAGGAATGGAAAAGGAAGTGTTCTGGTTTGGGTGTCCCCTTGGGTGATCTTGAAACTCTGTTCACTCTGTGCTTTGCTGATGACCAGGTGGTGGTTGCTCAAGATCAAGAAGACGCGGAGTACATGATGCGCAAGTTAGTAGAAGAATATCGGAAGTGGGGTTTGGAAGTCAGCATATCCAAATCTGAGAAGATGACTTTTGGTGGTGATCAGCAAAGCATTGAGTTGGAGGATGGGCAGCAGATCAAATGCTGCGAGCACTTCAAGTACTTGGGAGTGCGGTTGACCCAGGATGGAAGGACGGATCAAGCTATCAGGGAAAGGAACACCTTAGCAAGGAAGGCTATAGCGATGTTAAATGGAATCCTCTGGGATCAGCGGATTTCCAAAGATAACAAGAGGAGGATATACAACGCTGTAGTCAAAAGTATATTAACATACGGATGTGAAGTTTGGCAGCTGAAGAAACGGACACAGGATATGCTAAGAGCAACGGAGATGGATTTCTGGAGAAGGTCAGCAGGAATTTCTAGGAGAGATCGGGTCCGTAATGATAGAGTGCGTCAGATAATGGAAGTCGAAAATGACATCGTGTTCGACGTCATGACCAAACAACTTGTTTATAAAGGATCATGTCAATAGGATGACGGAAGAGAGGCTGCCAAAAAAGATGCTTGATTGGGTTCCTCCTGGGAGGAGGCGTAGGGGACGCCCAGTGAGAGGTTGGCGACAGGGGGTGTTAAGTGAGATGAGGGAGTGTCAACTCCCTGATAACCTGTGGGAAGACCGAGCTATGTGGCGATTAGGTGTCGCAAAGCGCCAAAGAGCGATATAACAGCGACTCGTATGTATTTAAGTTGTTGGATGATATGGGAATTTTCATGTAATTTGGTAGTACCCCAATATTTTAAAATTAGGTTGCTAACCCAAATGTTGCGGTACCACCAAAATTCATTTAGAATGCCCATAATATCCAACAAATTGGAGTCGTACCACAATTAGTAAAATTGTTAGGGGATAACTCCTAACACTTTTTTCCCCGTGATTACTCAGGATTTTAGTGCTGAGTCTCTAAAACACATTTGTCTCTCAGTAGCGTGATGTGTTTTGCGAATCATCAATTGATCTGCCATTTAAATGTATGCGAAAGGATCGAAAAACAGGGTGTCCGCATTGAACACCCTGTTTATCGATTCTTTACCATAGCATCAATGAGGAAATATCGATAATAGATCATTCACGCCACGCCACTGTTGCTGTTGTCTCTGGTCACCATGAAAATACGTACTCCTCAAATGTCACCGTAAAACATTTTTGGGCCTTTTTTTCCCAGGTTCTCCGCCTTTTTCTTCCCTTTTTTGATATAATTGTTTTATTCTGTTGACAGTGCGGACGAAGGGTTCGACGGAACGTATCCGACGAACGTCGTCGTCCGAAGCAATGGCAGTTGCTCGTATATTCCTCCGGGGATCTTCAAGAGCACCTGCAAAATCGACATCACCTGGTTTCCCTTCGACGACCAGAGATGCGAGATGAAGTTTGGAAGCTGGACCTATGATGGTTTCCAGGTAATTCAGTCAACCTCTTTTCCATATCTATCTTGACCAGTAACGTTTATAAATACCGCCCTTGTAAAGATTGGCGATAGATCGTTTTCGATACATCAAATAGGTGAGATTGTATCGATATCGATTGGTTCAACATGTAAACATAGCCTCAAAAGTCAATCGAGTAATCTGAGGAAATGGGGTTTTTCTGATAGATTTTTGATTCTAATGAGTACTAAATGGCATCGCAAGGTGAAATAGTTAGGAATTTTCTCATTTTCAGCTTTTCCGACTGAAATCCTGAAAGTTTTGTTGGAGGTTATGTTCTATCGTTTTGAACCAAACGATACATCGAACCACTATCGAAAACGATCTATAGGAGCTGCGTTTCAAAATACCATAGGAATTCTTATAGCCGGCTATAGGAGACAATAGAAAATCATAGCTGGCCGTAGTAGAAAGCGAAGAAAATCATCCAGCCGGCTACACGAAGCGATATAAAATTAAACAGACAGGCTATACTTCTTATAGCCGGGCTATGTGGTTTATCGCCTGGCTGTAGCTTATTATTGCCATCGGTCATAACAATTGTATAGCCGGCTATAGAAGCTGTAGGAGCTTCCAGGACTTTATGTCCACCTACCTTTCGTCCATTAAATAAATGTCCACCGCTATTTATGTCCACTAAACGTTAAGTCCAGTCTTTATTAAGTCCACATGATTTAATGTCCAACCATGAATATGTCCAAAATTGTCCAAATTGTGGACATGTTATGTCCACATTTTTTTCCTTCTCATTTAAATGACAGGAACCACCTCAAAAATAAACGCATACGTTAGTTAGCTAGTATATTTTAAGACGTTCGACGTCACAGGCTATTAACGTCTTTACAGAGGATTTTGATAATGGGAGTATATACGAAAATTTAGATTTTTAAATTAAGAGAGGTGAAGAGTTCCTTCATTCTTAAAAACATTTCATTCATGAATCAAGTCATGAAAGAGAACAGACTCTAAGAGCAGATAAAAACATATGTTCATGTGTACACTGTACAGATATGATATGATGAAAACCAAAGCGGGAGCCTAAGAAACGCTCCAATGCCAAATTAAACATTTTTCAGTAACGGATGCAGTCAAAATTGAAAGTCATCTTTAACTAGTTATTTCGTGCGCCTTCAATATTGTAGGATACTGTGCAACGCCTCTGACGCGAAATAGTTGCTTCAAGCGTTGCGGCGCGGCAGGCGACCAGCGTGACACGCGCATAGGCGCCTACAAACCTAACGGGATACTTCACGCGTTGCGCAATGCGTGAAGTATTCCGTTAGGTTTGTAGGCGCCAGTGCGCGTTCTGCGCTGCTAACACGCCGCTCCGCTCTGTGTTAGGCTCTAATATTTAAACTCGCGGAGTCAACGTTTTTAAACTCATGATTTTGAAATGTTTGCACTCTCTGCATTGAGTATTCCCTTTTAAACTGATGCAAAATGAACATGTACTACTGGAAAATATAATGTGTTTTTTGTAAATATTAAAATGTAATGATTTCCAAAGCATTCAAATTTATTCTTTTATGTTTTGGGCTTTTACTGTGCTGCAGCGTGGTGTGAGCGCAAGTAAACGCTCAAAATTGGACGTATTTGACTCAAGAAGGTCGATGTACAAATAAGTTAAAAACAAAAAATTGCGTGCTTCTTAGTTTTTCTCCTCTTTTATCAATTATCTTATAGTTTCTTTCATCACAACTACGGCTCATTGAGATTCATCTCGATGCCATTGCTTGGAAAAGGTTTCACAAATATTTACCACGTTTTAAAAATGTAAATGTTTTTGAAATGAAGTAATCAATTTCATTAAAAAAAAAAAAAGAATGTGCATTTAAGACATATGTTATATCGGAAATTTCAAGGATAGAAACGAAACCAAGTATTTACCAAAGACAATTTGAAAAGATGAATCAAAAGAAGAAATTAACATTTCATTTAAAATATGAGTTACGATAACAACACCTCATTCTCTCTTAATTTTCTCATTTCGATATTGTCAATATAATTTTACACACGGACTAAAATATGACGCTTGAATTTGATTTTAGTGGACTTTTCATTTGTGGACTTAACTTAGTGGACGTTTAAGTAATGGACTTAACAATGGTGTGGGCTTTAGAACTGTGGACATAAAAATTGTGGACGAAAAGTCTGTGGACGTAAAAAAAGTGGACATAAAGTCCGTGTACTCTGTAGGAAACCTTACAGCCGGCTGTAGGTCTATAATATTTTGGAACACGGATCCTACTGTCAATTTTCACCAGGACGTAAGAATGAGGGGGTTAATGGGTCATCACTGAACGAAAGCATCCCTTGAAACCTGGCAGTACTGGTACTGGTATGACGCTCGAAAAATGATTTCAAAGTCACAGATTACAGGTTTATTTATTTACTTATGTCTTTTTTTTTTTCTTTAACTGAGGGACAAACTGAATCATTTCAAAACGACTTTGAAACACTGTATGATGACTGACGACATGTATGATTTTATCATTCCCTTTAACGTCACTTCGTAATGACCTTAAAAACATCTTTTGAAATGTTTAAAATATTATATCTAAATTGTTTTTAAAACAATTTCTAGAAAGTTATAGGAAAACATTTCTGAAATATCAGATGCAGAAAATTATTAATTATTTTTTCACTTTCTCAGAGTTTTTTTTTAAAAAAGTGGATCCGTCCAAAAAAAAAAAAACCCGTTTGAAACATTTTTATTTCCCTTTCTTAAAAGCAATCATAAAAAAAAAAATCCTACGTTACGAGGTAAACCATGTAAAGAGATTTACCGGCATTTAGAACGCCCAAATTGTTTTCTAAAATCGTTTAAAACCATGTTTTAATTCTTTCTTAATCGTATATTTCATA
Organism: Bemisia tabaci; assembly: GCF_001854935.1. Classification (NCBI taxonomy): domain Eukaryota; kingdom Metazoa; phylum Arthropoda; class Insecta; order Hemiptera; family Aleyrodidae; genus Bemisia; species Bemisia tabaci. Next base: position 548,610 of record NW_017548293.1, on the reverse strand, counting down.
AGTATTAAAATTAAATCAGATAATAATAGAGACTGTGGCCGTGCGGCCGTGCGGGGTCTCTGTTATAAGGACGTGTTTCTACCATACGGAACTATATGTATTAAGATATGAGCTCTGAGACCCATAAGAATATAGGCATAACAGGGCTTACGTCATAATGCACATAGTTCCGTTTAGCAAAAATACGTCCATATATCGACTTTGCTTGAGCTCTTGCAGTGCTCTGAGATGAAGCTGGTGAATTCCTGGACACAGTTGCAAACAAACTGGTCATCACCGTGAACGTGAGACGGTATTGGATTACGACGCGAAGGCGGGGAGGGGGAATTAAAAGTCAGAACCGAATTCGGTTTGTTTACTTACCTCGACGCCCGTCGTTCCCGTGACGTCACCAACTTGATCACAACCGATGCAGGATTGCCGGCGCCATCTATTAATTCCATCCATAAAATCTCGTAACGGAGGAAGTTGCATCGAGTAAGACATTGATGAACAATCATTGATGTTTTTCTATGGACGTAATCTAGGACCTTGATAAACCAGCAAACATCGAGTTCTATCACGAAACGAGATAGATCACGAAATACATAGATTCAGGGCCGGATTAAGGGGCGGTGGCCACATGGACCGCGGCTCATGGCGGCAAATCTAGAGGGCGGCTTTTGCAATTTTTTTAAATGTAGGGATAAAAAAATATCGGATTTAGAAAAAAAATTACAAACGAGAAAAGGCGACAAAATCTCTCATTTCCTGAGAGTATAGTAGTTTTTAATTTTGTCGTCTTTCAGTGATACAAGAGACAGCACCTTTAAGTAGTCGAGTTAAGAGAGAAACCAAACACGCAATTTGGCCTGGAACGGCGCGGCGGCGTGGAGAGCAATTATGACGAGGACTGGAGATGAAAAGGAGAAGCCCTCGGCGCGGCGATCGGCATGTAGCACATATTAGTGCCTACACGACTGCACAAATACTTCACGCATTGCATCAAACACAGTGCGGTCATTGCGGACAGCGTGAAACGGATAGCGCCTACAAGAATGCATGAATACTTCACGCATTGCGACAACTACAGTGCGGGCAGCGTGAAACGCATGGCGCCTACAAGACTGCGTGAATACTTCACGCATTGCGCCAAACACGGTGCGGTCTGCGCGGCGCGGCGCGGCGGCGGAAGTCAAACTCATTAAACCACATTCGTGTTTGTTCTTTCATAATTTTTTTGTTCATTTCTTATGAATGAAAGGCCTTGTCCACACAGAGATAGGTTTACGAAACTTAACTTTTGCTAGTAGTGTTGACAGGGCATTCCCAAAACATGTGTTCAACACGAGTAAACGCGTCTTATGCACCCCTCCCCCGCTGGCACGTTCACTTGATCGTTTTCATTGATGTTTCAATACGAATGAGAAGGAGGCGGCAAAATACAGGCGGCCCATGGGCGGCAAGTAGGTAAATCCGGCCTTGCATAGATTTGGTCGGATGATGATGAAAAATCAGTATTGTGCACAGACTTCAAGAGATGAGTTTTTCCCATGAAATTGTGAGAGAAAACTTGTGTCTTGGTCCACTACATCGCTTAGGTCGTGAGTGCGGGGTCTCTAAAATAGATTCGATTGACATGAATCGATCAAAAAGTAAAAACGTGAAGTGATCGAAGCGAATCGATCGACTAATCTTGATCAATTCTCGATCGATTGGCGGGTTTCTCGATCTATTCACGAGTTTATGGATCTAGTCATAGGTTTGTCGAGCGATTCGCGGGTTTTTCGATCGATTCTTGGGTCTATCGACCGTGTCGTAGGTTTGTTGATCGATTCACGAGTTTGTCGAGCGATTCATGGGTTTTTCGATCAATTAACGGATTTGTCGAGCGAATCACGGGGTTTTCAACAAATTCGCCGGTGGATCGGCCGATTCACGGGTCCATCGATTGCATCGTAGGTTTGTCGAGCAATTCACGGGTTTTTCGATGGATTCCCGGTTGTCGATCGAATCACGTCGCTCGGTTCACGTTTTTTTTCGATCGATTCATGTCGATCGAATCCACACCCCTCTTTAAAATATACTCTCTCTGCGGGGAAGTAAGTTCGAGGAAGCACAAGTCGGCAGCAGCCCGACGCGGCGCATCTCGAAGATAGCGAGTAAACATTTAAATAAGTAAATTCCACCGCCCCGTGATAAAATTTACTCGGACACGATTAAGAGACGTGATTGAGTTTGCCGCAGCTCGACACTCGTCTAAATCCGGTAATTCTATACTTTATCACTATTTATTTTCGGTTCGCCCTCGACGATTGAACGTTTGTCGGGGTTCGAACGCACCCCCTCCCCCCTCCCGGTCTACCTCATCAACCCATCCATCGTAGCTCGTCGTCTAGCGGGAAGGCCGGGGGTCGTTAACGCTTCTGTTCCTCTCACTCCTTGCCTTCTACAGGTGCACTGAAAAAAAATTCTCGGCGTTTTTACCAAGGTGCGTTGGTACCTTTACCATCTCACTTTTTTTTACCAATTATTGGTAATTTTACCAGGATAAACTGGTAAGCTTACCTAAAAACCGGTATTTTCACTGTTTTTTCAGGTAAGAATACCACTTTTATTGGTAATCAATTCCCGGTAACTTTGCCATTTTATCTCGGTATAATTCTACTACAGTCGATAAAAAATATTGGCGTTTTTACCAAGGTCCAGTAAAATTACCGAGAAAGTTCAATAATTTTACCGAGATTTCTCGGTCAAATTACCAATTCCATAAATAGTAATTTTACCAAGAAAAAACTGGGATCAAATAGAACCCTGAATTCTTGGTAATTTTACCCTTTTCTTATTAAATACACCGAGATTTCTTTTTCAGTGTGCACTACGTTTTTGCAATCGGGAAAGGGCCCGTTGCAAACTTTTTGCTAGAGCGAAAAAAAAGAGTTGCCACTCAAAGAAAATGTCTCAAAAATCACGATGAGCGTATCGGCAAAGTTTGAAACGCACTTCTCACTTCACAATTTGCTTGAGAATTTTGCGTTTTTTCGAGCTTCCGCGCTTCAGAAACGACACCACGGCACAGGTGAACATTTCGTTAGAGGAGTCATTCCATTTGGACTGCATTTTGCAATTCGGAACTATAAATTCTGGCTCTTCTGAAGAAACACTTATGTGCATAGGGAAACTAATGGCACATACGTTGTTTTTAAACCGGGGTAGAATCTATAAGTCCAAATTGCAAAATGTAGTCCATTTAACACCTGCTCATACGAGGATACTACGCAATATTCAACATAGCCGACGCCAATCCACCAAAAAGCATTTGACGGGACGATGGTTCTGATAACAATCGGCGTGTTTAGATTCACATTTTTCTCGCGTTGAAAGATATCCGCCTTGATTGATCTCGTGCCCTCCTCAACTTGCGCGCGGAAGCGTTGGCCATGTTGAGCGCAGGATCGAGTGGAACGACTCCTCTATCGTGATGTTCATCTGCGTTTCAAAGTTTGCCGATGCGCTTGTCGTGATTTTTGAGACAATATCTGTAAGAAACAACTCTTATTTTTGCTGAAGCAAAAATTTGCAATAGACCCATTAACAACTATTTTTGGCTCAGCCATGAACGCACTTACATGGTTGTCAGCGGCGTGGCGTGAATGATCGATTATCGATATCTCGCCTTTTGAAGCTATGGTAAAGAATCGATTATCAGGGTGTTCGCTGCGAACACCCTGATAATCGATCTTTTTTCATAGGTTGGAATGGCAGATCAATCGATACATCGCAAATCACGCCACGCCACTGATGGTTGTAGATTCTTAATCTATCAATAAAGAAATAAAAGCCAAAAACAATTTGTTTTAAAAAAAAAACCGCCCATAGCAACCTCTTATATAGATCGCTTCATTTTCTCACTTTGTCTATCGATTTCAACACTCAGGCCGGTGGTGGGGTTTTCGATGCTTTTGGAGGAGGAGACTCAAAGTTTTTAATCAAAAATTTGACTTTGGATCTAGGGGGTTTTCGATGCTTTTGGAGGAGGAGACTCAAAGTTTTTAATCAAAAATTTGACTTTGGATCTAGCACGTATTCAGTCCACCAATGTATCACGTATCGTGTACTGTTACCTCTGGAAAGAAGTGTCCTAACTCAAGCAGATATATTCCTATTTCCCGCTGAGAGCATATTCCTCTTGAATCGAGCAAAAATTGATGTCTATGTCAGGAAAAAAATGGGCGGAGCTTAAATTTGCTTGATTCAAACGGTTTTATTCTTGATTCACGAGTGAATCTTCTTGAAGTTATGTAAGTCATTTTTCCTGAGTGCGCGGAAAACAAAAAAACAATAAGTGTATTTAATTAACCTAGTTTACTCTAATAAAGCCTCCAAAAGCAGAGAGAAATATGACAGTGGCCTGGCGTGAATAATCGATTATCGATATCTCGCCATTTGAAGCTATGGTTAGGTATCGATTACTAAGGTGTTCGCTGTGCACCTTGACAACACCCTGATAATCGATCTTTTTTCATGGGTTTAAATGGCACAACAATCGATGTATCGCAATTCACGCCACGCCACTGAAATATGAATGAACCGAGTCCGTGTTCTCCCGTACAACGAAAGGGAGAGTCCGCCGTTTCCCAGACGAAAGAGCGTAACTCAATTCCAAGGTTGCAAAATTGACTGAAACAATTTAAGTTTTTACAAGGAAGTAATTGTGCAATTTTCATCCAACATTTTACTGATTTTCGTCCGAGATCAGAAGAAAAATCAGTGAAATTTCCAGTCGGAAACGCCCAAGATTCTCTCGGTAAAAACGCAATGTGCGGGGTGAAATTTGGCAGCAATGAAATGCAGTTACGTTCTTCCTCAATAGGAGCGACGAGTTATGAAGCGGTAAGAGCGGGTGAAGTGATAAAGTTCTCCCGCCTCGCCGAGATTGTAGATTCCTTTCGATGTGTCGTGTGAACACTTTTTAAATTAATATAAAGAAGCATCAGGTCTACGTGACGACCTCCCCCATCCCCTCGCCTATCCACCGGTCACGATTTCTATCGTCATGGAACGAGCCGTAACTTTGTAAGCCGGTTAAAATTATAGCCATACCACCCTACCTGCGGTTACTCCACGTATCTGTCATCTGCTCTCCGCGATTTACAACCTCTGACTGTTAGATAGCTTCGCACAGTGGGTCGAGTCAATAGGAGGAGGTAGGAAAAATTCGGAAACTGTAAACGCTCATAACTCCGCTTATGCCAAACTTTAAGGTTCTAAACTTGGCTCCATTCGTTTCCACATGACACCTCTAGGAGCCTGCACCCCTTGAACTTTAGCATTCGACGAAATAAACATCAAAATTTGCAGTTTTTGTTACAAATTTTATGTCCGACCTCTCTAATTGACTTGATCCACTGTGCGTTGTTAACTTAATGCGATGGAAACGGAAGGCGATATTCTTTCTCGCGAAATAAATTTTGACCGAGGATTGCCTTCGTCTAAAGCAACGATGGTTTATGTCTTTCATGGTTAACTTGAGAAGTGCTACAAAATCTTAAATAAAATAAAATTGTTGTCTATTCTGATGTTTAATACCTACCCATGGAATGTTGAATGCTAAAAAAAAACCTAAAATCATCCTCATCAAAGAGTGTCTCGGTGGAAATTATCACGATTTTTTCCATGATACAATTTTCATCTCTTTGAGGCATTGTTCTTGCTGATACTGTTGATTTAAATAATTTTCAGTTACACCTTCACAAGTTATCCAATAATTCTCTAATAATTACGTGAATGTCTTGTCACAATTACTACCGTTTATAAGTAGGATTTATCATTTAATCTTGTAAAAAGTGAAGGGTTGGATCGATAGTTTACAGGTTTTTGTGTTTCTTTGTTTCAGCTGGACTTACAACTCCAAGACGAAGGAGGTGGTGATATTAGTAGTTTTATAACAAATGGGGAATGGGATCTGTTAGGTAAGTAATAACACATGATGTATGTTTTGGTATCACGAGAAGCAATATTCTGTTTTCGTCCTGTGACCAATCTTAAAAAAGTCCTGTCAAGAAAGATCTTGCAATAGAAAAGAAAGTATTTTAATGTAACACTTACTGACGAGAGTTTGGTGTCCAGTTTGATCCCAGTAAACTTTGGTCTCTTCGGCGTGCGAGACGTTTGAATGAACTCAATAGAAAACCCTGTTTGCACACTTGAATGATAATATTGGAAATTTTCAATGTTCTCATTATCTTGCACATGCCATAAAGTCATTTTTTGTAGAAACGACGTGTAAGCTTTGCAACGCCGCTCAGTTTGTACGATGGTTTTTAAAATGTATGGCCAACTAAACAACATAAAAGTAGTAAACAAATTCTTGGGGGCAAAATGCTTGTTTGGTTATTAAACTGGCCGTCTGCAAATGATGCGCCAGGCTGGACGTTTAGCAGCACTGCAAATCTCATTCGTTGTTTCTACAAAGAAGGACGCAACTTTGATGAGAAAACATCAATGTTCATCCTTATAATTGATTTCTGACTTGTCACGTTCGCGCAAAAGGGTGCTATGGTTTTATACGAGGTGTGATCAAAAAGTTCCCGGACTGGTGCCGCCCTGGGCTGAAAAATGGCCCAAACGAGCTAAACTTAGGCTCGTTTGTAAGCTTATACTCTCACGAGTACACTCCTTTTTAGTTTTTGAAAAAATATCAATTGGTTTTTGCACAGTGTCGATTTTACGGAGACGTGTTTGCGTCGCATGGCGATTTTTTTAATTCAAAAAAATAAATTTTGAAAAGGGCTGAAAAATGGTCCAAACGAGCTAAACTTAGGCTCGTTTGTAAGCTTATACTCTCACGAGTACACTCCTTTCTAGTTTTTGAAAAAATATTTATTAGTTTTTGCACAGCGTCAATTTTAGGGAAACGTGTTTGCGCCGTGCGACGATTTTGTCTGCGAACGAGAAATGACCAACATCCTTTTCCAACTTTGAGGTGGCTGATAAGACAGGTGCATCCAGCGATCACGCTGATATGAGTCTATCCTACCTCTGGTGTACTTGCACAAGATAAACCACTATTTTTTACCTGAAATGTGTCACTTGGAACGCATCAAGAAGCAATTTTTCGAAAAAAAAAAACGAAAAACTCGAAAAATTGCATCTTGATGCGTTCCAAGTGACACATTTCAGGTAAAAAATAGTGGTTTATCTTGTGCAAGTACACCAGAGGTAGGATAGACTCATATCAGCGTGATCGCTGGATGCACCTGTCTTATCAGCCACCTCAAAGTTGGAAAAGGATGTTGGTCATTTCTCGTTCGCAGACAAAATCGCCGCACGGCGCAAACACGTCTCCGTAAAATTGACGCTGTGCGAAAACTAATAAATATTTTTTCAAAAACTAAAAAGGAGTGTACTCGTGAGAGTATAAGCTTTCAAACGAGCCTAAGTTTAGCTCGTTTGGGCCATTTTTCAGCCCAGGGCGGCACCAGTCCGGGAACTTTTTGATCACACCTCGTACCTTCGCAGCCATGTACGATATACAACGTTTCCTTTGTGACAACCGGGAAGTTTGGGGTGAATCAACAGTGAAAGTAAAGTTTACTGCACAATTTTAGCTGAAAATGGATCAATTTTGCATTCAAGAGGATTTCATTGTTGATTACTACAACATTCCGCCCGTGAAATATGAATTTTAAGCTATAGAGTTATGCGGACACGAAAATCAATAATTTGATTTAATAAATCGAGCGCAATTTCTCGCGCGTTATGACTTTGTGAACTTCATTTTAGGATTTATAGAGTAGAATTTTTGAGGAATTAGCTGAAAAGCGTGGCAAGATGTAGCGGATCCGTTAAAACTATCGCATGCCATCTTCGCATCGCGCTCTTTTCATGTAGCCAAATCTTTAATATTTCAAGAGCGGGAAGATAGAGATAAAAAGCTGTCCGACGGTTAACTTGTTGCATCGGCTGGATTTGAAGTGTCTTCGTTGCCATCGGCGAGTGCCTCAGAAAGTGCGATGACAAGAACACAAAAGTCGCGAGGATGCGTTGTTCTGCCGTGCCAGGGCAAATGCCGTATGAACCCTCAGACGATGCCAAATTACCTTTGACAAATCGCTAATTTACAGGAAACTTTTTCCATATTTTTCTGTCAATTTCTCAGATAATTTTGTTCGTAACTTTATCTCAATTGCTTGAACAATTCTGGGACAAATATTCAGAACTTTCCTCAAGAATAAACGTTTTATCGGGAAAAATTTGGCAACTATCGAATGATCATACGGCGTTCTTCCTTAGCAAGGCAGTGTTGGCGTTGTGGCCTTGATCCCCACCAGATTTTGTCCGTGCTCTAGTACCACTTATGGTGATTGAATATTTGAAGTGCGTTTAATAGGAAGGAACCAAGCGACATCAAGATCGAAACCAATGTTTCTTAAGATATCTTCCTCCATAAGGCTCAACGTTTTCACCCTCGTATTCTTTCTCTCTCACAGCCAGTTATGTTCAAAATTACTCTTAAATTATTTTTTTCCGAAATGTAACTTAGGTTTTACCTTACTGATTCTGTTATTATTAATTTATTTCTGTTTCTAGTTCCTCCATTCCTTAATAATTTTAAAATGCGCTGCATAGTTATGCACGTATACTGCTCATTTTGCTATCATGTTCAATGTTAAAACGAATAGCGGCCTCCACCAACTTGACTTGAACTTGACTTAAACCAATAGCATAAAAACGAGACCAAACGTAGGTTAGCCATTTTCCCAAAAAATACTGTGTTTTGGAGGTATGCATTTCAATTCATGACATTTTTATATTTAAAGAATCATGCGAAGGATGGAAATGCATGGTGTCTTTCATATTTCGAGAACACACAATTTCGGTTTTTGTCAAGGTTAATGCTAAACATTTGAAGTTTGAGGGTCTTCACCACTCCTTTCTTGCCGGCAAAAATCTAATGGTTCCGCTTCCTGCATCCTTTTATCTCTTGTGTTCTCGAAAAAATAGATCCTTAACCGCTCATCTCAGATTGCGCTAGGTTTTTCCATCGTGGTGACAAAAACAAAACAAAAAATGCTAACTTGGTGTCTGTCGAACAGATCTGAGTGAAACTTGTTTTGTTTGGTTGCATCAGTCTTCGACATTTTCATTGACTCTTAAGTCTGACCAAATTCCATGACATACCAAGAGGAAATTGGGAAATATCGTAACATTACCTAACAACGTGTTCCTAATCATCATACAACAGACCAACACAAAGTATTTGAGCACACAACATAAAATATGTGCAATTTATTTTACATTTTGAAGGAAAATAATACCAACTACAGAGCACATTCATTTCTCCTATTTAATTTTTATCGATTTTTTTTTTAAATTTTGTTTTTCCCGCTTTTCCATTTCCCAAAAACGAATCCAGCCCGAACGATTCGAGCACACCCTATAATTCCCACACGTCTCTAGTTCCGTTTAGCAGGAATACGGTCAATGCTTACGCGTAACATATTTTTATAAGCCATTCAAAAACGTCTCTCGGTCAAATTTTGCTGTTACAAATTCCTGGCTCACTAGACCGTAGGAACGTGCCGTTATGCTCTGGAATTTTAAAAAAATGACCTAAAATCTGGAAATTACACCGAAAAAAAAGTATCGCAATCCCAACTATACTCCCAGCTGATTTTAGCGCCAGATATTACAGCAGTTGCACAAGCCAGAGGTATGGTCAAGTCAGCTGGAAGTGTGGTTGGATCAACCATACTTCTAGCTGGTGCCCATGGTCACGGTCAGCATTAACTTTACCGCTGGCTCGTGCCTACACACTTCTAGCCAGTGCAACTACTCTTATGGCTGGGGCCAAAATCCTCTAGAAGTATAGTTGATACCTTTTTTTCAGTGTATGGATCGACTATCGTCTCGTTATCCGAAGTGCTGAAAAACCACCTTAAATCTTGATGATCCCTCTAACTCTATTTACCGGGAAGTGGTGCGGATCTTCTCGTCTTTTTACGTGGAGATGGTGGCTGCTCCTCCTCCTCCCCCTCCTTAATTGTATTCATTACCTCGAAGGATTTTTCACGGGAGGCCGATCGCGACGGCCCGCGTCCACTCGAGGTCGACGAGCCTCCCGACGAGGAGGGTTGTCCTGGAGGGATGGCAGCTATTTCCGGTGGCAACTCCTTGTATCCACCCGGGGACGCTCCGTCTTCCAGGTAAACTGTGAGACCCTGCCTTAGTAACTCCGGTATAAATTTTTCCTGCCCTCCCTTAAATGCCTCTTTGATTTTATAGAGATCGCGACCTTTCTTTCTTAGGATCTCAAGCACTTGAGAGTTTAATCCGCAATGACACTTCAATTCATCCGTTTCCGAATCCTTTTTTCTATATGATTTTATCTTACCCAATGAGAGCGGCCTCTTACCCACACCATCATCGAAGTCGACCAATCCCATAAGTCGTCGGCATTGGGCATGACACATCCTCGTGAGTTCTTCTCCGAACCTTTTCGCGGGCGGAGGGTTCTCCTCGTTTTGAACCGCCTTGCCCTTCGATTGCACCCACTCTTCGACCTCCGGTTCCTCCGATTTTACCTCCTTTCCCTTTTCCGAGGGGTGTCCCGAGGGAGTTTTATTATCCCGAGAGGTGACCCGCCGCTCGAACCCGTTAGCCATCAACCATTTTCTGGCCGCCTGATCGTCAAACTCGCACTCTTTGAATGCGGTTACGCTTTTTCCTGCACGCTCCAGGACACTATAGAAGTCTTGGCTGTATGTGCACTTGCATTTTAACTGCCCGTCTTTGTTCACCTCCATGCGCCCACCAGTCTTCATCGGTACCCTCGTGGGTGGGTCCCCTTCCACGATGCTCCCTTTATCCTTCTTGCACTGTTCATCGCAATCCGGGTCTTCCGCTAACTTGAAACCGTTCTGCCGTAACCACGATATGGCCTTCCCGAAGTCCTGCTCTTCTTTTTGGAACGCCTTCAAGTCGAGGCCCGCCTTACGTATGACAAAGTAAAGAGAGCCGCTGTACATGCACTCACATTCTGGCTTTCCGTCAGGCCCCTTCCCCATTTTCCCAGTTTTGATCGGTATATTTTTGCCCTCACGGACAATTGACCCCCATTTCCTCCCGCACTCCTGACTGCACTCCTGGTCGGTCGTCGGCTCTGAAACCCAGCAGGGTGTCAAGATAAAGTTTGAGTTGAAATCCGAATCGAACCCAGAGACAAGAGACAAGGGTATTTTAATATAGTATAAGCACTGTCCTCCCTCCCCACAATAGGAGGACAGTGATCATACAGTAAATATATATAAAAATGTATAGAAATAATTTATATAATTATTAATAATGAACATTATTAAATATATAATTTAGATTTAAATATTTACTAATGTTAGTAATAGAGAAGGAGAGGTAGAATAATATATATAT
>NW_017548293.1:515591-525720 GCF_001854935.1 Bemisia tabaci | reverse complement strand
GCTCAAAAAACCGCAAATTTCTTACGCAGTTTGTGAAGTTATGAGTGCATTTCAGAGTTTGCCGATGCGCTCATCGTGATTTTTGAGGCATTATCTATAAGAAACAACTCTTAGTTTTGCTCTAGCAAAAGTTTGCAACAGGCCCATTGCAATCATGGACCCCAGCGCGCAGCCGGCAGGTCAGCCGTGTTATAACTTCCATGTAACTTAAATCTATTGTCTTATATAACTTTATTTAGATTATCTTTTATTATCCTGATTGTATGCGTCAGGTGATCATTTTTCTTACACAAAAAATAAACAAATTATACCATCAAACTTTCGGTTTCTTAGTTCCTTAAATACATCTTTACCTCGTATTTCAGATATGACAGATTTCCTGTCACACTTTACGTTTTACGCTGATGCTGCTCATCAATATTGAATGTAATTTTATGTGATTCTTCTTTGCTCACTAAAAGAGCTCACACATTTTTAGTAGTGTACTCTTGATAAAAATGAATTATAAGCATACCCTTTTGAACACTAACCTCTATATAGGAACGTATTTTAGTGGTTTCAGTATAACCGCGTGTACACGATATGAAACCATTTAAAATTTTACATTGACAGAATGAATGTAGAAAACGGCTGTAGGTGACTGTTTGAACACCGAGGTAAATCACTTTGCCTGCACAGATTATGAAGGCGAAATTGTGTTGAAGTCAGGTGAAATAGGCCATGAGAGGAGGTATGGGAAGGCGGAGATGAAAATAATAACATGGCTAAGAAGTATTCAATTTCCATCGATTGCCCAAAAAAATCCCACAAAGATAATAAATATTAACTTTTAACAGCAACGGAGTGAATGAGAACGAAAAACGAAGAATGTTTGTAAATGCCCGAGCGAGGGCGAGCTCTCCAGCACAGTGGTGTTGACGCCTGCAGCCTGTTTTGAATTCCGCACTCTTCGCTTAAAAACGTTGTCTTTTTTGTGATGCTGACCAGAAGGTCGCCGTAAACCGCTCCATCCCGACTAAAAATGCACTCACACAAAAAATCGACAAAGTTGCGACAGTTTGAGTGAAAAACAAGACCCATTATTTTTTGAATATTCCAATTATTTAGTCCTATTCAACTACCAAAAATAGATGAACTAACTATAACAAAGAAAAATCTCGATATAGAAAATAAGTAATATAATAAGATTAACGGAATTAATTTTATTAGTGTAGAAAAAATAAGAACGCAATTGAGTTGGAGGGCGCTTCTCTCAGTGGCAGAAGCAAGTAATATAGTTGCTCATACTTTTTCAGTCAAATTAAACACGAAAAATACCTTAAAACAAAGTAAAAAATATTCCAGGCGAAGGATTGATCCATGACCTCCGGATTTTCAGCCGGACGCGAAGGCACTCGGCCACACTGGCGACGCTTTTGTGATGAGAAATACTACACTTTTTAACTGAAAACTTGACCCATGTCTCAGAGAATGAGGAGGCGCGTTCAGAAATTGCGTACGCTTATTGGCCACATGCTTCACAGTTGTTTCGAAGCTCCACAGTAGCGTCTCGGCCCAATGACTTTGGCCCTGAGGCAAATTAATATTTGGATTCTCATGAATTAAATCAAGAAATCGTTCAATATTAACGTCTGATTTTGGCTTTTACAGACGTAATGGGTCCTTTGGCGAAATTTTCCACCATGTACAATGCTCCCTTTTTTTTTGTCTTGCAATTTGAGGGGGGTTTTTCTGTCCACTAACATACTAGCAAAAAAATTGGAAAATGAACCAATCACAGCAATACGTCACTAAATGAAGGGATTACGTGACTACTCCTAAAAAAATACTCCTCGGAAATTAAAGATCAGAAATAAATTTTTAAGCACGGCGAGGACCTTAAAATAATGTAACCCGGAAATCCGTGCACATTCTACGCATATTTTTAAAAATAACAGTTAACGAACAAGATCAAAGTGTTACTGCCTGTACCAAAACGGCTACGACAACACGCTATGTCCCATGTATACATGTTACAACGAGGAGTCGATCGGCTGGAAGTCGCATCTGGTAAACCAGAGACGCTCAAAAATTAGAGCCCTCCACAGTTTTTAGAGAGCGTCTTACTGCCTCCTCACGATTAATCCGCTCATCCCTTTGACTTTTTGAAATTATCATTTTCCATCTCAAAATATTGGCTATCAATAAACTAATTATTTTACCACTTTCTTAACATATTTTTCTGAATTCCTCAGGCGGAATTGCTGTCAAAAACATCTAAACTTATGTCTCGATTTACGTTTTTCACTATTTTTGAGCTCGGAACGTTTTATCCGCAACATAATACTGACAACGATAAATTGTTCATAATCCAATTCTGAATCTTTTGTGAGTCGCGGAAACTCATCTAAAGAAATATCGGCAAAAAAAAAGCCAAAGTCACTCAGGGATTACTGAAATGGCGTGTAGAATGAAACAAGGTTGGTCAGCGGACGATTGTGTTCGATATAATCAGAGAGGTATATCGATTAATCGGTCATTTAAACCTATGGAAAAGTATCGATAAACAGGCTGTTCGCAGCAAACACCTTAACAATCGATTATTTACCACAGCTTCAAATGGGGAAATATGGATGGTTCGCAAAGCACGCCACATCACTGCACCGAAGATATATGTAATACCCATAACGAGAATATGTTCCCATTGAAAACGGAGGAGGGTCCCGATTTATTTTTACCAAAACTGTTATAACTTCGTTCATTTGTGACCAAATGAGTTGACCTCCAATTCAACTAAGCTTTCGAGTTCACCTTTGAATTATAACCAAGATCAAGGCTCTAGCTAGCTTAGTTTTTGAATTTGCGAAACAGTCCGGGCATTTTTTAGACAGCCCATGCATTTAAATCTTCCCAACGATAAACCCTTCATGCGTTTGACGTATAACTGCATGCAGTTTTCTGACTGTTTATGAGGCAAATGAGTTATTGCTTTGATAAAATTGCGACTAAGCTTGCCGACCCCATATTTATGATAATTTTACTTACTAGCAAAAAAGTTAAGGAGTGTGATCGAAAATTAAATCTTAACGCAAATAATATCATATTTTATTTAAACATTTGACAGAAATAGATTTTAAAGTCACAATAAAATGAGATTAATTAATAATAAAACATTCTCATAAATAAACTAAGCATGCTGCAAAGTTTAAAACACAATACCGCCTGCCTGCTAACTGACAGATTTAAAGGACAAAGAAAAAACTTCGCCATTTTCCGACTTCGGAATTGACCATAGTGAGAAATAGAGGAGAAAGGAACGGTCAATTTCGTCAAGAATAATTACTAAATATATCGAAGTTTAACAATTGCTCTTCCTCTGTTTCACTAGAAGGTGATGAGTGTCTCATCCTTTCTTCCCCTAGATATATGAATGTAATGAGACATATGACGGACGTATGATTGAGATAGGGTTTGCAATTTTTCTTTAAACATTACAGCGTCATTATACAGTACTTCTATGGAGGATTGGAAAAAAACTAAAAACATCAGCTTGCATATTTTATACCGTGGAATGCGGCAGAGTTGCTAACTTATTTTCGCCAAAATTTTCGTCTTGGCTGTATTGTTCCTTAGCCCTCGGTGTTTAGGAAAATAAAATAAAAGTATTTTAATCATAAATGGCATGCATCCCGTTCATATCGTAAAGACTACGCCACGGTCCAGTCTAGCTGCCTTAAAGTTCAACAATTTCTCTTCATCTGTTTCACTCGGAGGTGATGGGTGTCCCATCCTTTCTTCCCCTAGATATATGAATATGATGAGATCATGACCTTTTCTAGCTGCCTAAAATCTTAATGATCTTTCGCACTCTCCCTCTGAGGAGATGAGGATCTCCTCGCCTCTCTATTTGGAGATGCTAGCGATCTCCTCGTATTTTTATCTGCAGATGGTGGCTGCTCCTCCACTCTCCACCTATTCGTTTTGAGTCCTTCCGGAAATCCTTTCTTCCCATTGTTTTTAATCGCTGCAGTGCTACATGTTGGGAGCTGACACCTTCTCCTCATTTCCGGAAGGACTCAAAACGAATAGGAGGAGATTGGAGGGGCAGCCACCATCTGCAGATAAAAATACGAGGAGATAGCTAGCATCTCCAAATAGAGAGGCGAAGAGATCCTCATCTCCTCAGAGGGAGAGTGCAAAAGATCATTAAGATTTTTGGCAGCTAGAAAAGGTCATAATCTCATCATATTCATATATCTAGGGGAAGAAAGGATGGGACACCCATCACCTCCGAGTGAAACAGATGAAGAGAAATTGTTGAACTTTAAGGCAGCTAGACTGGACCGTGACGTAGTCTTTACGACATGAACGGGATGCGTGCCATTTATGATTAAAACACTTTTATTTTATTTACCTAAACACCGAGTGCTAGGGAACAATACAGTCAAGCCGACAATTAATTTTGGCGAAAATAAGTTAGCAACTTTGCCGCATTCCACGGTATAAAATATGCAAGCTGATGTTTTTAGTTTTTTTTCCAATCCTCCATGGAAGCACTGTATAATGACGCTGTAATGTGAAAAGAAAAATTACAAACCCTACCTCAATCATACGTCCGTCATATGTCTCATAATATTCATATATCTAGGGGAAGAAAGGATGAGACACCCATCACCTTCGAGTGAAACAGGAAGAGCAATTCTTAAACTTCAAGCGTCCTCCCTTCCTCTTTCCTCCACTTTCCTTTCTCCCCTATTTCTCGTTATGGTCAATTCCGAAGTCGGAAAACGGCGAAGTTTTTTCTTTGTCCTCCTCTTCTTCTTTTTCGGGGCAATGGCTCTTACCCCTCATCAGTAGTCGTAATCGTCGCTTGACGTTTTTCGAGGGGGTTTGGATTTTTTGGGTTCTTTGGGTTTTTTGGGTGGTTTGGGGCACATGACATTGACATACTTTCCACCTTTACGCAAATTCCACCACCATAACCACTTGCACCCCTTAGCTTTGCCTTCAAAAAATGCCGTTTTGAAATGGGAGGTGTTAATTTTTAACTTATCTAAGTGAGGATACACTTCAGGGTTGATTTTGCATTTACACTCCAGTGGGTCTTGTTCGTCTCTCGGAATCTCAATTGCCAAAATCTGGGTGTCCGAAGGATCGTTTTCGTCTACATCCGTGGCGATTGGTATCCTCCCGTGAGGATCATTTTTAAAGAGGCTTTTTTTGAAGCCGACGTATCCCTGAGTCACGCGGCAGTTGTGCTCACATTCCAAATCGGGCGTTTCCTCTAACTCGTACACGTCGCGATGTGCTTGTATCGCACTCACCGACAAGCCCTCAGCTATCAACCAGTTTCTTGCCTCCGTAGAGTTATCCTCGCGTTTTTTGAATGCGGCCACGTCGCAGCCCTCGTGCTCCAGGAAATGATAGAAGTCTTTGCGGTACCTGCACTCACATTCGCCTATCTCATTATCGATATTCTTCAGGTGCCCAGTTTTGAGCAGGACATGGTGTGATTCTTCCTGCTGGTTCCCGTCTTTGCCAGTCTCCTCGTGCCCGCTTTTGTGAAGTCGCGATCCTGCCTCCCCGTTCCCGTGTTGGAACGACACCTTACGCCCTTTTTTGCCCGTTGACTTTTCCTTCCCGTTAGCGTCGCTGATTCTTAAAATGCCAATCTTCTTATGCTCCGATTTGCGTGGTTTCTTTTTTTGGACGTACCCTCCTTCCTGCACGCACACTTGATCGCACGTCTCCAGATTGAGCCTCAATTTATAACCGTGGTCCTTCAACCATTGTGTCATCTCCCAATAATCCGTCTCGACTGCTTCGAGGTTCGCTTCGTCTATGATGTGCTTCAGTTCCGAGAGGTTAAATATGCAGTTACACTTTCGAGGTATATACTGCATTACCCCAGTTTTGATCGGTACATTGGAGTGTCCGTGCTCGACGAACCCATAGCTCTGCTTGCAATCATACTTGCATTTCTCGATTAGGCTCGGATCTGAAACGAATCAGTAAGTCGAGATAACATGTAAACCAAAATTTGAATCATAGTTTTGTTACAGCATTTCTTCAGTTAATTTTACATAGTAGCCGGTAATCATGTTCACCTAGAGGTATATGTAAAGAAATCTCAGTAACAGAAAATCTCGCAAACTTTTATCACGTCTTCCCGCAGTTTGGGGGTTCACTGGGTGATCTGCCGTGCTAATGAAAAACGCCGTATAAACATTCGAGCGTTGTAAAATTTTTTCCGAAAAAATGTTTATTTTTGAGAAAAGTTATGAATATTTGTCAGAGAAATTTTCGAAAACCGTAGGTAAAATTGGGAACGAAATTTTCTGAAAAATTGGAAGAAAAATGTTCACAAATGTGCTTAAAAATTCATGATTTACCAAAGGAAATTTGGCAACGCCTGAAGGTTCATACGGCGTTATTCGTTAGCACGGCAGTTCAGTTGCCGCTATTAGGGTAAGAGCTCAGCGCCAAGTTGCTTTTCTTTCGCGTGGCCTCGGATGTCACTTTAAACTGTTTAAGTGTGCAGTGTGAAAGTGGATTTTCTCACATGATTTGTTTCCTCAACTCATATACTTGATGTAAATTCAAACCAATAATCTTTACATTATAAACTTTAAATAATAGCTTTATTAAACTTTAAGCATTTTATTTCATCAACTTAAATAAGCATTTTGCATGGATGAATGACGTGCCTTATCAACAAACTGTGTTGGAGCTCACTGTTTTTTTAAACTCTTTTCTCGGTTAAATCTGATGCCGGCGAATAAAATACCCACGGGTCCGATAAAGGCGTGGGGCGGTTTAAATTAAAAATTTCGTTCCACGGCTCGTTTTAAATACGTGCTTGTCGTTGCCACAGCCCGTGGCCGCAAATTCGTGACACTAAGAGCCCAAAAGCTCAGGCGGAATGAATCGAGATGAAATTTAATTATTTATCGACACGAATTCAGGAATCAATGTAATGATACAAGTAATGATAATAATGAATGACTCGAGATTTATATACGTGTCACATGGTATTCAAATCCAATTTTTCTCCCGGTATATTCTCTCATGAATCCGTTGAAAATGTATATCGATTAAGACACCATCGAAGGAAGACCCAAAATAGGTACACTATTTATACAATTTGAGCTGTCAATTTCGGAAATTTACACATAATGGCTTGATCAGCCTTTGTCGTAATGTTTACGCGGTTTTCCCATTAAAAACTAGACTCTGAAATAGGTGGCTGTATCTTCAGTGCTTTTTTTTTTTTTTTTTTTTTTTTTTTTTTTTATATAATAATTTATTGGTGACTATACAACTTGTAACCAATTTTGACAGAAATTGGCACGAAGGCCTATATGTACATTCTAATTATGAAAAGAGTACCTATAAAACATAAGTAAAGATGGTACAAAATTATTAAAAGAAGAATATACGTAAATTGATAAATTAAACTATAATTATACATTAAGTTGGGTTTAAGTTGGGTATCTTTACTGCTAACACTGTTAAAAAGCAATGATTTACTCCAAATGAATAGCCGGCGTGAAAAAAAAAAATCCAGCGCGAATTTCGCGCCGTACTCTGAGTGAATAGATCGGAGCGTAAATATCACAAACGACGGACGAATTAGTTGAGGTACCCCCAGTGGCGTGAATTCAGGACCTCCTGGTATGAACGCCGAATGGCAACTGGTAGCGCACTCGTCTATCACCGCCGCGACTCGAATTCGAATCCATGCTGCGACAGTTCCGTTTTACGTTTGACTGTCAGATTTTCACTCCGGCCAGAGCGCGGAATTCGCACCGGATCCAGTGGCGTGGCGTGCTTTGCGATGTATCGATTGATCTGCCATTTAAACCTATGGAAAAGGATCGATAAACAGGGCGTTCGCAGCGAACACCTTAATAATCGATTCTTTACCATAGGTTTAAATTACATACCAATCGATACATCGCAATTCACGCCACGCCACTGACCGGATCCATGCACTCAGAGTAACAGGTGGTCAAAATGGCAACTGAGTAAGCATGAATTTCGCGCCGGGATTTTTAACAGTGTGCCACATGGTATTCAAATCCAATTTTTCTCCCGGTATGTTCTCTCATGAATCCTGAAAATGTATATCGATTAAGACACGAGGGCATCGACAAAGGAAGACCCAAAATACAGTATTTATACAGTTTGAGCTGTCAATTTCGGGAATGTACACATAACGGCTTGATCAGCCTTGGTCGTAATTTTTGCGCGATTTTTCCCATTAAAACTAGGCTCTGAAATAGGTGGCTGTATCTTCAGTGCTAACCTCTTTATCCTGCCTACACCTCTTTCGTTGCCCAATGGATCTCATCATTGACAAATTTTCCTGTATGAAAATGAAACATTAGAATATCAGAGATGAATTAGCGAAGAGATAACTTACTACACAAAGCTGGACCTATGATGAAAAGGCCCACCGCAATCAGATTGCCGAACGAAGTCATTGCGCGGCCGCCCTGAGGACACGTCAAAGGTAAATCGAATCGTTTAGACTATTTTTCCAATCGAAACAGGAGTCCGAGACAACAGAACAAGGTTAAAATGAAACATCATCACAACCGAAACTGCAAAACTGTTGTTAACATGTGCGCTCTTTTATAGGTGAGTACCAGATGCATTTTGAAGGGGAAAAAATGTAATTTTGACGTGTTATTTCAGTAACGCGGCCCATAGTAGAAAACAAACTGCTGTTTGGTACTTCATAATGAGTTTTATATCAGAAGAAACGCTTGATTAGAAGCCTACTTCCCCTCTCATGCAGCCCGTTAAGCCTCGTTTTTCTACCAAAATCGCATGGCTCACGTAACGGATTCTACTTCATTACATTTGTTTTGCCGAATTAGTCGAACAGATGATTCATTCTTTAGACCATCATTCGCAAAACGGAAGGCTATACAGAATGCAGTCGGTCTTAATGAGTAACTCCTGTATCTGTATTGCGTCCAGAATTCGCTCATTAATTTGCAGGTTTGATACTTTTTATGAGCTTGCCTGCTTCTCGCAACATCCACAGTTTACAATCTTGTATTTACAGCTGTGCACGGAAAGTCTCACATTGAGTAGATGAAAAATAATTTTAGAAAAAACTGGATGTTTCGGATGAGCGTAATATGAGTAATACTGCCGTGCTAAGGAAACACGCATATGAACTTTTAGGCGTTGCCACATTTCCTTTGATAAAACACGCATTTTTCCTGATAAACTTGCGAATAATTCTCTTTCAATTTTTCAGAACTTCTCTTTCGGAATTTAACCTGAAGTTCCTGAAAAAGTTAAGGAAAAATATTTATACTACTAACATAACACTGAAAGCGCTACCGTGCCCTTGCCGTGACACCCAACCGCCACTGATATAAACAAGCAGTGAACTCCAACACAATATGTTGATAAGGCGCGTCATTAACTCGCACATATCAACCCCTTTAGTTTTCATTTACAGAGATTTCAAAATAGGCAAACAGCACAACAAGAGAATTCACGATCCAACACTGCGAGGTCAAAGACGCACCTTGACGAGACCGTGTATTGTGAATGTAGAAAGCTATTCGATCGAATTTAAGTTTTTTGATCTGCCTCAAGCAAAATCTTATCAGATTCTTGAAGAAAAGTGCTACGGAATAATTGAAGCGAAGAAAGGAAAAATTGTGTCGAACTCCTAGAAGATAAAGTCGATTTAAAGGTATTTTGGGGCTAAAATACCCAAATCACCGGTAGTAAAAATCCCGTTATATTATTGAAAAGAAATTGACTCGATATAAATGCAATTGCATTAAATACGTCTTGATTTTGGTATTTTAAACGTCTTTCCATGCAAAGAAGTTCAACCAAGTCGTTGCTTTATTCATTCATGAATTGAAAGTAAGCAATCTACATCCCGAAAATCTACTGATTTGCCGTAAAACATTGCAGAAACTTGATATACCAGGTCGATGCACCCACTCGTTGAATTTACCAACCAATTTCGTGAGTGTAAATGTGTGAAAATCAATATGCTATAGTCATTTTGGGTGCATTTATTTTTCATGAAACAATAATAATTTCAATCCCGAAAAACCATCAATTTTCCGTATAAAATCGAAAAAATCAAAATATGTCAACTCCCCGACGT
>NW_017548293.1:410343-515324 GCF_001854935.1 Bemisia tabaci | reverse complement strand
TTTTTTTTTTTTTTTTTTTTTTTTTTTTTTTTTTTTTTTTTTTTTTTTTTTTTTTTTTTTTTTTTTTGGCTTAAACGATTCAAGAGACACTGTAGTCAAAAATATAAAGATTTTTCGATTTGGACGTATAAAAGATGTTTAACTCGTTCAGGCACACCGTGTATGGAGTACTGCTGTTATTCGACCCTTGTCTTCAGGTCAAAATTCTTACAAAGAAGCCCCTTGCAAGAGGCGAATTTTTTGTAATTCCTCCCAGTTTTTTCTCCGTTAGGTATATAATTGAATTGCTTGTCAAATTCTGAGGTCAATTATATCTAATTGTAATTTATACATTTCTTTTTTCCCCCTTTATTTTATTTTCTGTATGGAGAAGTTTTGTTGATTTCTTCGGATTTCGACTACTGTAACTTCTCTTCTATTCGGCCGATTTTTATGAATGAGACCTCTTTCAATTCGTCTTTGAACGGAGAGTAAGGTAAAAATTGCCAGGTACTCGCGAAACAATTTTTTCGAAAATTTGCTGGATTCCAGCGTGACGGTGAAATGGGTAATCGAGTGAAAGTAATTAAGTCTTGACTGTGGCGAGGGCCGCGAGGGTCGCCTTATTGTTCTTCAGCTGGGAGGCCACGCGGCGAACCGAGCCACGATCGGGACACTACCTGGGTTTCTGCCTGCCTGTGCACTGTTTTGGCCTGCTAGGGGAGTGAATTTCTGTATGGGCCACGGTTAGCACATGGTCTAATGAGTCTCGAGGCTTATCACAGATTGCACTTACGGGTATCTTGGCTGGCCCAGGCTATCAGAGCAAGGGGTACCAACTTTTGAAAAGCATAGCAGGGGTATGGAGATCTGTCAAAGCAACGTTTTGAACAAAACAGAGTGAGTGAAATTCTCATTCAAGGAGTGCCGAACTGGTCAGCCATCCTCGAATCAGTTCGCTTGCTTCCGCTTGTATATGCATATTTTAAATCAGCGCGTCGCATTCTTAGGCTTTTTTTTAAAAAAACCAAGTAACGTAGACTCTTGGTATTCACTGCACATAAACTAGAGGGCCCCCGAATGAGAAACAACTTTAAATCATAATTATTGACGGATAAATAAACTTTTTACACGCTTTGGAAAATCTCAGAAGTTCGCGGTAGTCACTTTTCGGTAAGGAACTAAGGGACTCGGTTATTGTATCGAGCAGGGTTCGAAACGATCGCAAAGGCGGTATACTACGTATACGCGCCAAAATGCAACTTCAACCACTTGACCCGGAAATTGACCATGAACAGAAGTTCTGAATACTTTAGGAGGCTTATGAAAAAAGAGCCCTTTTGTCTTGTATTCTGTCCAAAATTGTGTGACTTTGTGACCAACATTTTGTGACACGCATTATGTAGTTAACGTTTTATGTTTAGCATGTACGCGGTAACAGACGTTACATATTTTATGTCTGCTACTTTCCAATGATCTTCCAAACCATTTTTTTCCAATCATGGTACTAAAATCTACAATGTTAAGATACTTTACGGAAAGTGTTGGGGAAACTGTGTACTTATAACTATTGATTAATTAGTCGATAAACATTAGCAAATTGGCAACATTTTTTCCCCCAATTTAAACTCATTGAAATGTATCGATTCTTGAAGGGGCCAGGTGTTCCGACAAGAATCGATTATTTTATATAGGTTCAAATGGAGGAAATCTGGTGTTGCTAAATTGCTGGATCCGCCTTTGTCGATAAAATTGCTGCGCCAGAAAACCTGGGTCTCGCCCTTTTAGTTGATTCCAGCATGCCCTTCTTTTTGAAAACAATCACGTATGATGTATCCACAGAGAAAGTTGTTTCGAGGTATCTATCTACTATAATACTGTATGTTACCAATCCTGTTAGTAAGATCCTATCTGTAGCTAAATACGCTCTACTTGGTGTTACTAGTTAGTGTACTGTTAGTTCTACCCGCAATCGAATCACTTACGCAATAGAGAACCATTATTTCTATCTAATGCGTATAGAATCACCTTTTTGTACAAGGCAGTATCGAGTATTTATTGTTCCTGGAATAAACCAGAAGTCGTTTCTTTTTGCTTGATTCAGTCCAATTAACTTGGGATCTTATCTTCAAGTTTTGGCATAACCTAACTTAACCCAACTTAACCTAAACCTAACCTGACCTACCGGAGAGGTGTCTTACTTGATTACTCTCGAAAATGCTGACATAAATGAATCTCGGACCAAAGCTCGCGAACACGTTGTAAAAGTAGCCATAAAAGTTTGGTACATTTACACATAAAAGTCGCTTCTAAGTTGCGCTTTGGCGTTCTGCGACACCCAAGCGCCACATGTGTCTATCTTCCCAGAGGTTATCGGGCAATGGACCACTAGACAAGGTACGAATTTCAGCATTCTGATACATGTTTCTTAACCAAAATTTCACGTAGAACACGATACGTACAACGAAAATTATCGAGATCAACTCCTTACGAAGATATTTAAGGATTCTTGATGAGTGAATTCAAACCACCCGCTCATGAAAACTCAATGCTCTACGTGATTCACAGCGCGCGCTACACGTTTATCATGACGGTCTCTGCGATATAAAAATCTGGCAACCTCAATCTTGACGCTTTGGCTCAGCTATAGCAAATTGCTTGTAGTTTGAACAACACATGGTGGGAAATGAACATTGCTCGATAGAGAAGATCGCCGAAACCGTTGTAGAGCGCAATTGGACCCACGTAGAGCTTTGAGTTTCTTGTGAGCGGGCAGTTCAAACTCCTCGTGACCAATGTGAAATAAAAACGTTAATACATACATAAAGCCGCTTTTATCGCGCCGCCTCGCGCTCTGCGACGCCCAATCGACATTGCCCCCTATCCTCCCAGAGATCATCAGGCAATTGGCACCTTCTGATCTCCTCCTCCACCCCTTGGCGCCAACCTTTCACAGGACGTCCACGCCGTCGCCTTCCGGGAGGAACCCAATCGAAGACCTGCTTGGGCAACCGATCGTCTGCCATCCTTCGCACATGTCCATACCAGACCAACTGCTTTGACCTGATATCGTGCGAGATGTCCTTCTCCACACCCATTGTCTCGCGTACCTTCTCATTGCGGATACGCTCTTTTCTCGATATCCCAGCAGACCTTCGCCAAAAGTCCATCTCGGTTGCCCTAAGCATGTCTCCAGTTCTTTTCTTGAGTTGCCAGACCTCACTCCCGTAAGTTACGATACTCCTTACGATGACTTTGTAAATTTTTCAACAATTGCCTCGGTATAAACGGAAATAAACGGATTTATCGGCAAAACGTTAATATCTTCGTTTAAAGTTGGTTTCAGCAATTTTCGTTGCGCGAGTCGTGTTCTATGTGAAGTTCTGGTCAAGAAACATGTATCAGAATCCTTTGACTCGTACCTTGTCCACTAGACAAGGTGCGAGTTACCACTGTTGTACCACGCGTTACTACAGGTAGGTACCACCGTCCATTGACAGCAATTAACGCAACATCTTATTGTCAACGCCCTGCTGTCATTCCTTTATGGGAATTCCCCGCCCCGGCGCTTTTTCTCAGGTGGTACCCAATCCAAAGCTTGTTTGAGCAGCCTCTCTGGCTCGTAAATTTACCAATTTTCAATAAATTGGGGAGAAATGGCACCATTACTCTTGTCAGTCTTGTGGTTTGGACAATTTTTACCTCCTAGTAAGGATTCGTTCATAAATCAAACGTGAAGTTTACTTCTAAAGCTCGGTCCAAGTTTACCGGCTCATTAGATACGCCCTATTGGAAGTCTGAACTTACAGTTGTTGAAGAGAGAGGCTGAAGGCCAGTACACTGATAAAAATATTTGTGTTATTCTGTTACTTTTGGTTAGCATAGGAAGTGAAGCACAGACTAACACAAATTTTGTGTTAATTTTGGTACTGTTTGCGGCGTATTTTAGCGCAGAAAACAATGGAGAGACTGGGGAAATGCATTCCTCCGATTGTGACGTTGGTGTTCACCACTCGTTTTTTATTAAATTTCTCCTAGAAAACTAGCTGGCATTTTCTCTTGAAATTGTCAACCGAAGGCTAAGGTTAAATCGTGTTTTGCTTCCCGTTTTAACCAGACTCAAGTGTTGAAATTTCTCTCTGTGTATGATTAAATGCATCTTTGTTTTGTTTTTGTTTCAGGGGTTCCCGGCAAGAAAAATGTTATATATTATAATTGCTGTCCCGAGCCTTACATCGATATAACATTTGTGATTATCATTAGGAGAAGAACATTATACTATTTTTTCAATCTAATTGTTCCATGTGTACTCATCGCATCAATGGCTGTGCTTGGGTTTACTTTACCTCCGGATTCAGGGGAAAAACTTTCATTAGGTAAGAAAGACCTCATCTTTGTTTCCTTACTTATGTACGCTTCCAATTTCCCTTTTTTCTTCTGTTCGTCTTAATTTTTTCTTCTCATTTTTGAAATAGTTTCAGCGAAATTCCCATATTAAAACTAATTCTGATCAATTACTCTCACACCATTGATATGTTTGTGAATTTGATACAGTATATTATATTTCAAACCGTGATTTATTTTTTATTTTCATTTTTCAGACTCTTCTATAGGTATCGTGCATTACAGACTGAAAATGTATTTAATTTCTAAAAATGGTTGCCGTGACTCAGTGTAAACTACACTCATAAAAAGTCAGAAGATGAATAGGGCTTTTCTTTAAATATGCATTAATCTTACCGAAACATTTCTCTTTTTCACGAAATAATGAAATTTTGAACTTCATCAGGATCAAAGATCGTGGATTTTTAGGGTTAAAGAATACCCCCATGTTATTTACTCTTGGAGGAAGTACAGTCACGTTCAATCAGAGTTTTAAAATTGAACGTTTAATTACCTTTGAAAATATTCGCAAGGTTTTTCTATTATAATGAGTAGCCGAACACTTCCTACGTTATCATTCAGAAATACCTACATTTTCCAAACAAATTCGTAATTCACACTTGAGTCTCCCAGTACAAGAAACTTGATTTATTTTTCCTCCCAAAAAAAAGAAAAAAAAATGAAAAAAAAAAAAACAATCCACGTGAACACAAGGTGAAAGTGAAGGGATTGAAAATTAATGTTCTAAATGTTACTAAAAATTTTGAAAATTAAATTCTTTTCAGCTTAATTTTGTAAATCAACGTCTAGTTTTCACAATCTTTGAGACCATCAATAAACTTACGCTCCTCTGTGAGGTGTGGATTTGCGACTTATAATTCCCATCAGATTCATTCAGTGGTTGGTTGCTTTCAGGATTTTATGTTATAAATAATGATTCTTCCTTCCAATTTTTTCCAACAACAAATATTTGACCTCTTAAATAGTTTTAAAGTGGTTTTAAAAGGAGCACTCTTGAAAATATGTATGTCGATCTTAAATAGATTTTTTTTTTTTTTTTTTGGAATTCATTGAACCTATGGCTTTTGATTAGTGCGTGTGTGCATGGCTCACAGGGTAAATGGAAAATTTTTGGTGAGTATTTTTACAAGTGAATCTGAAAAATGATTTGAATGAATCCTTAAGTTTCTGATTGTAAAACATCTCCATCCAAAAACTTTGAGGATCGGCGGACGATTTTGGTGTGATGGGATCTGTTAAAGTTATTTGACTTTCGCATAAAATAAGCTCTCGAAAATCCATGGAGGTCAGAAGATACGCTCAAAAGCACCGGGACCGAAAATATCTATTGGTGGATAGCTATTCTAAAATTATATTGTTGTTTCCCCTCCTCTCTTGAGAGGAAAACTTCATATAAACTATCCAAAGACTTTTACGCCGTAAGTTACATTGGCCTGATCTTCCCTTTGTATTTAAGGACGATAGAATAATGAGAAAGTCAAGCCGTAAAAGCACGTGGCAAAGCTTTACGTCAGAGCAACTTTTTCCAAAGTAAATTTTACTCTAGTAATCCTGTAAACGCACTTGCCTGTGTCCCTTGTTCAGTTTTTTTGCTTCNNNGGGGGGGGGGGGGGGGGGAATCAGCTTGCAGAAGGAACTGTTCAATGTAAAGAAGCTGCATTTGAAATACAAATGAGAGTTTCGGCAAACCCAACATTCGATTTAGTCCGGCCGAACTGAACTGAGAAAAAACTTTGGCTCCAGGAGCCGTAAGTACGGGGTGTCTAGGGTGTCTTAGGATTAAGTACGAATATTCGGGTCAAAAAAATACGTTTTCGTGGTATAACTTTTTTTTTCCAAAAACGTTTTCTCTGGGGGCCACGACCCCCCCCCCCCCCCAAAGTTGAAGAAAAAAATCATTTCTTTAACATTGTGCCAATTTTAATTAACCAATATTAATAAAAATTAGCAACTGAGGGAAATTTTTAGTTCTCTTTTCATTTTTCACCTCCAAAAAAGGAAAAACTCATTTCAGGGTGGTTTAGGGGGTTATCGAACCTTAAAGTGGCCAAAAGTAACGTTTCTGCGGCGGCAAAAATTAATTTTTGACGAAACCACTAAATTCAGCGTTGGAAAATGTGAAGAAAATAGCCCTTGAGTTTTTTCGCTATGACTCATCGTTTTCAAGATAATAGGGACTAATAGGGGATAATAGGGGGATAACGGGGCCCCCATGCAAAGCGCTTTTGGAAAAAAAAAGTTATACCGCGAAAACGTCTTCAAGAACGTCGACCCAAAGAATCGACTCCATCAAGATTCGTACTTAATCCTGGGACACCCTGTACCAGCCCTTGTTAGTCAGAAGCGTTCTGGCGGGGATGGCGCGTAGTTAATTCCATGATATCAACACGTTCCTCGCGCTCAAATCTATATTATTATGCATATGTGTAAACATAACCTCTCCATTTTGTGGGAGGTGTTGGGGGAAGACAGAGAGTGAAAATGAATAAGTCAATGTTAAAACAATATTCGATAAACCTCAGCATACGAGGATTCTTATGAACCTTAGAGTTTACGAGAGAATAAACTAACAAAGTCCATTTCAAGCCGATGCTGAAACATTATTCATGCTTCAAAGTAGGTGATAAGGATTCAGCATCGACCGATTCAAATGCGCGAATGATGCAATGCTGGTGCTAATATAAAACGTGAGCAATGGAGATAATACTTTTGAACGTGTCTTTCGGAGTCCAATACTTTCGATAGATCTCTCGGAGGGGTTCACCTTCGTTCCATGTTCCATGACTTATTCAGCGGCGTGGCGTGATTTGCGATATATCGATTGATACGCCACTCAAACCTATGAAAAAAAATCGATTATCAGGGCGTTCGCAGCGAACACCTTAAAAATCGATTCTTTACCATAGCTTCAAACGGCGAGATATCGATAATCGATCATTCACGCCACGCCACTGGACTTATTATTCAATGATGTTTCATTTCCCGATTACGGGAGGGCGAGCGTGCGGGAACTGATTGCATTTTCCGGGGCTTTTGTGAGTGGGATCGTGCTAGTCGATCGATTGTCGGATTGCTATCGAATGATTTCAATCGATTTATGTATCTACTGAGGCATGTATTCGTGGATCGAGTTCAACCGATGAACGGTTCGACAATAGACACGCTGCAGAAGTTTTGCTCGGTGACTTGAATGATCTTGGACCAACTAGGTTAATGTGTTTCTTTTGTGCTTTGGATTCTGATCCGATTCCTCCGATTATCGAATCCTATACTACAGGCTGATTATTGAAACTGATAGACAAAGCTATAGACAAAGACGACAAAAGGGATTTGGAAAGATCCTATTGGTGGAAGCGGATGGTGGCAATGGATATAGGAGGTAGGTAATGGACTAACTAACGGCGACCCACCAAAGACCCGACAGTCTGTCCATCATTTTCTTCCTTAGTCTATAAGAACCAACCATGTCAACCAATAGGATCGCTCTATACTCCTTATGTCTTCTTTGTCTATCGTTTTGCCTATCAGTTTCAATAATCGTCCCATAAGGCACAAAACCGCCTAACTCAAAATTTAAGCAAAAATGGGTTAGCGACTTTGCCGCATTCGTTTGTATACGCAAGATGATGATTTTAGTTGTTTTCTTATCCTGTAGGAGAGCGCTGCAATGACGCTAGAATGCATGAAATAATTGCAAATCTAACCTTAAAATGACAAAAATGGCGAAGTTTTCTCTTCATTCTGCTATATCGTCAATTTGCATATAGGCGGTACTGTCCGTTAGCCATCGTTATGTTTTTAGGGTAGCACGGTAGTAGTATGATATTTTTGACAATAAACTGAATTTTGATTCGATGAGGATTTTTGGGTGAATTCGCTTCGAAAAAATCTGATTCAAAAGAAAATAACAGCTGAATGTTCGCCGCGAGGGAAATTTTTGGGGCCATCCTGCGGTTGCTCTACTTGCGAGAAAAATTCGGACCGAAATTGTGAAAATTGAGCTATTAAATTGGAAACTGAATTTCCTCACGATCTCGACAAAGTAAGTAGGTCCGGCTTTAGTTTCTCCTCCATTACCATTTTAAACTGGGCCCTACTTTTTTTCTCTTTTTTTCCCCATTTTTAGGATTTTTTTTTGCAAGCAGTCGAATGACAATCAATTCTTTGATGCCTTTTTACGCGGTGTCTCATAAATGGATCGATGTTATGCCTCGTCGGCTGATCACCATCGAGTTCGAACGATAGTTTAAATGAGAACTAATAACGAGTCAGGAAAAAGGGAGTAATTTCCCGGGAAGCTCAGAGGGGAAACAGAACATACCATGTTAGAATTGATGGGGGCATCAAACGACTCCGTTGGGAACGGTGTTGTCAAACGGATTCTGAAGATTACGCTACTTCGGTTTTTCTGTGCATACGAACGTCAATTTGACTAATCTTAATTTTCAACTGTTTATTAAAATCATAGTTTAAGGAAAATATCGTAAATAAGTCCAGCCCGACGATAAAATTAAATAGCTGCAGTAAATTGACTGTACTTAGGTAGCAGAAGAAAGGAGATCTTGCATGTGTGAGGGATTTGCGATTTGACTACTAATTCTTACGTAAAAGTTCGCGAGAAACACGATGGTGCCATTGGTTTTCTCTGAAATCAACTCCCAAGCTCAAAAAAAGCTCTCAAGTTGAAGCCAAAATGGAGGGTATATCCCACCTTACCCTGAGAGTCCACCTCTACATCAAGACAAACTCTCCATGCAAAGATAAGGAGCAAATACATTAGCATGGTTGTCGTGCTTTCAGTTTTCGCGTCTCCAAATAAAGTGGCAGCCCTGTCAATGTATTTGCTCCCTATCTTTGCATGGAGAGTTTGTTTGTCTTGATGTAGAGGTGGACTCGCAGGGTAGCGTGGGATATCCCCTCCATTTTGACCTCAACTTGAGAGCTTTTCTTGAGCTTGGGAGTAAATTTCAGAGAAAACCAGTGGCACAATCGTGTTTCTCGCTAACTTTTGCACAAGAATCAACAGTCAAATCGCAAATTCCTCACACATGCAACATCTCCGTTGATCTTTGTTAATTGTCAGCATGGAGAAGAATATTATGCCTGTCCATGGCGAATGTCTCCTCGGGACGAAAGTGATCCTAGCGCCTAGATGCAACTATTCGTGCTCGACGGACGTCCGGGTTGCATACCAGGAAAATGAAGGCGTTTTAGCTTTACACGCCCCAGCAATGAAATGGTCTCAGCATCGAATCTGAGCGTTGAACTCTAATCGTAATACTCACACTTAGGGGACGATACCAGTGCGGGGTTTGAAATACAGGGTGATTCAAGAGTCCCGCACCTCCAGCGCCAGGAGTCACTCCTGTGACTTCTGAAAAATTTATTAGCTCCTAAGGTCAATTGAAACAATTGTTTGCCCCAAGGGGTAATCCTGAAAAGGGGCAAGTGCGGGACTTTTGGATCACCGTGTATGTTGTCCCTGGCAGTAGCCGTGCAACCATTCCTCTCCCACGCGAATAGTGTCGGAGGAAGATAGACGCTATTGGTAGTGCGTCATCATACACTGAAAAAAAATTCTCAGCGTTTTTACCAAGGTCCGTTGGTACCGTTACCATCTCAATTTTTTTTAACAATTATTGGTAATTTTATTAAGACACACTGGTAAGCTTACCCAAAAACCGGTATTTTTACTGGTTTTTTCAGGTAAGAATACCAATTTTATTGGTAATCAATTCCCGGTAACTTTACCATTTTATCTCAGTAATTTTACCACAGTCGATAAATAATTTTTCGCGTCTTCACCAAGGTCCAGTAAAATTACCGAGAAAGTTCAATAATTTTACCGAGCTTCCTCGGTAAAATTACCAATACCATAAGTGGTAATTTTACCAAGAAAAAATTGGGATCAAATAGAACCCTGAATTCTCGGTAATTTTACCCTTTTCTTGGTAAATACACCGAGATTTTTTTTTCAGTGTAGGGATTCTCCATAATATCGAATTGGATCCAAACAATAACATTGGCATAACCTCTTTCAATGCTACCCCTATCTATACTATAAGCTCCGAGACCTCCTAATTTTGCGAAACTGGTGACGCTTAGTTCCAGCGTTCTACCGGGCCGATTTTCATGATTTTTGCGGCTATCGACGGGCAATTGTCTCTAGATAAGCCAACTCTTTTCAGATTTTCAAAATATGGCCCAGGTTTTTTATATTACGTGGTAAAGTTGCGAATTCTCCCATTTAAACAATGTAAAATTATACTTTTTGTCATAGTTCGTTTGAGCGTTCTACCGGGCCGATTTCCATGATTTTTGCGTAGATCGACAGGTAATTGGCCCCAGATGAGCCCGCTCTAATTAGATTTTGGAAATAGGACCCAGGTTTTTTTAAAATCACGTTATAAAAGTGAGTGAATTTACAGAATGCTCCGGGACTGCTACCGCTATGCGCGGGAGGATGCGCAGTGGTCGAAGAGGTTGCGCAGTGGATGTGTAGCCTGCGCATCAGCTCTATACTTATCTACACAAGATTCGCACCTCCTCCCTCAAGACGAGCGGTGGCCGAGTCGTCTAAGACGTCGAATGCGTCCTCTTTGACTACGATGTGGGTTCGATTCCCGATTTTTGGTATACTTAATTATTACCCGATTATCATTGTTCGTTGTTTTACTGCAATACTTCATCAAGCAGTCATTCTAAAACGCTTTCTTTTGACTTCAAAAAATTATTTTTTTCTTTATTCATCAAAACCAAAAATTATTTCATTCTACAAGTAAAGTATACATCATATCGTAATTTTTTAGGGGGAAAATAAACCTAACACTGATAGGAGGGTAAAAATAGGGCCGCGAAGCGCCTTCAGGGGGTTGGGCCGCGTAGCGGCCAGGGGGCGTAGCCCCCTAGTATAAATATATACATCGCTTTTCTGTGACGTGGCACTAATAGCGCCTTTACATACATAGTTTGGCCGGAAAAGCGGCAACGGTAGTCGAACCGGGCAATCGGCTGATGCAACACTTCCACTCCTCCGACGCGGCAGCGAACCAATGACCCGCAATGTCATCGATAAGAATGTACCAGACTCCCTCGCCCCCGCGTTATCCCCACCCCTCCCCCACGGAAGGTCTCCCACCATTTCCGGGAAGCCAGTAGCCAATTTCTACTATCGCGGACCACCATCAAATTGACTCTTTTTAATTGTTTGCTCGCGCAGTGTTGTCGAAGAGAACCAGTTTAACTTCCTGGGTTCGGTTGGGGCTCGTTAATTAGACGGAGTTTAACAGAAAGGAACCAAGCCACATCGGGATCGAACCGAGAAAAAGAGGTTTAAAGTTTGGCTCCTGCATAAGACTCAATGTAAAAGATAAACCTCAAGTTCAATTTCTGCAAAATTTGCTCCAACAAAAATTTTGAATTTTTGGCGATAGATAGTAGAGCATTGGTTGAGTTCAAAACCACTCATAACTCAATTTTTCCAAAATGTGGGTTGGTTTCTTTCTGCTTAACTCAGTCCAATTATGCTGTGCCAAAGAGAAACGCCGCATGGACAGTCGGACGTTGCCAAATTGTTTCCGTTCGCATATCCAGATTTGGGGAAACATTTATCAATATTTTGACTTGAAATTCTTACATGATTTACATAACGTTAAGAATACGATTCTTTGAAGAATTCGAAGCAAGATATTCACAAGTTTTCCTCAAAATTCGTATTGCATCAAAGGAAATTTGGCGACGTCTAGAGTCTCATAGGGCGTCTTTCTTCGGTATGGCAGAATTTATCCAATTAGCAGAATGTCTGGCAATAGACGTCTGCGATGATTCAGATCACGTTTATCAGCGCTAGAAGACTAGGTGAGAAAATTCCTCTTTCGTTTCTTTCCCCTTCCTTAAGGTTCTTTTAAACGCTGCAGACAAGGCAGAATGCAGGCGGCTAATCATCATGCCATTTGCTTTTTTTATGAACTTGTCCCGACTGATAGCAAAGTTCATCACAAAGATAACTCCGGTTAAGGACTCCAGTTTGGTGCGTGTGAAACACTTAGGTTTACTGTATAGGAATCGATGTCTTCGGTCGTAACCGGAATGTTCGTAAAAAGGGAGCTCGAGGAGTGCCTTCAGTTTCGCGTTATGCAATACGCACATCCTACAAGCACGATTAGTTGCATCCAATGATTACCATGTAAATAACGTCTTTTGACTTAGATACTAATTTGTCGTTTCCAGACGAAGGAACGTGACTTTATTTCAAGATTGCAAAACTGACCAAAAAATGCATAACTTTCCTAAAAAAATATATATGCCGAGCGAAAATTTGGCAAAACTTGAATGCTCATACGGCATTCTTCCTTAGCACGGCAGTATACAGTAACGAGACGTACAGTAGGTTATGCAACCGCTCTTATTTCGCAGTCTAAGAATGACTCTGACGATTCTGAGATGCTCGTTTTACTGTCGTTGCAGTTAAAACATGCTCAGGATGTAAATTTATCTATATCCACGAACGGGTGCCGATGCCGTTGAAAGGTCGGCTAATTCAAACGAATAAAATTATTATCGCGCAACAAACAATATGCTTATAGTCTCATGTCAAGTGATAAGATCCCAGCGAATTAAGGAGCGTTGTCCGTTTGTTTGGAATGCGAGTTGGGATTTTAATGGAATAAATAGTTCTTATATTCATACAGCAGTAGTCTAGACTTATTCCCATTCAGCGGAAAGTATGGTGCTCTTGAATGAGAAAGCAGCTTTGCAGTGTGTGTGGTTTCTTATTTGGGTTTGTGTGTGCCGTAGAACTTTCTTTCAATCCGAATAATCATGAACCTACTTGAAGTGAATGAATTCTGTAGTGTCTGTTGTGTCTGTTGTGAAGAAGGTAGCTCACTTGAGACTTTTGTCAATTCTATTATGAGTCAATATTCGCCTCGAGAAACTCAGCAGCATCATTCATATTTTCAAGAGTGTCTTATTTAACACCATGTCATCCACATGCTGCTAGCATACTTTTGCAGCTATTTCACCACACAGAAATGTAAAGTTATGGGTTTTCAAGGATAACTGT
The DNA here is from genome assembly GCF_001854935.1 of Bemisia tabaci. NCBI lineage: Eukaryota > Metazoa > Arthropoda > Insecta > Hemiptera > Aleyrodidae > Bemisia > Bemisia tabaci. The sequence goes on along the minus strand of NW_017548293.1, from coordinate 501,877 downwards.
GAAAGGTCTAAAAATCAAATAAAAAATATCGTAAAAACAATTTACCTTGGCACAAGTTTATGACGTAAAAGCAGTTGAACTTTTAAAACAAACAATTTTAACCGTAAAAAGAAATAAATAAAAAATATCAAAAGGGGGTGGCAGAACGAACAATCTTCAAGAAATAAAAACTGGAAAAATTTGGGGTTGTTTACGAGTTCATTTTTGACAAAACGAAAACTAAGTAATGAACATCATTAAATCAAATTGACAATCATACCTTTATCATCGTTTAAAATAATACTAGCATGAACAAATTGCACATTCAATAACTGAAGAATTCGTTCAAACTATGCCTGCAAGGAAGACAATATTTTTTCCGAAATGGTATCTCCCAAAACGGCATTTCATGAAATCGTTTCGGTAAAAATTTTGAGAATGAACTGTAATGTTCTCACAGTTTTGTGCTCGTTTTTATCCTGTTCGTGGCCCACCCCACGTGGACCCAATGTCTCTGTACTACGTGCCTTAGTGTGCAGTAATTAATCATCTTTTCCAATGAAACGATAAATAATTTTTACCTCCTCATATACTGTATATGATCATGATGGGTAATTATTTGAACAATAAGGAATAGGCAATTTACTCGCATATCTCATTTAGCGTATATAGACTGATTCAGTGGTTAGGCATGGTTCAAATGTCAACTAACACATAACCTTGAGATGGAAAATTTGCCGGCACTCACTTTGGTGATTTTTTAATTTATACGAGACGCGTTTTGGAGCTCAAAGCTCCATCCTCAGTTGGCTGCAAACTGTTCACAGTTGACTTGCAGCGTCCCCCCACGTAGTTTCTACATTACAATGTCTCTGATTCGCCCCCTTCGCGCCGAAATGGTAAAATGCGTCTACGGGTTTTTTACAATCGAAATTTCTAGTGTTAAATGAGTTCTTAATTTGTTCACGACCTGTTAATGAATAAATTGTAATTCATACAAGCAACTCAAATGGAACGTTGCTTATGAAGTCATGTATTAGTTTTGGTTTGAACCACGGAGTTCGATATTATATCGAATGGCGTGAACACTAAATCAGTCTATTTGCAGTGATACACACTTGATCGTTGTTAGGCAATGGGATTTGCAGAGCGTTCATGAGATTTCAACTGTGATACACAATTTGTAGCATACAGGGTGTTTCAGACCACCCGTACCAGGCCTTTTTCTCGGTTGGTTTAGGTCGTACGAAGTCGGAGACCGCGGGGTTGAATAGGGAATTGACCCCAAGGAATCCGAATTTCGTGGTCCCAAAACCCCCCCCACCTCCCCTTGGGGGGTAAAGGGGGGGTCACGATGCTAAAAGTCACGGTTCCCGACCGAATTGCGGATAGATCGCATCAGAATTGAAAAGCACGGAAAATTTCACGTGGAATTGACCCCTAAAAATCCAAAATCAGACCATCCAAGGCCCAAAAATGACCCCCTAAAGAGGGGGACAGTATCCCCTCCATAATTTCTCTTTGATCTCAAAATTGACGTAAATTCTCCAGAAAAAGACGGATTCCCAGGTAGTCGACCTCGAGAAATCCAAATTTCATGGTCCCGAAGCTCCTCTAGCCCCCCTTGAGGGGTAAACGGGGGGGCCCAATTTTAAAAATCGGGGCTCCTTTCCGAATCGCAAATTGATTGCATCCAAATTGAGGAGCAGAACACATTTACATCTTAAGTGACTCCTAAGAGTTCTAGTAGACCCCCTGAATGGCAGAAAGTAACTCCCTGAGTAGGAGGGCTTCGCCCCGCCAAAAATCTCTCAAGATTCCTTTTTGGTCGCAAAATTGACGTCGATTCTCCAGAAAAAGACGGTTTTCCATGTAATTCGACCCCGAAGAGCTCAGGGAACATGAAATTTAGAGTCCTCGGGGTCGATTACATGGGAAACCGTCTTTTTCTAGAGAATCGACGTCAATTTTGCGACCAAAAAGGAATCTTGAGAGATTTTTGGCGGGGCGAAGCCCCCCTACTCAGGGAGTTACTTTCTGCCATTCAGGGGGTCTACTAGAACTCTTAGGAGTCACTTAAGATGTAAATGTGTTCTGCTCCTCAATTTGGATGCAATCAATTTGCGATTCGGAAAGGATCCCCGATTTTTAAAATTGGGCCCCCCCGTTTACCCCTCAAGGGGGGCTAGAGGAGCTTCGGGACCATGAAATTTGGATTTCTCGAGGTCGACTACCTGGGAATCCGTCTTTTTCTGGAGAATTTACGTCAATTTTGAGATCAAAGAGAAATTATGGAGGGGGTACTGTCCCCCTCTTTAGGGGGTCATTTTTGGGCCTTGGATGGTCTGATTTTGGATTTTTAGGGGTCAATTCCACCTGAAATTTTCAATTCTGATGCGATCTATCCGCAATTCGGTCGGAAACCGTGACTTTTAGCATCGTGACCCCCCCTTTACCCCCCAAGGGGGGTGGGGGGGGGGTTTCGAGACCACGAAATTCGGATTCCTTGGGGTCAATTCCCTATTCAACCCCGCGGTCTCCGACTTCGTACGACCTAAACCAACCGAGAAAAAGGCCTGGTACGGGTGGTCTGAAACACCCTGTATATGAAATACACAAAAAGTAAAGTAGTGTTGTGTCATCGCGAAAGTTTGATATAAAATGATGCCTTGAATTTATGAATATCAAATATCAAAGGCGATTAGTATTCCTAAATAGCTCAACGGAACTCACGTATTCAATGGACACACAATGCACAAATCCATGGACTTGAGATGTATCATCGTTTGGTAGTGCACTGCTTCTTTTTTGAAAATTTTCTGAAAATATAAAAAAAAAGTTTTAAAAACAATCCAGAAAGTAGATACGCCATCTTGGGATATTCGCCATATTTAGATGTTATAAACGTTCATTCCTCACACGGCAGCAATGAGAAAAAATTATGGTTAAATATATCAATCAAGTGGTTTCCCAAATGTCTACTGAAGTAATGATAGCTATTGTGATCGTATTTTTACAATTAAGTGATAGTTCTATCGATGTAGTGGTAAAATCAAAACTTATTAGTAAAATTACCGCTAAAGCGATTTGTAATAGCTATCATTAATTTAGAGTTCTCATTGACACCACTCATTTGGTAATAATTTTTGTTCAGTGTGAAATAGTGGGCCAATGATCATGATCGATAAATCCAATGATGATGCTATTAATCAATTATTGTATCAATATTTATCAACAATAACCCTACTTGTGGGAAAGGAAATCTGTGAAAAGGGTTGTGCGTTTCGCATTTGATTCCATATCACAGAGCACAACTTGCAACCCTGAAAAATAATGAAATGAGTTTTTTACATTGAGTCATCGATTACGTCAACCACTGTGTATCCTAGAAAAATGTCAGCGCATAAACAGTTTAATTCCTACGTAACACCTATGCTACGACTCTATTTATTCATGCCATGAATCTCTCTATGGTGAGTGTTTTGAACTTTGCTCAACTAAACAAACTTGCGTGTACTGTCTGTCCAGGTGTTACAATTCTTCTGTCTCTCACCGTTTTTTTAAATATGGTGGCAGAGACAATGCCTGCAACTTCCGACGCAGTGCCTTTGTTAGGTAATTAAATAAAACTCAACTCAAGGTAGCACATGCAGGCAAAAGGACTCACTTTTATGAGGTTTAAGGTTCTGTCCGGTTTTCAGGTAACGCCCAGCGTGAACCGGAGGATCTGTTAAATGAACTTGGCCTAAGGAGCAGTGTTTTCCAAACCGTCCGCTGTTTTGTGTCAGTAGAGTAGTATTTTTTTTATTGATTATGAGGTTCTGAAAGCTCTGCTCCTTTGATATTATAACCTCCAAAATTTACACGTAAGTTCCAGAGACTTACAAAAATCAGTGTTTGCAGCGATAATTTTGTATGCAAGATAGTACAAAATTTTAAATTACAAACCTTCAGAAAACTATACCGGATGACGAGTGCGAGTATTTTTGACTTCTGTATAAAAATTGGTCGATAAAATTTTAGAGGTTAAACCAATAGTGTCTCTAGCTTTTCGTGCGTGGATCAAGATTTATTGGGAGAAAACGTTTGATGAAACAAGTTAATGGCCCTTCAATAACTCATTAGTTTCACAGAGACGCGTTTCTGTGAAATCAGTGAGTGGTTGGACGGAAATTAATTCGTTCTATCAATATGCTGTGGTATGCACTCCTTGAAATCTTGTTCCACTAACCTCCCTCCCCTGGGTTCAGGGTAAGATAATCGTAAGATTTTAAAAATTCACTATCTTTAGGCGTCCTTAAATCGAATATCATTATATTCTTTTTCCTTTCGACTGATTGCTGTAATTGAAAATCGAGCATTAAGAAGTAAACAATTTTCTCCTTTGTCTAATGACTATTACATCAACAAAATCGACAAATTCTAATTTTAGTAATGAACACAGAACTAACTCACCGTGGTTCCGTTTCTGTCCGATGGCTATGGAAAATCGGTATTCATCTTTCGTTTCTACAAAAATGTTTAATAAGAGCAACTCGAGGGAAGTTTTGAAAATTCGTCTGGCTAGACAGTGCTTTTATTTTTCACTTCTGTTCCAAACAAAAATACTATCCATTTCTTTGTTAGTTTGTTTTTTTCTTTCGCCTTTATGTGAGTAATAATTTGTGCATTTATTCGCTTCAGTTCATTAATCAATGCATTTTACTAAAATTGATTTCAAGGTTAACTTTGGAGGCCAATACGATTTAATGATTTTCTCAATGGGCTCTATATTTCGGATGGAAATCAAACTCTAACAAGAAATAGATAGATCACTGTTAAGGCTCCACTCACGAATATGCCAACCCAGAGCATCTTGTAGGTCCTCGTGAAATACATCAATGTTGACTCTATGAATCAAAAATATTTTTAGGAGATGAAGCAGAAAACAAGTAGTGGCTTAATCGAAAATATTTTATCCTGTTTAAAGTCTGCTTTAGTCGGCCGTCACAAATAATGCTCTGTTGCTTTTTTGACCGACAGATGTAACCGTGTTACTTTCGCTAACCTTTTTTCTTAACATGGTAGCGGAGACAATGCCTCCCACATCTGAAAGGCCGTTAATAGGTAGGATTCGTTTCGAGCCCGTAGTTAAGACACACGTCAAAATTTCGGCAGAGAAACATTCATATTTTTTGGACCTTGGATGCATATTCCTATTTCGTTTAATTTTTAAATGCAACACCCATTATGATTGCTTGACGAGAACCTTGCAGTTTGATTTTTGGTTTGGATTACACTACGTTTGATTTCTTTCTTTAAATTTTCTGAGCTATTTTTTTCCGTTTCCCTTCAATTGTTGATGCATACTTTGATAAATTTCCCCTTGAATTCCATCAAGTCGGTTACCCATTAGTGTTCAGGTTTGGGAATTGCTTGGCCACAAATATATTTCTGCTCCTCCTTCTTTGAAAATACCTTCATTGAGAATATTGGATTTTTCCTTTTTGGTTCAAGAAAGCAATAGTTTTGCTGAAAGACGAGTTTGCATCTCTTAAGCTCAGTTTTGATCCTGAAATTGTACTTCGAAATTGCCTTGGGAAGCATACAAAGAAAAGAGAGCACGGTTATCATTGTCTTTCTGGGTTTTTTTGTTGCCTCTAGTACGTGCTATGAATTTCCTCCCTCTTTTACATGTTCATACATGTTACCTATACATCTTAAATATATGCAGGCACAGCTTGCTGGACGCAAATCAAGTGACCTCCGATTAATGAACACTAGATCGTGTCAACGTCGTTGATATATTTTACAGTCAATTTGACAGCTCCACATACTTTTAAAACTTGCAGGGTTATTTTTAAAACATTCGTAATCCATAGGGTTACATTTCATTTGCTTGGACATATTTTCAATTTTCGATTTACATGAGTGTAGTCCAATATCGTCCATTTATTAATCTATATTAAACGCATACAAGGACAAATGCCGAAAAGTATAGCTCTCAATAAAAAACTGAACACAATTGGGTTCCTCGGAAGCTTCCTTATGATTTTCTCGTCAAATTTTTGCATCTTACCTTCTGCATTGAAAGTTAGGATAGCCTAATTCATCGACGTTTATACTTTCGCATTTTTTTTTTATTTTCAGCATACCTCTATTTCCTCTTGAAACGAGTTGAGTTGCATTTGGTCTCTTTTGTTCTACCCAACATTTATGTTCGTTTGTGTAAATAATTTCTGATTCCTTTCCTTTAATTATAATTTTTATTTCCTACCTGTCATGCACAATGAATCATTCTTTGTAAAAAAAAAACAAACAAAACTATTTAATGCACAAATCAGTTTTGGTTTTTACCCTCCGAACAAGTGTGGTATTTTTTTTAGACTTTTTTTATATACACGACTAATTTCACACATACATTTATTCCTTTACCATGTATATTAATTTTGATTCCATTAGATCGTTCAATTATTAACACAATGTAAAAAAAAATTATAAATACATCTGTGATTTTCTAGCATGGTTTTTGACCCTTAATTTACTATTTCATTAGGAGAAAAATACAGTATTTTATTTACGATATGAATATACGATTTTCTCACGGAGAATCTTGTCTCTTCTGTAATTTGAAGTTGAAAACAATAAACCTTTGATAAGTTCACTGAGTTTCTATTAATGAGATTCAAAATCAAAAAGTGAAGTAGTTCTACTCAAGATAGGTATTGAACATAGAATAATTATAACCAATAAAATTCATAGTTTTTACTGACTCTAGATGGCTCTTCATGTTACAAAGTAGTCCCTCTATTAAGCATTTAACGAAGACTTTACTAACAAAGCTTGTTTGATTTATTGTTATAATGAATAATAATATTATCGCAGGGGCTATGCATTTACTTATATCGTCAGTAAGAACGGGCGGTGGAAAAGTATCAAGGCCCCTTTTATTCAAATATTTTTTGATAGAATATCCCCAAACTCATCATTGTTTGATGACTCAGCAAATCGTTGCACTTATGTCCCTCCTCCATTATTTATTCTGATTTTCCCCTCATGTTCATTTGCAACAATTAGCTAGAAAGTTTACATGCCTCGTGACAAAAATTTGGATTTTAAAAGTTGTTGAGCTTATAGAACATAATTAGAACAGTTGGCAGCTTTGCTTCGGGTAGAATAGCTTTGCTAAAGCATACCTAAAAATTACGACTTATGGGCTGGATACCGCCTGTTTTGCTCATCCAAATTTTAAGGTATTTATTTCTAAGAAAATTACGAATGAACTACCGTGGATGATAATAATACTCTCAGATGTATCATTACTTATATTCTAAAACTTGAAATGACGCTTTTCTCTCGATGTGTCACATCAGACGGCTTAAGTTTGATTCTTAACCGGATCGGAAAATTCCGAAATTATTCTTTATCACTCACAATCAGTTGCGTCTCAAAATTCAGGAAATTATCTCGAAACCAAGCGGAAAAAATCTAGACAAATCAGGAAATTCAAATTTAAACCCTTTTAACCTCCCAGTTGTATATCTCTGGATGTCATTAGGAAATTCCCCTTGAATATCACGGATGAGGAAATTCAAGAATTGTGGACATCGTGACTGAATTCCTCAAGCTCAGAAAATGGGCCTTTAGGCAAGGTATGAATTCAAGCCCTCCGTTACACAGTTTCTTTTCAAAATCTAATGAGAAAAACGAATCACTCATTGTAATTCTGCGGTTTAGTTCCAACACAAGATACAAATTTACAATGGGCCACGTAACAAGATGCAATTTTAAGTATAATGATAGATGTTTTATCAGCAGAATTGCACATTGAACTTGAATTGCACAAAGAAAATTACTGAAAGTATGAACTCTTAACAAAGATATCAACGTTTCCTAGTGAATAGCTTCAAACTTCCCTTCATGAAAAAAAAAAACCATGGTTTATTAAAGTTAAATCGCCAACTGAACGATACCGTGACAGTATTTGCAAAATGAAAATATGACAACCTCACTATCGTCACTTCGGCTATTGCATGTTGTTTACACTTTGAAGAACACAGGATTGGGAAAGTGAACTGCTCATAGAGAATTCTGCCAAAACTGTTGTAGTGCGCGATTTGATTCAAGTATACTTGAATCAAATCGCCAGAGTCTATAGACTCTGGTATCTCATTTGAGCGGGGAGCTCACAGTTCTCGTAACAAGTGCGGAATAAAAATGATAATATCTTGGTTGGGAGTTGATTTTAGTATAACATATAGCAGGTATCGTGTTCTACGTGAAATTCTGCAGAAGAAACAAAGATCAGAATGCTTAAATTTTTGTCATGTCAAGTGGTCTCTGAGCATTTGTTAAATGGCAAATATACAAATGACGTCATCTGAATAATCTAACATCTGTTTGATCTGCGTTTATAAGAAGCTCTTGTCACACGATCAAACCTAGCTATCACAATATCAAGTTCAGGTGTTGCGACTGGCTAATTCGATAACTTGGACCAATCGCAGCCCTTGACCTTGATACATTGATGGTCCAGTTTGATCGTTTGACTTTAGCGCTTCTTGTAAAAATCTCGCTAGGGAGTTGATTTTCGAACAGTCCGCTGTGTGATTCATTTCCTTCGTAGAATTTTAGGAGAATACATGGACCGCGTTTAGCAATGAGTAACCAAGCCACATTAGTTACTGGCAATTTTAACAGTGCAATTTAAGTCTTTACAAGAAAGCTTTTGCGCGGATTCTTTTGAATATTTTAAAGAACTCTCTATGCGCAAAATGCACTGAAATTTGCACAAAAATTTGCCGTGTTTTCAGTTTTGGAGTCCCCAAATAAAGTGGCAACCCTGCTAATGTATTTGATCCCTATCTTTGTATGGAGAGTTTGTTTTGATGTATAGGTGGACTCTCGGGGTAGGGTGGGATATGCCCTCCATTTTGGCCTCACTTTGAGAGCTTTTTTTGAGCTTGGGAGATGTTTTCAGAGAAAACCAGTGGGACCAACGTGTTTCTCGCGAACTTTTACATAAGAATCAATGGTCAAATCGCAAATCCCTCACACATGCAACATCTCCATTCTCTTCTAAATCTCTCATGGAGAACGAATCATACAACGGGAGTTTCAGAAATCAACTCCTGAACGATATCAGCAAATATTTTTAACACAGGTCAAAAGGAAGTTCGATTATACAAATACCGTCATTTGTACTTCTGTCATTTAACCAATAATATTTTAAACACTCGTATCTTGTTAGGGTGTGATTTTCAGACTTCCCGTTGCGTGATTCATTTTTGTCGTGAAATTTTGAAAAGACAAAAACAAAAACCTGTCGTGAAAAAACATCTCGCATGGTGTTTTAATTCGTACCTTGTGTAGAGCCCCATTGAATGATGTCTCGTGGTTCATTTCTGCTTAACGCAGTCCATAAGTGACATCCTCTCCTGGTCCAGAACTCCAGACCTTGCCCTGTGGCCTACTTTTCTTTCAGTCGGTCAGCAAACGTGTCCGATAGGACGTGCACAAGGCGCTGCAGCCCATGTAAGGCGCAGTTCCCATAAATACCGGGTCACTAATTTATGCGATTTCAAGGCTTCGCCGCACTGCGTTCAGGCGAATTTCGGCACCGGCAAAGCACGAGCGCAAACTATCTCCGTAATTAATTCGGATATTACCCGGCCGGAGACAGATGGTCCGACAATCCTCCTTGATGAGCTACAGTGGTGGCCATCTCATTCCCTATAAATCCACCCGATACTAAAGACCGAACGCCGCACAATGGAACGAGGCAATTTAAGACGTCGGACAAAAGTCAGAGACTCTAAAAGCTTACAACAGGGTTGCCACCGTCAAGAATTATCGGGAAACCCGGGAAATGTCAGCAAATTTGAGTCAGAGAAAACCGAGAAATGTCAGGGAGTACGACGAAAATGTCAAGAAAAATTTATTACGTCACCTTAATTTGCTTTTTAGAATGTTTTTGACGTTTCGAACGACAAAGTTTGCCTGAAAACTGTTTCTAACTATTTGTTCTTACCATCTAGCATATCTTCAATTGTCAGGGAATTTCACCAAAGTGTGTCAGGGCAATCAGGGAAATGCCAGGGAATTTTGTTTTCTAAATTGGACCGAGTTTAACAGAAAGGAACCAAGCCACATCAGCTACTGCCAGGTTTAACTGGGCAATTAATTTTTTTACGAGAGAACATTTGTTCGGATTTCTTTAAAAATTTTAAGGAATTTGCTTCACATCATAGAGAATTTTCACTGAAATTTGCACGAAAATCCGCACAACCGTTTTCATGTAAAAAATTACATTGCCCAATTAAATTTGGCAATGGCTGATGTGGCTTGGTTCCTTTCTGTTTAACGCGGTCAAATTGTGTGGCAACCCTGTTATAACTCCACTAACACTTGACGTTGAGGTTTTCTAAGTGGCTCCGTCGGTTTCCTTGTAAAATTTCCTCCAAGATGAATCTCCCAAAATTTAAATTTGACAAAATAAACATCGAAATTTGCAGTTTTACCCAAAAAATTGATATCCGACCTCACCCATTGACTCTATCCACTGTGCGGCGGGTAGAAGTCAAACGGTGGCTCCACCTGTCTCTCTCGCTTCCTCCGCACTGCGATACACGAGTCGGAGAGGGATAGAGCAGCTTCTTCGTCCGCTGTCCCTTGAACGAACGCGGAGGGCCTGACCGGCGACATAACTCTATTCTAATGGCGCAGTGCACTTCGGGCAGTCGCCGTCGGTTTTATTAAGAGGAGGATTTATTCGATCCTCGAGGAAGTAATGACAGGGCCGAATCGTTTAGGGCTAAAATTTAGTGGTTGGGCTTCTTGGGAAGCAGATGGAGCGAAATAGCCGGTCTGGTGGCCCGTTCTTGCTTGCTATTGGGTAATGATTGACTGGGGCTCAGGTGACGACAGTCAAGGATAACCTGGAACAGCAATCGTTAGAAGAATGCAGAATACAGTAAACCTCGGATTATCCGAAGGCTGGAAATTTGCCGAGGCAAATTCTTCACTTTCAGTCCTGTACTTCTATAATGGAGAATTTGCACACACAAATATTGCTTCGCCTGTGGGGCTCAGGTGACGACAGTCAAGGATAACCTGGAAAAGCAATCGTTGGAAGAATGCAGAACACAGTAAACCTCGGATTATCCGAAGGCTGGAAATTTGTCGAGGCAAATTCTTCACTTTCAGTCCTATACTTCTATAATGGAGAATTTGCACACACAAATTGCTTCGCCTGAAAGTGCTTGATAAGCTGAGTTCTCAGTATTTTACATAATTTTTTCCTGAGATGGGACATTATAGGTAAATATATTTAAAAATGAGGAAATGATGAAAATGTCTTGTGACGTCATCTGGCGACATTTTATTGCCAACTTTGGGAAATAAAGGGCAAACATGAGGAATTGAGAACTTTGAACAATACTGCTACACATAAAATTAACCCAGAAAAACAGGAAGAAGTCAGAGAATTATGTCGGCGGTCATGGATTTTTTCATGAGGAGAGAAAACAAAACTAAGCACGCAAGGTTCCTTTTCAAAAACAGTCAGTATGTTTTTTCTCACTATTGAAGTCACGGATATGTCAGGGAATTTTGCGAAAATTAGCAAGACAGAACAGTAAAGAGTCTGAACAGAGTCTTAGAGGCTAAAGTTCACCCCGGGTTGTAGCCAGTAGGCATGCTTTGCAATAATTCGATTGATCTGCCGTTCAACCCGATAGAAAAGGATCGATAAACAGAATTTTCCCATTGAACACATGATTAATCGATTCTCTACCATAGCCTCAAATGGGCACCTATCGATAAATCGATCATTCACGCTTCGCCACAGGCTGTAGCGAAAGTGTGAGAAAGTCGGGGAAAATCTAGAAATTTTCAGATTTTTTTGACCAAATATGATCGTGCTATCGATATTTCACACGACTGAAAATGAAGTTTCATACACAATCAAATTTTTTTACATCAATTTACTTTTGCACATCAATTATTTTTCTTAATATGTCTAGCAAAATGAATTTTCAAAAATCCCTATTTTTGCAAATTTAAAAATTGAAAAAACCGTTCAATTTGATGCGGAATTCAGCGCTAAGTATGCCATAAATGGATATCTCTTTAACTTAACGAGCAATTTCATGATTTTTGAGAAATTCTCATATTATGTCCCAAACAGTTTTAGCAGTATAGAATTGTCAAAGTATGTTTCTTCATTCAAGTATCAATTCAGGAACATAAGGTTCTAATTCGCATTTAGGAAGGGTTAAACATTATTAGTTTTAGAAGGAAACATTGTAGCCGACAGGTTGAAAGAGGAGGTGAGACTAAGAATTGAGGAAATGATGACATTGGCTCTGCTTCTCATAAATTACTGCTTAATTCGTATGGTTTTTGATAAAACGCTCATCGAGGCTCTCCCACGATTTTTTAGATGTGTAATATTCATGACAGATTGAGGGGAAATTATACTTTTTTTATGATGACAACCACAAACTTCTCTACTAATTGAAGAAAAAAAATTGAGATACGTATTTTTCCGACTTTTATGAAGGTGTATCCAGTATAGTGATGTTTGCATTTGTAATGGATCAAAAAACCATAATAAATTCAATAAATTAATAAAAAAAAATGAATGACTTAGGTTTCAAAACCCAAAATTTTTACCGTTAATATGAATGGACAAAAGAGTATTTACTTACGTGTCCATGGGTGTTAAGTCTTGACTTTCTCCGATCGTTATAGATCGTTATTCCACGATTATTTTTTTATTTGGTTCTTTAATGTTTTACTTTAGACTACAGAAAAGTTGGCAAGCTTACTAACTAGTTTACACATGTTCCAGGGGTCACCATCCTGCTATCATTGTCAGTTTTCTCCTTGATGATTGCTGACGCGTTACCGCAAACATCTGAGGCTATTCCTTTACTAGGTTAGAGTCCCAGGATTACTACACCCTCCCAATCGTAATTCTCTATTTCTTCATTTTATTCCACCCCACTCCACTTTTACTTCATTCAGTCCTTTTTTTTACGCAGACATTTTCTATTTCCACCAAATTTTGTTTCCCACCAGATAGTTCTGGTTTACATCATTACAAAAATATCCGTTTATTTTTGTTCTTATTCATATGCCTCTCTTCATAAAATTAATTTTAAAAAAAATATTTCATCAACCAACGCGGAAGGTCAGTATTTTTTCACCTTTGTGCACTTATATTGAAGGAATGACTTTTGCCATGAGCTGAAACAACAGGATGATGAAATGTTAAAAAGTCTGTAATAAACGTTTATTAAGAACTAAATCACAATATTAATATCAGAAGACCAGTTCGAAATAAACATTTTGCATTCAGTATATAGATATTCATTTGAGATTACCTTCTTTTGCATGAAAAATTACCACAATGATTTAAGTTCAGGTCTGGATATAAGTAATTTACTTTCCGCTTCATGTCTGGTTCTGAGTTTTTTCTAGTAAGTTTTTAGAGAACCTATCACAAGCTCACAACCTATTTCTTGTGTTTATATTGTATCGCTTTAACTCAATTTCCACTCTCTCTCAAACTTTGCACATGACAATACATTTGAAATTGAAATAAGTTAATAAAGACTTTAACATAAAATGTCTATCATTTCGCAAGGCTGAAAACGGACTCGTTGTTTCACCGCCTGTCACTTTGATCACACCATATTTCACTTTCCTTCAAAATCACGAAACGAAAGAAAGCGCACCGCAATGCAACAAACTGCTTATAACGTTCGTCACAAAACTAATTGTAGACAACTGACCAAGCATTTTTCCTTTCACATTGTTTTCCCAATGAATCGTCCTCTTATCATTATCTTTTTATTTTTTGGTCTCTCCTGTTTTTTTCATTCATTCATTCATCAGTCACATTTTATTAATGTTTTGTTTTAACAGACTGAAACGAATATTATGCAATGATGATTTTTTAATAATCATTTCAATGCTGACATCATTGCCACTCCTTGCGGAGCATAATCGGGAATTTTGGTAAAATTCACTGACACCAATTAAAATCTATTTTCACAATTTGGTATTTTTTTAAGTATTAAATGAAAGAATCGGTGATCAAGCAAAAATGTTAAATAATTGACATTCAACTTCATAGCTTAAAGGATTAGTTTTGTTATCTACGGAAATCATTAGCCGTTTTGCTCATGACGATGAAGTTCAACCCAATTTTATAAATATACAGGGTTGTTCGTGTTTCTCTTAGTAGAAAAAAAAATCATTGGGTATTTTCATGTTGTTCATTTTTTTTAGCTTTCGTATTTTATCAACTCTCCATCTTCAATCTCCCGTCCCTTTTTTTTTGTTCCCTGGTCAGTGAAGATAATTTTTCGAATCCAACAATTTAAATCCGGAGACAAAGTATCTTAAAGCCTAACAGTACAATGTCCTCAATATTGTGATTTTTTGGACTCCTTACGGAGTCACCACCGGCAGATTATAAAAAACTCTTTTCCCAAATTGCGATGGAAAATGTAAATTTCATCCAGCAAACCCGCCACTTATGATGCAGAGTAAATTCAGACGGAAAATATGCCTGTTTTCTGTCTCTATGTACAAGCTTTAGTAAAAAAAAAAACTTTGTAGAGCTTAGGAGGTAGAATATAATATTTTGCCGCTGAGATATTTTGTCTCTGATAAAAATACATAAACTTACCCAACATTAACTACTAATCTCTTGCAGATGCTGCGTTTTAGCGAGGATGGCGTCATTCTTTTTACAACTTTTCTGAACTATTTAGTTCTATGCCGACTTTTCGTGGTAATGACAGATTTTTGATTTTTGAATTTTCTTTTCCTATTTTCATTGGGTCGTAGAAAATAAAATATGCAGATTGCATACTGAATTATGAACTTACAGCAAACTTTTTTATGTTTTAGAAGTAATTTTCTCCAACTCCAAAAATGTACAAGATCCATCCAGCGGTAACACCTGGGGGAAAGTTTAAAATTCGCCACTTTTTTTTGTTTTTCATAACAAGAGCATGAAGGAAAAACATTGACTGTTTAAAAAGTCAACGGTTTCTTTTTGTTCACCATACATTATAGCTATTTATGCGATGCATCAAGTTTTTAAAAGGTATTATTCATGAATATAACTTTTTTTTTTTTTTTTTTTTTTTTTTTTTTTTCATTGAGCACTCGAATAGTGTTTCATTTATATGGAGGCAATACGCCGAATGAAATAATCCTCTAAACTCCATGAAAGCTATAAATATAAATTGCATAAAACAAATGAAGCGAACATCCGTATTTTCGGCTTCCGGATATTACCTATAAATTGACGAATATTTACCTCATTTTTTCGTGACTACAAATTAAGACGAATATATCCTCACTTCTTTTGATCAGAACCACAGAAAATTAAAATACCAATGAGCATTTTTGCCGGAAGCAACTTGGAAAGTCTATTCCCCGATTTTTTCATCTCTAAGACGAGATTTGTCGATACATCGCCATAGCCCTCCGATTTTTCTACAGAATTTTTTCTCGACGTCATCCCGGACTATCAATTATTCCTCTCAGCATCCGAGAACAAACACGATTAAGTAAATTCACACTCGTATAACTTATCTATTACAATCTTAATAGATAAAATTACGAATTTGATATATAATCGAAAGTTCTAACCAAACCTGGATAACCTATACTGCACCTAAACAAAAATCCGAATAAAAGTGAGTCCTGAAGGCTCAAATGTGTTACATTGTAATTATATTTTGCTCTGAATGGACCTTTTTTTCACTGCATGCTATTTTCCGTTAGAATGTAAATGTTTGTAGTGCATCTGCATCATCACTGAGGCCTCTTTTTTTCAAGTGAAGACATTTTTTCGGAACATCCTTGCGTACAAAAAAAGGAAATGATGATGCTTGAAGTTTCTTTCAATGGATTGTCTTACCTTGAAACATGAAGGTTCTCCTCAGCTTTTCCGAGAATATTTTTAACCGCTCCTAGCTTTTCTCCTTGAGTTTACAGGTTCCGGGTTAGTTGAGAGAGTTAGACTCGATGAATAGGCGTTTTTTTACTACTTCGTTTACGATTGGCAGTATAGTATACAGTCCTTCGCTGTAATTTATCCTCATTTTTTGTGATGGCTCAAAACGATCCAAATATAATAGAGAGTGTGAGGGATGTTTGCATAACGGATCTGAGTAAACACACCCACAAATCAGCTTTAAAAAAATATAAATATGAACAGTACCTTAATTACCTAGTTTGAAATATAAAAGCGGGTAGGTATTTGAAGTAAGTTCCCCAATACTTCGTGTTTTATCAATGACATTGCCAACACCAAACCAGTTTTCAAAAGAACGTACCGTCTGATCTTAAACAAACCAACATCAACACGGGTTTGGGTGTTTCCCTTTTTCTTTTCTCGGACTGATAACCATTGAGAAAAAATTGGTTTTTCACTATTAGCTTAAGCGCGTTATCACGGTTTGCGTTGAAACTTTAGGCAAAACCAATACATCTCAAATGGAAAACCAATGAAGGTATGCATGTTTTTTTAAACACGACAGTCTCAGCGCCTGAATGCAACTATTTTAACGCAACGTATGTCAATGTTGCATATGCGAATGCTTGAAGGCGTTACGCATTTTTTCATGATCTCATAATTACATTTCTTAACTGCAAAGTCGTATGAACTTAATGTAAAAGGTGTGATTAAAAGAGGGAAGAAGAGAAAATATATAAAACGGATGTATACCAAAGTATTGAGACTGAATATGTTCACATAAACATTATTTGACAAAAATCGTTTTGTGAAAATTGTATGAGGATACACTGCATACCTGATTTTACTTTTTCTTCGAATGATCAGATCTTACGTCATAACTCTTCAAAATTTCTTGCTATGAAAACCAGCTGTGAAGGCAGAATGTTTTGTTTTTCTAGTATACATATCACCCTTATAATATAAGGTAAGGGGCATATTATGCGTTTTCTTTTTATGTTCTGTATAATACATTTCTAAAATCATTATTTCTGTAATGAACATGATTATTGCTGTCATCCTCTTTTTGAACTTGAAAATTGACTGTGCTGTCATGCGGTGTTCACCGTCCGAAGACTTCCCGATTTTTTTTAATGATGATTAAGGTATATGAATAAAGACAGGAAGGGGTATCTTTTTCCTTATCTATTTTGGAGCAATGGAATAATGAATCTTTTGAAAAAATCTATTGTAGAGTGAAAAAAGTAGCTCCTGGCGGTAAATGGCTTAAAAACAACGCTGAGCGCATTGATACATTTTAAATATTTTCAGATTGTAAATTAAGAGGTAGTTTTTCCAGCTTTGCCACAACGTTCATCTTAATTTTGGAACCACTCATGTGAGGATCAACTCTGTTTTTTTGCTCCAGATGTATTTCGGAAAAAATTCATTTTCTAAATGTCTTTCAAGTAGTCTATCCTATTTATATGGGGATTTGTAAATGTGCTTTCGAAATCGGCTGTTTTCACACGTGACGTCAAGGAGCAAACATTAGGTGCACTAATTTTCAAATTGTGGTTGCAAGGAGCCTTTTTTCTTTTTTTTTTGTGGGGGCTGCAATTCTAAAACTCTGTTAGTAAACAAAATAGTGCGTATTTCATTAAACACATATGTATCATTGTATCATATCTGATTTCTCCTCGTAGGCTCAGAAATTCCGTGAAATTACCGCAAATCACTCACCTCCATTTAGTTTATTTTCTACTTTTACGGATAGTTTGTTAAATTGATCAAATCGCTTGCGCTGTTTATCTTAAGAATGGTGGCTTCATACAGTGGCGTGGGCATCTCTGTCATTAGCTTTGGTGAAACTGCCTAAAATTGCTTATAGCTGGCATATTCTCTTCTTTAACTTTGGTCCTATCCTAAAACATCCTTTAGGAAAGAAAAGGTTTTTCAGAGTATCACTCAAGTGGAGCATTCTGAAGGAAGAACGTGGCCAAGGCACGAAGAAAATGTTCGATTTCATCTATTAAAAAGGCCCTCTCATTACCTTTTCTCATATTACTGAGCGCCGTTGACTTTGCATGCCGAAAGGTGTATCATACCTCATAATCAGTACATCTTGCGTTACTTTACTTGTGATTTTTTCCTGTAGTTAATGCTGTAAAATATGCTTTATTTTTAGAAAAACGCTTCTTTTTTTGATAAAGAAATGAAAACCGGAATTTTCCTTTCACCCAAAGTAAATATGTATAAATTATCCGAGGGAAGTATGATTTTAAACACACCACTCTGAGTGATGTGGGTTTTTAAAACTTCCTCCTGTTGAATGTATGATTCTGCTGATTCTTGGAAGTATACCTGTCATACCTCTAGTTAATATTGTGTGCTAATCTGCTTGATAGAAATTGTGAGTGCATCGCTTGTTGCTTTTGCAAAACCATTCTCGTAGAGCGTTTGCATTTTTATTAGTTTGAAACTTATTTGTCTTCAATAAAACATCTTGAAAATGTTTATAATCATTGGTGTCAATGTTTCTTTTTTGGTAAAAAAAAGGAAATATTATTTGGACCAACAGTAAAAAACCAGTTGGTAATAATTTGTGTACGTATTCATACATTTTTATCGAATATTGCAAATCTTGATTCATATTAAAACAACATAATTTAACGGCTGGTTTTGCGACTAATATTGTGAAGTGCGGCACCTACATAATTAATTAGCCCTTGTTCAAATCCTTTGCTTCTCGTGTATTCCTGATCACATCTTATAACTTTTTAGAGCTGCACCTAAAAAAAGTTGAAAGTTTTTCAAGTGAGCTGAAAATAATTACTATGACCCCTCTGGTAGTAAACCCTCAATGTGTGTTTCGCAACATAAATAACATAAACTCTCACAAACTTTTTATCTTGAGCTCGTCACACATTTTTAAATGTTTTATAATTTTACTGTTTTAAACAAATTCATGACATAATGTTTGTGGTTTTGGCAGGTACATATTTCAACTGTATTATGTTCATGGTAGCATCTTCAGTAGTTTCTACAATTTTGATACTAAATTACCATCATAGGAATGCTGATACTCACGAAATGTCGCCATGGGTATGTATATTTACCACATTTATAATACTTGATTACTCATACGGTACAATTTACACAATCATACCTTATTTTCTTTGTTTCACAGCCTTTTATACAAACACATGAATTCTCTTGGAGAGTACATTTTTTCCTCCCACACCAACGAAATTTGGTCTGCGCATTTTGCTGATACATGCGTTTTTTCCTTTTTTAAGAAATATTTCTGGGTGAATGTGAATACAAGTAACCGTGATAACGTAAAAATTCTACTTTCCTCCTCCGCCCCTCCCCCTCCCAAAAGTTTTTCAGATGCGCTGTCGGAGAATGACGTTTCCTCGAATCCAAGATTTCCGGCAACTTTCCTCTCCACCTTACTACCGCGCTGCCATGCTATGGAAAAACACCGTAAGAACATTCGAGAGTTGCCAAATTTCCTTCGATAAAATGTTTATTTTTTAGTAAATTTATGAATATTTTGCCTTCAAATTTTCAGGAAATTTAGGTAAAATTGCAAACAAATTTATCTGAAAAATTGGAAGCAAAATATTTATAAATGTTCCCGAAAAGAAAACTGATTTCGCACTGGCGGAGCAGGAGCGATCAGTGTGCGGAAGGGTGCGCCTTATTTTATTCAGTTATGCAATTTTATTCGCGTAACGCCGCACCGCTGCGGGGCGGCGGCAGGCTGGTCAGAAGGCAACGCGCATTAGCGCCTACAAACCTAACTGTGATACTTCAAGCATTGCGCGATGCGTGATGTATTCCCTTAGGTTTGTAGGCGCCAGTGCGTGTCTCGCGCTGGTAGCACTTCGCACAGTGGATCGAGTCAATCAGAAAGGTCGGACATTAAATTTTTGACTAAAACTGCACATTTTGATGTTTATATCGTCGCATTTTATCTTTAAAGGGGTGTCTCTGGAAGAAAATTTTACGAGGAGGCCAATGGAACCACTTTTAATATATCAGAGTTTTGTATAAACGGAGTTATAAGCTTTTAAAGGTTCCAAATTGTGTCCGAACTCTCCCATTGACCCAATCCACTGTGCGCCGTTTCCCTCGCGAATGAGCATCTACATTTCAATTATGCCAAATTTCGCCGCGCTCGTTACGTTTTTACCGGGAGAATCCTGGGAGTTCCCAATAGAAAATTTCATCGATTTTTCATCTGATCTCATGCAAAAATTAGACAAATTTTCAACAAAAACTGCACGGGTAAATTCTTGCAAAACATTGAATCGCTTGAGTCAATTTTAGAACTTTGGAATGGAGATACCTACGTTACTTCATCCGGCAAAAAAAAATGGAGGCAATACGCTAAATGAAATAATCCTCTAAACTTAATGAAAGCTATAAATATAAATTGCGTAATATAAATATACATTTTTAGATTAATTTTGGCAATTTAATGCCTGAAAGTAAAACACAACCCCATGGTGGTAGTATCAAATAAGATTAACTCTTTGTCTTCATTTTTGAAGGAAATTTTTTAGCGAGAAAATCGCGGAATTTTCATGGATTAGGCCGCAATTTTGTACCGACATTTTTTTGATTTTTTTTTGGGGGGGGGGAAGAGCGGGAGCTCTGTACTTACGGCGCATTCTTCCAACACCTCGCGTTGGGTTTACCTGCTTGTTCTGCATTTGTGCTTACGGCTTACGGACACACAATCGTAAGTGCATTGACCAGGTAGTCTTTAAATTGAGTATCTTATTCTTGCAAGCTCATTGGCAGAAAACTCTTGAGAAGGAAGAACGTTTGAATTTTAGAAGGACCTCGGCAAATCACCGTTTCTATCTGTTTGCCGCTGTTTTATGTGATCAATAAAACTCGAACACAAAAAAAGGAAAAAAGGAATGAAGTATTATCGCCATAACATTCCTCCGAAATTGTCGCGGGAGACTGTTGAAGTGCTTGAAATAGGCGAGTGAGGTGAAAGGGCGTTATGTATAGCTCGACTTTTCAAGCCCTCTTGTCGGATCGCGGAAATAATATAAATACAGCGTTATTTTTTCTCTTAATGTTTAAACTTACTTCAAACCAACATCTTTCTTTACTCTCATCTTTATTACTTACTTACTCACTCACTTACTTACTTAATTACTTACTTGCTTACTTACTTACTTACTTATTTACTTGCTTGCTTGCTTACTTACTTACTTACTTAACAAGGTGAAGAAATGGTGCTTGGTCCACGCTTTTTCCGGGGAAAACAAGGCCAAGAAGTTCCAAAAATTATATTACAGTCAAAAAAATTTTTTTAACTCCAATAAGTACCAGAACAAAACTGAGGGGGGGAGGGGGGGAGAGTGTTCAGCTCAGGCAGTTTCTTTGTGTTTTCTTTTCTCTTAAAATACTTACTTACTTACTTACGTACTTAATTATTTACTTACTTACTTACCTACTTAATTATTTACTCACTCATCCCCCCTGTTTAACTGCATTGCCATTATCATTTTGAGGGGGTCATGAATTCATAACGTTACTATACTGTTTACTGCGTTATGAGTTGAAGCATCACGTTATTTTTCTAATCTTTAATTTATTTTTTGTAGAAAAAGATTCAAACAACGGGAAATGCAGAAAAGAAAATTTAAATCGATTTAATGTATCATTGAATTAGTGAAACGCAAATCATAAAAATGTCGTCATTTCGTCATTTAATTGGACCGCATTTAGCAGAAAGGAACCAAGCCAAACCAGTCATGGCTTTTAACTGATCAATTTAATTTTTTACCGGAGAACGTTTGTGCCGGCTCTTTTGAAAATTTCAAGGAATTCGCTTCGTACTAGGCTGAAAATTCACTGAAACTTGGACAAAAGTCCGCACAGCCGTTTTCGTGTAAACAATGGGCCTGTTGCAAACTTTTGCTAGAGCAGAATGAAGAGTTGTTTCTTATAGATAATGCCTCAAAAATCACGATGAGCGCATCGGCAAAGTCTGAAATGCACTCATAAATTCACAATCTGCGTAAGAAAATTGCGTTATTTTGAGCTTCCCGCTTCAAAAACGATACCACTGCACAGGTGAACATTTTGTTAGAGGAGTCGCTCCATCGTCGGCAATATTCATCATGGCCGACGCTTGCGCAGTTTCTCGCGTAATTCGAGGAGAGTTCAAGGTCAATTAAGGCGGGCGAGGAAAATATGAACGTAAACACGCCGATTGTTATGTGGTTTAATCCTGTTCAGGTGTTATCTCGTCCCATCACACGTGTTTTGGCGGACTGGCGTCGGCCATGATGAGTATTGCCGCCAATGGAACGACTCCTCTAACAAAATGTTCACCTGTACCGTAGTATCGTTTTCGAAGCGGGAAGCTCAAAAAACCGCAAATTTCTTACGCAGATTGTGAAGTTATGAGTGAATTTCAGACTTTGCCGATGCGCTCATCGTGATTTTTAGGGCATTATCTGTAAGAAACAACTCTTAGTTTTGCTCTAGCAAAAGTTTGCAACAGGCCCATTGAACTGTCCAATAAAATTGGTCCATACCTGATGTGGCTTGGTTCCTTCCTGCTTAACGATATCCAATTCATGCCTTTTTCAAAGCCCCATCTTTCCCCGGAATAAGAGTACTAATTATAGGCGGCGCGGCCGAAAGGCAGCCAAGGGCCAAGGTGCATTTACTTCTCTCTGACCGTCCGAAACACGCCCGGCCACCGAATGGCCCACGCCGCCCCCGAATACTGCCGTGTTGAGGAAAAACGCCGTGTGAGCATTCGAAAGTTGCCAAATTATCTCCAATAATGTGTTCATTTTTGATAGAAATTGTGAATATTTTTCCTTGAAATTTTAAGACTTTTCGGATCAAATTACCTGAGAAATCGGAAGGAAAATATTCACAAATTTTCTTGAAAATTAGTGATTTGTCGGAGGGAATTTGGCAACGCCTGAGGGCTCATACGGCGTTCTTCCTTAGCACGGCAGAATACCAACGAAGCGCCCCCGAACTCCCCCGCCGACCCGGCACCCCCGCTTCACAACAGCGCCCCACTTCCGTGACCTGATTTCAGCGCCTACAGCATCCACCCCCTTCCCGGACCCGCCGCACAGTGGATCGAGTCAATAGAAGAGGTCGGACAAAATTTAGAAACTTTAAACGCTTATAACTCCGTTTATACAAAACATTGAGGCTCTAAGAGTGGTTCCATTGGTTTCCTCGTAAAATTTGCTTCTGAAAGCACCCCTCGAAACTTAAAATGCAATGAAATAAACATCAAAATTTGCAGTTTTAGTCAAAAATTTCATGTTCGACCTCACTAATTGACTCGGTCCACTGTGCGCCGCACCACAATCGATTCTCCTCCGGAGAGACCGGCCTTTTCAGCTAATTTAGTCATTTCTTTTGTTCCGCCCGACTGGAAGTGTGCATCCTTGGATCGCATCCTTTTCGCGGTGGTTAACGAATGATTAAGGCGCCCCGTCCCGGGCTTCAATCGGTTTTCAGCTCGCGCCTCCTACGGCTCCCGAGTGTTAATCGCCTCCGACTTGGCGCCGCCTTTAAGGCGAAGACCGGCCACTGTTGCCAGATTGGGCTGGAAATCTGCGCTTTTCCCTATAGGCCGCATTCGATAATGGTTCGATGTATCGTTTGGTTAAAAACAATAGAACATAACCTCAAAGTAATCTATTAGGATTTAAGTTGGAAAAGCTGAAAATGAGAAAATTCCTAACAATTTCACTTTGCATTGGCATTTGGTACTCAAGAGAATAAAACATCTGTTACAAAAGACCCGTTCTCTCAGATTTCTAAATTGACTTTTGAGGCTATGTTTAAGTTTTGAATCACTCGATATCGATACAATCTCACCTGTTTGATGTATCAAATACGATCTATTTAAATCCATGTGAAGCATCCGAATTTTATTGCATAATCTGACAACAGTGAGACCGACTCGCGCTTGGATCGAGCTGTTTGACCGCTGCAAAGGCGGATCCAGCAATTTAGCAATTTGGCAACATCGGATTTCCTCCATTTGAACGTACGTTAAATAATCGATTTTTGTTGGTGCACTTGGCTCCTTCAATAATCTATGAATTTCCATAGGTTTGAATGGGAGAAAAAAAATGTCACCAATTTATATATACCCATATATTACCTATATATTTTTGTAAAATAAATTAATTGCTTTAGTCAATTCGGCAAACTTGGAATGGAGTTACTTTCTTTCGTCCGGGAGACAACGTATTGAGTTCGGGATCCTCCTACAATCATCCTAACCTAATCTCTAAGATACATTATCCCGATTCGAAACCCATCATTTTCATGATACATTCAGACCCCTCGTATATAAAAGGAAGAGAGAGAACTGGCTAAGTTCGATCCACAGCTCCTGTAACAATTTCACGCCGCGTGGTGAAGGGTTGACACCAAACAAGGGACAGCAATGAAAACATAGCGCAAGGCAACAGGAATTTCGAGCCTCGCTAGGGGTGGGGTGAGAGGTGATCGGGAGTGGGGGCGAAGGGGTTGAAGGGTGGAGGGGTGTAGAAAAATATAATATCGCAGGGCCCCCCGCGCGGTACATTTTCACTCTTTGCTCCGCGTCATTAAACTAATCTGCCACCAGGCCTCAATGGCCGCTCCGCCTTAAAAAATGTTTTATTTTGTGGAGAATTAAGGTGAGTTTGAAGATTTTTCATAGAGATCTGACTCCACTGTGGAGAGCTTTTATGCTGAGTTACATTCTTTGCCTCGCTTGCCGGTAGCCAGAGTAGCCGATTTGGGTCTACTGTCCTTTGTGTTACCGACTGAAAAAAGTTTGTGGTTGGATGACGAAGTACACTGCAGAGACGGCTCACACGTGTTTGCAAGCTGAAACAAACTATTTTAGGACTCCGCACTAACATACTTATTAAAAGGAAAAGTTTGGGATACACACAAGCGGAAGGGTGCGCCTTATTTTATTCATTTATGCATTTTTATTCACGTAGCGCCGCACCGCTGCGGGGCGGCGGCGGGCCGGTCAGCAGGCAACGCGCATTAGCGCCTGCAAACCTAACTGTGATACTTCAAGCATTGCGCAATGCGTGAAGTATCGACTTAGGTTTGTAGGCTCCAGTGCGCGTCTCGCGCTGGTAGCACGCCGCGGCGCGCCGCGCCGTTTCCCTCGCGAATGAACATAGCTACATTTCTTCTTCTTCTTTTTCTTCTAAGTTCTGACTAGGGCCGTGACCCTGTTTGTGTAGCCTCTAAATTAGTATATAAATATGATAAATAAAATATGATACATTTACTTCAGAAGTATTATGATGCTACATTTCAGTCATGCCAAATTTCGCCGCGCTCATTACGTTTTTACCGGGAGAATCTTGGGAATTTCCAATAGAAAATTTCATTGATTTTTCATATGATCTCATGCAAAAATTAGATAAATTTTCAACAAAAACTGCACGGGTAAATTCTTGTAAAACATTGAATCGCTTGAGTCAATTTTAGAACTTTGGAATGGAGATACCTACGTTACTTCGTCCGGCAAAATCGACAGAAGTAATCGTTTGATCATTTTTCTCCTAAGTGAGTACGATTAAGTGCGTCTGGCAATCTGTTCAGCAAAGAAGGCCCAGTTTGACAAAATTATAGAGCAAACTACTCAAATAATTCACTTGTATGAGGCTAGTCATTGAGGATGCTTTTTATCGATAAATGGACTACATTTTGCAGTATGGATTTACAAGTTTTTCATTTCATATACAACGTATGTATCATCAGTTCCCCTATTTAGATAGGTGCTTTTAAAATGGGTGAGCCAAAATTAGTCGTTTCTAATGGGCCTGTTGCAAACTTTTGCTAGAGTAAAACTAAGAGTTGTTTCCTACAGATAATGCCTCAAAAATCACGATGAGCGCATCGGCAAAGTATGAAATGCACTCATAACTTCACAATCTGCGTAAGAAATTTGCGATTTTTTGAGCTTCCCGCTTCGAAAACGATACTACGGTACAGGTGAACATTTTGTTAGAGGAGTCGTTCCATTGGCGGCAATACTCATCATGGCCGACGCCAGTCCACCGAAACACGTATGATGGGACGAGATAACACCTGAACAGGATTAAACCAGATGACAGTCGGCGTGTTTACGTTCATATTTTCCTCGCCCGCCTTAATTGACCTTGAGTTCTCCTCGAATTACGCGAGGAACTGCGCAAGCGTCGGCCATGATGAATATTGCCGACGATGGAGTGACTCCTCTAACAAAATGTTCACCTGTGCCGTAGTATCGTTTTTGAAGCGGGAAGCTTAAAATAACGCAAATTTCTTACGCAGATTGTGAATTTATGAGTGCCTTTCAGACTTTGCCGATGCGCTCATCGTGATTTTTGAGGCATTATCTATGGGAAACAACTCTTCATTCTGCTCTAGCAAAAGTTTGCAACAGGCCCATTGAAAAATGTAGTCCTAAATGTTGATCCCCGGAAATGAATTAGTAATTGTTAGTCTAAACTTCTCGCACAGTCAGCGTAGGGCAGATTTTCCGAAATTATTGTCGCTCTATGTGAATCATTAACGTGATAAGCGAAGATTCAGTACTATCGAGCTCATTTCGATACGATTCGTGGGGGGGGGGGGGGTAGAAACCCCCTACCCTCCTCCCCCTTCCCCCCCCAAAAAAAATCAAGAAGAAAGAAAGCGGAGATTGCGGACCCGTCTATGATTGAAACTCATTCAACAGCTTGTCAATTGACCTTCATCGACAAGTAATACGACAAAATCGGGCTTCATCTATCGCGGCTATTCAGAGAGTTGAAAATCAGGTTTTAGAGGGAATGAGTCAACGATGAAATTGTTGGTGCATCTTGGTCGCAGTGTTTCAAGATATTCACTCCCATTTTATTTTATCGAATTAGAACAAATCAACGCTCGTCTTGAAAATTAGGAAAGTTTTCAATAAGTGAATTTGAGTTTTTTCCATCTACGCATTATAGAATGACAGGAAGTCTGAGACGTTGCTAATGAAGATGCACGCTCCTGCAGTTTCAGTCGATGCGTTGTAGGACGGTTCCTCTCAGATTTTAATCCGGGCGTTTATTCTCTTTAGTCAACGAGAAGTTTCTAAAGTTCATGATTCGGATCGTAAAAACTTAAACTGCAAAATCAATGGTGTTACGTACTGGAAAAAAAAAAAACACATTGGATCTAGAGTCCAGACTCTTGAAAACATTGAAAAGAAAAAGGACTCTTGATTCAATCAGATTCAAGCTTAAATCAAAAGGAAATCCGCTCAAATTAAGAGGCTTGGTTCTTGATTTAAGCTTAATTCGATTGAATCAAGAGTATTTTTTTTTTTGTCGGTGTATTTAAGAGTCTGGAGTCAAGATCCAATGTTTTTTTTTTTGTGCTTTTTTTCAGTGCGTATAATATTATGATTGATTGTAATATATACTGCAGCACCCAATTATTGTGGATTTTGTTCATAAATTAAGATTTTTTATACCTTCCTGCACAGCGTATATCTGGACTGAAATGTTGAAGTCAGAGATTCTAGTCTAAGTTCTCTCAATTTTTTTTCATCCAATGTGGCAAGAATGCAACTAGCTCCTCATTACCACTTTAGCGGCTGTTCTAATCTCGGCTTAGCCCCACATGACTGGAGCTCGGTCTGAGCCCTTTGCAAAAAAAGGAGGAAACCGACTCGGTATAACACTAAACTTTGACGAGCTGAAAACGATCTCAAAATGGATTAAAACAGTTTTCAGTTCCTAATCGTTTGGTTTCATGAGTTTTTCATCGGATTCTTAAGACATACCGAAAAGCCGCTTTCATAGCGCTCTTTGGCGCTCTGCGACACCCAGCCGCCAAAGTCTCCTATTCCCCAAAGCCTACTTTTATCCAAAGGAGTTCGTAAGTTTCTGCAATTTCGCTTGACTTTATCCTGCAACGCTGTGTTATTAGTTAATATGTGCCTTACATTTGGACGTATTTCTACCAAACGGAACTATGTGCATTAGGACGTGAGCCCTGTAATGCATTTATTCTTATGGGTATCAGGGCTCATGTCTTAATGCACATAGTTCCGTTTGACAGAAGTACGTCCATTTTTCAATAAGGAACGCCTTTCTTTTTTTGTTCTGCCTCCCTCGAAATCATCGTATGTTTTCTTAATGCTTCCACACATACCGGTGTTTCTTTTTCTTCTTCGTATTCCACCTCTTTGTTTTATTTTTATTTTCTTCCTCTTCTTCTTCCTGTCTCACCTCTGCTTTTCCACTCCGATTTTTTCCAGACGGACAGGTGTTTCAATGAAAGAGCCAAAAACGATGTACCCTTTTTCTAAGTGTAGTTTATGTTTTGTGGAAAACTTATCAAACCGGCATCAGTGTTTTGGTGACCAGTTCCAATAAATCTTTGACTGCAGGGTCGGTCGCCATCGAAATGTACGTCAAAAGTTTTTGATGGGGTAATCCTCAGAGTGAGTGGAAGAATATTGACCAAGGAATGCAGGGCGGTTGCCACAGTGACGGGCTAAAATTATTCTCGCCTCTTCAGACACGTACGAAAAGACCATTTTAGTATCAGCCTTTTGATCAAATCTTTACTTGAGGATTGTATAAAATGTAGCTTATTCTTTTAGACACCGACGAATTACGGTAAATTTACAATCCATCGTCTATAGTTTTTTTTCTTATCTTTTTTGGACTAGTGATTGCTGAAACTTGCAAACTCCTATTGATGAAAGTATTCTACCTCTATTCCCCTTCATAGATTACATACCGCTGAAGGACAAACAGTAATACTTCCCCTCCCCCGGATGGTGTAATTGTGACGATTCGCATACACACGGACCTACAACTGTATTTACACACACCTACGTTACATACATAAGTTTGTGTACACACGTATATCCATCCGTGTTTTGAGCTCATGGAGTGATACAACTATTTCAACGTTTACGTAGCATAAATTGTATATCGGTATATTGAAGGCGCGTGCAGAGTTTTTGAATATCCAACGGTTTCACCGTCCAAATTTTCTTTTCAACGCTTTCTGCCAGTGCCCTCGTGGCCGCCATCAAGTCCACCATAGACCATAAAGAAGGACTACTAATTTGTTTGAAACAAGTTTTGAAACATTAATTCTCAGGTAAATTCCGCGATGCATACAGATATCAGGATTGCTCATTTTGCCCGAAAATGTATATGATCTCTAATAAAAGTTGATTATTTATCCCCAACGTGACATCGATGAGCGACCAACACGTCAACGCACTACTCCTTGCTCGTCGAACCGGATATCCCTTTTTTCATCCGACCTTCACCAATAATCAATCAACAAGTTCCTCCTGGCTGTCTTTTCCTCATAACTCCATCTCTGCCCCCCCCCCCCCNGTCCTTTCCCATTGTTCTTGTTCCCGCAATATCCCGCTTCCTTGCTCTCGACGAGACCTAGGTGAGAAAAGCAGCCCTGAAAAAACCGACCTAAGATGTTTCACACTTCGGATTTTGTCGGTTATATGGTGACCTAAAGATGAAAAAATGGCGTAACAAATTAGAGCCTCCAGGAAACACAAGTCAAATTTGATTAATACTGAAACATGAAGCAAAACGCCGTACAGTAACAGCCACAGGTACAGTAACAGGCGTTGCCAAAATCTCTCCGATGAAATACGAATTGACGGAAAATAGTGAAAACTTTTTTTTAAAACTTTCAGATTTTTTTTTTTTTTTTTTTTTTTTTTTTTTTTTTTTTTTGCAATTTTATCTAAAAAAATAGATGACAATTTCAAGGAAATACATGACGTCAAAAATACATGTTTTATTCGAGAAAATTTGGAAACCCTCGAATTTTCATACGGCTTTTTTCCTCAGCACGGAAGCATATTCTTCTACATTTTGTTATGTACGTACACATACATTGGTCCAAACAAGGAAAAAATGCTGAAACATGTGGTCTAAAATGTATGTAACAAGGGAATGAAATAGTGCTGGGTTCAAACTGATTAGTTGGCAAGGCCAAAAATTAGTTCAAAAGTTTCAATTTGAGTCAAAAAGTCGTGCTTAAATGAGGAATGTACAAGACTGAGGGACACCGGAATAAGTCACGTCGAGAAATCTATCACACTTTTTACGTTTTTATTTCCGTTCAACGTTTACGTTTTAAACTTGTCTTTAGAACAATTGAGGAATGATTTAATAAAGATTTATTATAACATTATTTGCACATAAACGCAATTGTAGTGTATCTCCTGAAACGTTCCAACGTCTTTATTGAAACGCCGCTGTTTTTTTTCTCTGCTTAAGAAACTTTTCTAGAACATGTTATCGTTTTTAAAGATATCTTAAAAACAACTTTTAAGTTCCATCGCGCTATTAGGGTGGGAATCCCAAGGAAAGGAGTTGTTCAAGTAATTACCATGAATGGTTTCGGGGCATTCCGTCAACGATTTGTTGTCCGCACACCTGTTTTGTCCAGTAGTTTACGTCCACGCCTGAAATAAGCAACAGTGACTTGGTCCAAGTGTCATATTTCAGTCCGTATGTAAAATTATATTGACAATAATGAAATGAGAAAATTGGAGATAGACGAAAGAGTTGTCGCGGCAACTTTTTTTTTTAAATGAAATGTTATTTCCTTCTTTTGATCAATCTTTTTAAATTGCCATCGGTGAATATTTTGTTTTATTTCCATTCTTAAAATTTTCCATGAAAAATATACCTTATAAATACTTTTTTTAAATGAAAATATTACTTTATTTTAAAAACATTTACATTTTTAAAACGTGACAAATATTTGTAAAACCTTTTTCAAGTGATGGCATCGATATTAAAGTCCATGAGCAGTAGTTGTGTTGAAAGAAACTATGCACAAACGGATAAAAGAGGAGAAAAACCGAGAAGCACACAATCTTCGGTTTTAGCCCATTTGTACATCGGTCTTTCAGAGTCGTCCTATACGTCCCATTTTGAGCGTTTGGTTGCGCTCACACCACGCTGCAGCACAGTAAAAGCACAAAATGTACAAGAAAAAATTAATGTGCTTTAAAAATCATTAAATACGCCAAGGAAACACCTTAATATTTACAAAACACACATTAAATTTTCCTTTCGTATATATATTTCTTACCAATTTAAATTAAAGTAATCCATGCAGAATGTGCAAACATATAAAAATCATGAGTTGAAAAACGCTGACTCCGCGAGTTTAAATTATTGGCCCTAGCATAAAGCGGAGTGTTGCGACGTGCTGTCAGC
Source organism: Bemisia tabaci (assembly GCF_001854935.1). NCBI lineage: Eukaryota > Metazoa > Arthropoda > Insecta > Hemiptera > Aleyrodidae > Bemisia > Bemisia tabaci. The sequence continues at coordinate 470,665 of NW_017548293.1, read as the reverse complement.
ACGAAACGCGCACTGGCGCCTACAAACCTAAGCAGATACTTCACGCATTGTGCAATGCTTGAGGTATCCCTTAGGTTCGTAGGCGCCAATGCGCGTTCCGTGCTGGCAGGCTGGCCGTGCCGCAGTGTGCCACGTGCCACGGCGCTTCACTATTTCACAATAGAGGTGTTGTACAATATTATACGAAATTGAAGGCACTCCAACATACCAACAATAAGAATGACAAGCCTCCTTTAAGAGTACGGAGCTACGGAACAAAAACGGGTTTCTGCTTGATGTAAGTGACGTTCCTTTTTATAAAAGCATATTTTCTTCTTGAAGAAAACATTATTTTCTTTATTAACTCATAAGGAAATCTTCTCGGCGGTAAATTTAAGGATATCTCTCCTTAAATTAGGTCACTTGTTCCTCTATTGAAATTAAAAATCATTCTAAACGTTATTAAAAACAGACACTAGGACAGTAAGTTTTTCGACTCTCTTTTTGTTGTCGTCACTCGATTTAATTTGCGAGGGAACTTCGTGCTTTTGAAAGATACCATGAATCATGATACGTTGGGATGCTTTCAATCTCATATGATACTGTGCAACACCTCCTTGACGAAATAGTAGCTCGAAGTGCTACGGCAAACCAGTGCCGAGGCGAAGTTATCATACACAGGAAAAATATGAGATCCTTTAGCAGAGGCAAATCAAAAGGTTTTCCAGTTCAGATATAAAAATATGGGATTTTCGTAATTCGATCTAAAATGTCTGAAAATGTCAAGGAAAAATATGCTTGACTTTCCTCGAAAATACATGTTTTATCCGGGGAAATTCAGCAACACTTGAATGTTCATACGGTGTTCTTCTTTCGCAAGGCACTATTCTCGTATTTCGACGCGAGTGGTTCAGTCACCTTGATCTTGGCGTCACTCATCGGGCTGGTCGTTAAGGCGCTTTGTGCGCGCTCCATCATCTCAACACTCTCCCGACCGCAGGGGCTGCTTAGGTCGTGTTTTCGCGGAAATCAGTCAGGGGAGTTGATGGATTGCGCGAAGCAGAGATCAGAGGTTCTCGGAAATGTCTTTTCAACTCGCTTCAAAGGCTTAACCACATCATTGCAAAGGCCGAGGATATACTCCGACAAAAATGAAATAGAATGAAAAACATCGCGTGTGTGTGTTCTGACCATCGATACAAAATAAACTTTCAATAATTATTTTTTGTGCTGAATACATTTTCAAAATCATCAACGCAAGCTTGACTCTCTAAATTTTATCTCTATATTGACATTGAGTAATATATCGTTGTATACTATTATAAAATTACGGTTATCGGAAAGAAATAAGCCTTACATGAGCCCGTTCTATTCACGTAAACTCTTGGGGGCCCGCAAAGCATGCCAAAGACACCTTTCTGATGGTAGGAGGTTGGACCGCGTAGCAGTCGAAGGCCTAGCTTCCTAGTCCTTCGTAAAACTTTAGAATCTGAGTGTGCAACTTGGAGCAAGTAACCGAGAATTCGACAAGGAACTCTGGAGTTTAACCCATGATATTTTTTTCCTTCATATTTTCTGAACCTCACTGGGAAAAAAATTACATTGGATCTAGAGTCCAGACTCTGAAAAACATCGACAAGAAAAAGAACTTTTGATTCAATCAGAATCTAGCTAAAATCAAGAACCAAACCTCTTAATTTAAGCTGATTTCGTTTTGATTCAAGAAAAAATCCGATTGAATAAAGTGTATTTTTTCCTGTCAATGTTTTCACTAGTCTGGACTCTAGATCCAATGTGTGTTTTTTTTTCTTTTCCCAAAGCGTGTTCATTATTTGAGATTGGATCGTTAATATCGGGCTAAATGTCAAAAAATTGAAAATTTTGTCAGACGTGAAATTTTATCCTGAGTACACAGGCAAAACTGCCACATTATGAGCTAGGTGTCACCAACACCAGACAAGTGCGCATGAAGTCCGAAAAACAGCGTCATGTCAGTAATATATTCCCCGGCAGTTTTAGGGATGGAAACGTAATCATCGCGAAATGAAGGTTGCGGCTTTTGGCTTGTCATAATGACAGGTCTTCATGATCAGGTGATTCATGGTCGTCTGATTCTATCGAAAAACATTCCGTTCGGGAATTTCATTTTATAAAAATTACTGAAATTTATGCGTCCCTGCTCACTTAAGTCTATCGGTCTATTTAGCAAGATTTTTTTTTCTTATTATTATTAATCTTATCTATCGATAACACGCAAAATGCGTTACTCCAACAATCGTATTAGTTAAAACGCGCGGTTTTTATATACGAAAGGAGAAAATAATGGTTTAACTGTATAGAATCTCTCAAGGATTGACGTCAGCTAGTTTAATACTCACCCTCTTTTTCCGTTGGAATCACTTGCTCCCACCATAGGATCACTGGAAAAGAAAAACACATTGGATCTAGGGTCCAGACTCTTGAAAACATCGACAAGAAAAAACACTCTCGATTCAATCAGATTTAAGCTTAAATCAAAAGGAAATCCGTTCAAATTAAGAGGCTTGGTTCTTGATTTAAGCTTAAATCTGATTGAATCAAGAGTATTTTTTCTTGTCGATGTTTTTAAGAGTCTGGACTCTAGATCCAATGTGTTTTTTTCCAATGAGCGCCACATTTTCTCTTGTTTCCTTTGTCTATTAATACCAATAATCAGCAAGTCAACCCATTGCAAGAGTACACTGAAAAAAAAAATATTGCTGAAATTGCCGTGCTCGCGGTTATTTCAAACGATGGTGTAGCTAAAAAACGAACGTGCAAACCATGCAGGTAAAATCGCTACACAAATTTCAGCTAACTTACATACGCGTGTAGGTGATTTTGCTACCTGAAATGCTACGTCTATCACCTTTTTAGTTATTCTTCCGTAAATTTTGCTATATTTCCGTGAATTCCGCTATTTGCAGCCTAAGTATTGAGCTACTTTTACTGTTCGCAAAGTAACAATACCAAAAAATGCAGTTACACTTCCAAGCCACTCGATGCAAGATTAACCGCATGAAGGCGCGCAGATGTAGCAAATCGGTGTAGCAATTCGTGGTAGTCGTTCACTTGATTCAACACCGTGCACGGATAAGAAAGCTTTACGAAGTGAAGCTAATGCTCCACCCTAAATCGGTGAATTAGCAATCCTTTTTTTTTCAGTGTAAATTTTGCAACGTTGTCATTGAGTTACGTTCCTCGGTCGGGGAAGCGACGACATGGCAAGAGCTCGTAGCCGAGACCGTATGACTATTGAGGTGAGGAACTATTACGTCGAAGCAATTTCCGTTTCGGAGTTGAAGCAACGCGAAGTTTTCGCTCCATTTTAATTCTTCTCGGTCGACAAAAAGCCACGGCTCCGGCTCCCGGAGTCGCACAGCGGATCGAGTCGATGAGAGAGGTCGGACAAAATTTAGAAACTTTATAACTCCGTTCATACAAAACTTTGAGGTCTTAAGAGTGAGTCCATTGGTTTTCTCGCGAAATGTTCTTCTATTAGCACCCCTTAAAGTGTAAAATGTGACAGGTTAAGGTGATTCGATGGACGCCGTATTTTATGTCAGAACGGCATGCGATACATTGCATCAATTGGTTCCATTTTTCAGCTACTCGTCATTTTTCTCCAATTTTGAGATCGCAATTCTGTTGTCAGGAGACTAAAGAACTCACTTACCGATTTTAGCAAAGAAATTAAACGTGATAAAGGCGTGGATTTTTTAGAGAGAAAACATAGCATTCGATACTGACATCGAAACTGCACTCGAATGCGATATTTTCTCTCTAAAAAACCACGCCTTTATTATGTTTAATTTCTTTGATAAAATTGGTAAGTGAGTGCTGAAGTCTCCTGACAACGGAATTGCGATCTCAAAATTCGAGAAAAATGACGAGTAGCTGAAATGTGACAGGTGAAGGTGATTCGATGGACGCCGTATTTTGTGTTAGAGCGGCATGCGATATATCGCATCAATTGGTTCCATTTTTTCAGGTAATCGTCATTTTTCTCCAATTTTGAAATCGCAATTCTGTTTTCAGGAGAGTAAAACACTCAGTTACCAATTTTAACAAAGAAATTCAACGTAACGGAGGCGCGGTTTTATTAGAGAGAGAATATCGCTTTAGAGTGCAGTTTCGATATCAGTATAGAATGCTATGTTTTCTCTCTAAAAAAACCACGCCCTTATTAAGTTGAATTTCTTTGTTAAAATTGGTGAGTGAGTGCTGAAGTCTCCTGACAACAGAATTGCGATCTCAAAATTGGAGAAAAATGACGAGCACCTGAAAAAATGGAACCGATTCATACAATATATCGCATGCCGTTCTGACACAAAATATGGCATCCATCGAATCACCTTAACCTGTCACATTTTACATTTTAAGGGGTGCTACTAGAAGAACGTTTCGCGAGAAAACCAATGGACTCACTCTTAAGACCTCAAAGTTTTGTATTATTATTGTATTAAATTTGTATTAAGATTTCTTTGTTAAAATTGGTAAGTGAGTGCTGAAGTCTCCTGACAACAGAATTGCGATCTCAAAATTGGAGAAAAATTACCAGTACCTGAAAAAACGGAGGGTCATCCCACGTCAACGCAACCAAGCTCGGAACCCGACCCCCTCCGATTTGGCTGAAAATTGGTATCCAGGGTCTTTACATCACTCTAAGAAACTAATTTGTATCTGAAAATTGCGTTTATTCATCCCGATCACCCCTCAGTTTTCCAGGAAACTAACCAGGAAAATGACAATTTTTTCGGGCGGAATCGGCTTTTCCAGAGAATTGTAGGGTGAAGGAAGAGAACGGAGGTTTCCTGGTTTGGACCCTGGAACCAATTGATGCGATATATCGCATGCCATGCTGACACAAAATGTGGCGTCCATCGAATCACCTTCAAACATCAAAATTTGCAGTTTTAGTTTGAAATTTTCCGTCCGACCTCTCCGATCGACTCGATCCACTGTGAGTCGCGCGGAATTGCAGTTTTGAATTTTCTACCCCATACGAGGCGACTCCGCCTCCACTATTACTTCCTCCGCCTCTAATGTCGCTTATCTCCCCCGAGCCCGGATTTTCTGCTTGTCTACTTTGATTCGAGATATGCTCCCATTTATATACACGACGATACAAAGGGAAGGTGGGAGTGAATCCAACACACTTTTGACTTAATGAATATCAGCCACCCGCGCGTTAGTTTCTCCCTGTTCTGCCGGGATAAACGCCGTATGAGCCTTCAGACGTTGCCAAACATCCAATGACAAATCGCGAAATTCACATAAAAAAAACAAAAAACACATTGGATCTAGAGTCCAGACTCTTAAAAACATCAACAAGAAAAAATACTCTTGAATCAATCGGAATTCTGCTTAAATCAAGAACCAAGCCTCTTAATTTGAGCAGATTTCCTTTTGATTTAAGCTTAAATCTGATTGAATCAAGAGTATTTGTCTTGTCAATGTTTTCAAGAGTCTGGACTCTAGATCCAATGTGTTTTTTTTTCCGGTGTTTTGGAAACATTTGTGAGAGTTTCCCTTTGATTTTTTCAAAAAAATTTGTTCGGACTTTGATCTTAAAAGGTTTGAAAATTTCAAGGAAAAATTTTCATAACTGTCTCTAGAGATACATATTTTCCGAGAAGAAATTTGGCAACATTCGGATGCTCATACAGCGTTTTTCCTCAGCATAGCAATGTAAGCTACCGTCGGTGCCCCTATCATTTGTTCTCGTCTCTTCGAGTGTGTGAACCGGAATAGTCTAAGGTTTTTCGGGAAGCTCTTCGCCGAAGAAAGTTTTAATCAGCGTGGAGGTATTGACACACGTGCCATTAGCTCGCCTTTTCCAAACTACATACAATGAAACGAAACAGTGCAAGTTTTTAGGGAGGATTTTAAGTTGTCGCGAAAGGTTTTTACTGAGACACACAGTGAAAATGGTTTTGGTTTTCTTATAAATGTTGATGGCTGAGGAACAACACTGCCGATCTGCAAACTGACAATTTCATAGGATGAAGAAAGATTGTCGCCATTTTTGTAATTCTGACGTCAGATTTGCAATTTCTTTAATACGCTTTAAAGCGTCTTCACAACGCAACGCTTCCATGCAGAATTGAAAAAAAAAACGAATATATCGGGTTGCGTACATTTTATACTGTAAAATACAGCAAAGTCGCTGACTCTTTTCCCACTAAATTTCCAGTTAAATGGTACTGTTCCTCTGCCATCGATATGAGGTCCTCAGTCAACTCTTCAGTATTTGTTCCCCTATGCGTGGAAAGCGGAATCGTCTGAGGTTTTTCGCGAAGTTCGTCATAAGGAAAAGTTTTAAATTGAGTGTAGGTATTGACTCACGTGCCATTAGCACTTTTGTCCCGAAGTATTATGAAACGGAAGAGTACACGTTTTTTAGCAGAGTTTTGTCACCAATGGTTTTTACAGAGACACACAGACATAACACTTTTTCGGTATTTGTAAAAAATATGATATCGAAGTCAAATTTTCCGCATTTTTTTGCAGCACCTGGAATAAGGTGCTAATGCAACATTCGGGTCGCTGAAAAAGTGTGTGATAACTCTAAAATGCTTATTTTACCCATCTGTCACTTTTTTTACACCTCAGTACGTAAATATGATATAAACTGATGGAAAAGTACTGCAGGTGGAAAAAAATGAGCATTTGAGAGTAGAGAGCTGTCTTTTTTTTTAAACAACTACGATGATGGAAAACCACCTTCTTCTTGGTGAGGATTTGGCGGATATTAGATCCAGGTTTTCTATAATATAGATAGATTTAGAGTTTTAGCCGAACAGTGCTATGTCCTCGCAAAAATTTTGCGTACAGGATGCTGCAAACTCCTACGAAACCGCTTAAACCCGAGGAGAAGTCACATAAAAAATTTTAGTGGCCGATAGACGGAAGACATGTCTCATCTACACCAAAATCGATTTAAAAGTCTTAAAATGAAGTCAAAGTACTCTTTTCATTTTGGAACCGATTTCAATGTATCGATTTAGATAATTAATTGTACATATTCTTTTTTTAAGATTTAGGAGGATGATTTTCGGTACGAACTTAATAATTTATGTACAGTTAAAATGTCGATTTGCCCCCAAGTAATCCACCATAGTTGTTGAAATTTGGAATATTGTCGATAAAACTCCCAAACCACGCATCTCGTTTGCGGCGTTAAAAAATATCCGCTCTTGTTTTATTTTTTTACAGAAGTACAAATCAATATCACTCCTTGAAGTTTTCTAAGAGTTTGCTTCGCACAGAGAAGGAAAATCAATTCATCAAAAAGTTTTTATGAATTGACTTAGAGTAGTCGTCAATTTTAAAATTAAGGTACGAGTATGACAAGGAGTCTGCTGCCTCGCAAAGGGAGATACTTGATTTGGGAGTTTTACCATCGATATATCGTTGCTCCTCTGACGTAAGGGCGTATCTCGATTTTTACATGATCCCCAGAGAGCATGGGTCGGTATGTAAAGCAGGGCTCACGTGAAAATTGAGATACACCCTTACGTCAGAGGAGCGACGATATATCAATTTTACCCAGAATTCATCACGTAAAAGCTGAATAGCCACTTTGAAAAGCTACAGTGTAACACACAAAATAACCCACCAAATACACAAACACACCGGTTCGTTCAGAGGAGTTCGATTGGGACCGCGCTTAGCGGAAAGGAACCAAGCCACATCAGCCATTCTCAAATTCAACGGGGCAATTTAATTTTAAGCAAGAGAACGTTTGTATGGATTCCTTTGAAGATTTAAAGGGAATCGTTTCGTTTCATGCCGAAAATTCACTGAAATTTGCACAAAAATCCGCTCAACCATTTTCACGTAACAAATGAAATTGCTGGATTAAACTTGGCGGTAGCAGATGTGGCTTGGTTCATTTCTGCCTCCAGCGCGGTCCATTTTTAACAGTGAAGAAGTGGCCGATTAAAAAGGGGTTACAGTAAGATAATGGACTGTTTCTGCAATTGAACTAAGTAATGAGAGCAGAAGCATTCGGCAGAAGTCACAAGTTATTTTGTTCATTTCATTCTGAGAAAATTTGGAGTTCCTGGAGGTTGTTTGCAAGGACACGTGCCGATCAAGCCACCCTTCAGCTATGAGGCATAATGCGTCTTCCCCGTTACTTTCGATTTGGGGGGCTCACAACTCTCTCGGCGGAAGTTGCCGGAAGCCCTCTTTTGTTTTGGTTTTCCTTCCTCCTTCGCCCGAGCCATCGACCCGAAACTTTTCCTGTTCCACTTCAAGTTCCATTAGTTTTGTTAAAAGCGTCTAAACACCAATAAACCGTCATTTAAAGTTCGGACCGCAATCCTGCTACAACTGCTCCCGTTCAATTTTTTCCCCGGCCAAGTTAACATCCGCAAACTCATTTAAAGTGAAAACATTCTTGAGGAAATAATATTGGAATCTCTTCGCAGGATAACTGCGAAAGTTTTTCAAGCTGCGCCACTATCATCCTCCGCCCTGGCGTCCTCAAGAAAGGAGCGGGAAAGATTCTGATAAAATATGTCGAGCGAAACTTTCGCAATTAAATCCGTGTCCAGGGCTCGGGTTCTGGAGAGATTCGACGGACTTATTGGAAAAATGTTCCTCGACCGAGAAAGATTGGAGATTTCGATAAATAGTCAGATAATAGTTAATAATGTATTCTCACGGTCCATGCATAACCTTCCCCCGAATCAATCGTTATCAGCACCTACTCGATACTCAACCTCTCTTTTCGCTGTACTTAACAATGGGCGACTAGAGAAGGTATTTACTGATAACGTCACATTTTTGGCGCGTATACGTAGTATACCGCCTTTGCGATCGTTTCGAACCCTGCTCGATACAATAACCGAGTCCCTTAGTTCCTTACCGAAAAGTGACTACCGCGAACTTCTGAGATATTCCAAAGCGTGTAAAAAGTTTATTTATCCGTCAATAATTATGATTTAAAGTTGTTTCTCATTCTGGGGNGGGGTGATTTCCTGAGAGCCGATAATATCACGAATTTCTCATAGAACCCCTCAACAGTGGCTTGCTTTTTTGGCAGCCGATTCGGCCATCGAACCGGAGTTTAAATGGAAGCTGATAATAACCCAAAGCTCTGAGAAAAATTTTGAGATGAGTATAAGAACGGTTTGTTGTAAGTAGCGAGGAGAGGCGGGCAAAGCGGCTAAAATCCTATCTAATTTTTACAGTTTTTCTGTTGAATTAATGTTGCCGCGGGCTTCTGACTGTCCACACATAGTTCTGTTCAGCATATCGATACATAAGTATTTACATTTTACATACGTAGAATCTAATTTTCACGTCGGGGAGTTGACATATTTTGATTTTTTCGATTTTATACGGAAAATTGATGGTTTTTCGGGATTGAAATTATTATTGTTTCATGAAAAATAAATGCACCCAAAATGACTATAGCATATTGATTCTTACACATTTGCACTCACAAAATTGGTTGGTAAATTCAACGAGTGGGTGCATCGACCTGGTATATCAAGTTTCTGCAATTTTTTACGGCAAATCAGTAGATTTTCGGGATGTAGATTGCTTACTTTCAATTCATGAATGAATAAAGCAACGACATGGTTGAACTTCTTTGCATGAAAAGACGTTTAAAATAACAAAATCAAGAGGTATTTAATGCAATTGCATTTATATCGAGTCAATTTCATTTCAATAATAAAACGGGATTTATACTACCGGTGATTTGGGTATTTTAGCCCCAAAATACCTTTAAATCGACTTTATCTTCTAGGAATTAGACAGAATTTTTCCTTTCTTCACTTAAATTATTCCGTAGCACTTTTCTTCAAGAATCTGATACGATTTTGCTTGAGGCAGATCAAAAAACTTAAATTCGATCGAATAGCTTTCTACTTTCACAATACACGGTCTCGTCAAAGTGCGTCGTTGACCTCTCAGTGTTGGATCGTATGAATTCTCTTGTTGTGCTACATGCCTATTTTGAAATCTCTGTAAATGAAAACTAAAGGGGTTGATATGTGCGAGTTAATGACGCGCCTTATCAACACATTGTGTTGGAGTTCACTGCTTGTTTTCTCTTCAAAATATTACGTAGAAATCGACTCACACAACAGGAAGTTTAGAAGTCAACTTTTGAATGCAAATATTTTTAACACGGATTAAACTTAAGTTGGATCATACAAATAATCACCCGTATCTTGTTTAGAGGTTGACTTCCAGATTTTCTGTTGTGTGGTTCGTTGTTTTCGTTCAATTACATTACGAAGAGAAAAAGCGTTATGTAGTGCTTTAATGATATTTTGCCCAGTAACCTGTACCTACTTTTATCAGTATGAATCCGAAATGATTTCAAAATTGAATCGAGAGTCTTTGAAAAACACAGAATAAACTCGCATCAGCCACTGCTTGATTTTTATTCGCAGCTTTATTTCCACGGAAAAGTGATCAACAGTATCGCTCAACATTTTCAATGCGGAAATTACTGTTTTTTCATCCGCAGTAATCCCAACCGATTTTATCATCGCTGAAACGTCATTTTCTCTATACGGTTTTAAAAGGTGGCAGGCATCGTCCATTCCCATTTATGACTAAAATCCTTTGTTTGTCATTACTTTTTAGCTAGTGTTGTGCGTTTAGAATATACTGTCTTGCTACGCCAGTATGAACATTTTGGGAAGTTGTCTATAATGTCCTCTCTTTAACATTTTTTTTTCTTTTTTTTTTTAAGAAAAATATAAATATTTTTTTACAAAGTTTTAAATATTGATAGTAGCAGGTATACTCACATGTGTGTGCGAGCAATGCAGACAGTGCTCTTAGTTGGGCTCGGGCCGTATAGGCAACTTAATTAACTCGATGGCAAACCGTAGGGTATCGTTCGAAATTGAAGGCGCTCTCAGATTGATGTGAGATCGTACTTGAAGTTAGCGAGAAGCGATTTCTGTTCCTTGCTATAACCTCATGCATACTTCTACATCAAGACTAGATATAAAGGCGTCGGGCTTGCCACGTTGTCACTAGCTTCTGTACTTTTTTATGGGTCTCATTCAAAGTCGTCTCATAATAGCCCCTTCCCTTAGGAGGTTTACATTATGATTGGGGGGGGGGGGTTTAAGGAGTTCCTCTACAAATTATCATAAAGAGGACACTGGAGATGTTGCATGGGTGAGGACTTTGCGATTTGGCTGTTGATTCTTATGCAAAAGTTCGCGAGAAACACGATGGTGCCACTGGTTTTCTCTGAAATCAACTCCTAAGCTCAAAAAAAGCTCTCTAGTTGAGGCCAAAATGCAGGGGATATCCCACGCTATCCTGAGAGTCCATCGCTACATCAAGACAAACTCTCCATGCAAAGATAGGGAGCGAATACATTGACAGGGCTGCTACCTTATTTGGGGACTCTACAACTGAAAACACAGCAACCCTGTCAAGGTATTTGCTCCCTATCTTTGCATGGAGAGTTTGTCTTGATGTAGAGGTGGACTCTCAGGGTAGGGTTGGATATCCCCTCCATTTTGGCTTCAACTTGAGAGCTTTTTTTGAGCTTGGGAGTTGATTTCAGAGAAAACCAATGGCACCATCGTGTTTCTCGCGAACTTTTACGTAAGAATTAGTAGTCAAATCGCAAATCCTTCACACATGCAAGATCTTCATTTTTGCAAAGCTCAAGTAACGTTTTGCAGTATGTTCCCTTGAAATGTATTACAATGATTTATCACTTCTAAAAATGCAGAATCGGAGAAGAAATATTTAGCGAGTTTAGAGAATTTTAAAGTAATGTTGCACCTACCTTATAGGCAGTTCGTTTTGTCTTCCGTATTTTATACTTTTTGCAGTGGCAAATTATTGAAAATCCCTTGCAAGGGTCCATTTCCAGAGTCATAATCCTTATTTTTCCCGAGATTCGTAAACATAGTCTGTTTTATGATTCTGTGTTCAAGGTTTCCTTAAATCTCCCTTAATCATATTTTAAACCAAATAAGGGCCCAGATACACACGGCGATTGAAAGACGAAAGCCGGCTGCGGCCGGCCGGTCAGCAAGCAACGCGCATTAGCGCCTACAAACCTAACTGAGATACTTCAAGCATTGCGCAATGCGTGAAGTATCCCCTTAGGTTTGTAGGCGCCAGTGCGCGTCTCGCACCGGCCGCAGCACGCCGGCGCCGCTCCGCTCTGTGTTAGGGTCTAATAATGGAACTCGCGGAGTCAGCGTTTTTCAACTAATGATTTTGAAATGTTTGCACACTCTACATGGATTATTCTCATTTAAATTGATGGAAATAAATATGTATTGAAGGAATATATAATGTGTGTTTTAAAAATACTTGAAAATTTGCAAAATTATGTTACTTTAAAATTAACTATTATTTGGTGGAAAGCCAAAACTATTCAATATTCAAGGAGGCTGTTTAGATTATCATGAAGAATCAACATTTTTACAACACTGTAATCGCGCTGATTCCTTTTTGCTAAATGCGATCCATGTAGAACCAAGTGGATCCCATAGGAAAAAGGAACCAGCGCGATTGCAGTGTTGTAACAGTATCGCTCCTTCATAATTATTATCCAAGAAGCCTCCTGGAATAGCGAGTAGTTTTGGCTTTGCACCAAAAAATAGTCGATTTTAAAGGAAAATAACAGTGTAAATTTTAATACTGCACATATACTAAGTATTTTTTAAAAGAAATGGAGAAAGGGCGCGATTTTGAAAACACTGCAATTTCGCTGGTTCCTTTTTGGTAGAGTCCCTTTACACTGAGAGTCAAGACAATGTGAATCCATTTCTGATTGGTTCCCGTATTTTAGGCCTTCACAGTGTCACAAACGGGAATATAGATTACATTTTCACCGGTTGCAAAGATTATAATCTGGAATGGACCAGGGAATTGCGGGTTCGGCAAGGAACAAACGGAATGAGAAAAGGAACGGAGAAAGGAATTTGAGAATGGGCCGATCAAAGATTACGAAAAACTTTCAATTTCTGTAATCTTTATTCCCGTTTGCGACTCCATGAGGGGGTGTTGTCTTGACTCTCAGTATAAAGGGACTCCACTTTTTGGTAAATGCGATCCAGGTGTTTTTCGAGGGTGTCTTCAGACTTGAGATTTGACGGTGGGCGTTTCCTGTTGCAGATCAAACTACTGTTCCTGAAGTGGTTCCCGTGCATCCTGCGGATGTCGCGGCCGGAGCCGGAGACGCCGGTCTCCGGCTCCGGGGAGTCGGCCCGGAAGCTCCAGCTCCGCGAGCTGGAGCTCAAGGAGCGCTCCTCTAAGTCGCTGCTGGCCAACGTCCTGGACATCGACGACGACTTCCGCCACGCCCCGATCCCGCCGCCGGCCCCGCACGGGTACCTGCCCCGGCACGGCGGGCACCCCCACGAGGACGGGCACACGGGGACCCTCCTCCACGCCACCTCCGCCTCCTGCCTCGGGCCCCACCGGGAGCTCGCGCTCATCCTCAAGGAGCTCCGCGTCATCACCGAGAAGATCCGCAAGGAGGAGGAGGACGCCGCCGTCACCAACGACTGGAAGTTCGCCGCCATGGTCGTCGACCGGCTCTGCCTCATCATCTTCACCCTCTTCACCGTCATCGCCACCATCGCGGTCCTCATGTCCGCCCCGCATATTATCGTCAACTAAGGACCTCCCGGTTGTCGAATCCCTCTTGCTCAAACTAAGACGTGCTTCTTCCACGGATCACAAATGCTTCCAACGCTCGCGTCACTCGGGGCGGGAAATTCAAATTATCGGCTCGTTTATTCAGTCATCGCATACGGAACACTACAGGCCTACATACAAATGGCGATTAATCGCCACGATTGAAAGACGGGAGCCAATTAAGAGCCTTGATTTCGATCCATTGATGTCGATATATCGAAATCAAGGCTCTCCATTGGCTTCCATCTTTCATTCGCGGTGATTAATCGCCGTGTATATCTAGGCCTTTTTAGAAGGAAAACTGACTTAAAGACAGTGGTGACTTTTGGAAGTTGACAACTCTGTTCTTCCTCCATTTAAATCCATTGAAAATATCGATTTAAGGTGAAGCAATCTGCCTAGATAAGAATCGATTGTTTTACATACATTTAAATGGAGGAAAAAGAGTGTTGGCAACTTTCAAAACTCGTCACTGTTTGGAAAGCCTGTCAAAAAGTGCCTTTTTTCGGGGGAACGCAGTGACTTCGATCAAAGTTGGCTCGAACGATACCTTATTAAGAGAAAATCCTCCAGTGAGAGTTTTAGCGGGAGTTCAAAACTCGTTTTCGCAATACAGCGTTGTTCAGTTTACATTTTGACCATTGAAAAATACTATTATTTTGAAGTTCTTGATTGTTGAGGAAACAACTTTAGTTGGTTCTTTTTACTTTCTGAGGCAGGTTAACATTGATAATAATACTGTGCTTCAGAGAATAAAAAGGGAGCGACTAAAGTTACTTTTTCAACTCGGAAACTTCGAAATATTTGCATTTTTTAATGGTCAAAAATTGAAACTTTGCCAAAATGAGCTTTGAACTCAAGCTAAAAATCTCATCAGAGGGTATTGTTATAAAGCTACATGTGGACACAATCCTGGAGTTTTTGCAAGAGAGTGAAGGCCCTTTGTTCGTCAGGATCTTTGCTATCAAGAAGGTTTCCTTTTGACTCTAACATGAAATCGCTTGAATCGAGCAGATTTCTGCTGGATGCAAGCGCTTTTTTTAATAAGCATCTTATCTGTTCAATTCAAGAGATTCAATTTCTTGGTGGCAAATTGAAAAACATTTTGCTTGAATCAAATCTTTCTTTTCCAGTGAAGAATGATTGATGGTGGGAACTAAATCTGCTGTCCGAACATGATTAATGACGAAATTTGGAAAAAGAGGATTTCAGATAAAGTGATACGATTTGACCTATAACTTCTTTTCACTGCTCGTAAAAATAGACTCCGCCTCCTTTATCTTGAAAAACAACCAAAAATTTGGTAGAAAATTCCGAAAATTTCTTATACTTCGAAGTCACCTTAGCGGCAAGCATTGGTCATACATAGTAAGGATGTGTCTCTTATCCTCTTATCTGAAGATCTCTTTTTCCGACTCTCTTGCAAGCATTCTGAAAGGTGATGAGCATCTTTTTGCAGCGATAATCTGATTTTCTACGCGTGCGTATGGAGCGTCTCTCAGAATAGTCTAATTCTCCACATATGTTTATCAAAATTTGCTTACCATGAAGATTTTTGGCTCCCGGAAAAAGAAAATTGAAATCAAGAGGCCACGTGAACATATTTCAGCGTAGTTGAATAGCACGAGTATTTGAATTTCCCGCGTCAACCTCGACGAAAGATAAGAGCGTTCCAAAAATATATGGTCCTAAAAAATACGTCTCAAGGCTTCAGGTTCCTTCCATTTGTCAGACGATTTGGTTAAACGAGCCTTACCCTATTTTTGATCATCTACGGACGATCTCGGTGAAGGATACTATGTTTCAAAGATTGTTATGTCCAACACTCTAAGTTGACTGCCCGAAAATGCCGTGGTTTTCTGTCAAACTATGCATTAAATTCCTTAACCGTTTTTAATACTCAGCTCAGTGGAGTTCTCAAGTGCCTGTATCACCAACCTTCACCGGAGAGAAAGTTAAGACTCATTTTCCCCAATTGCCACACATAAGGAAGCCACGTGAAAAACATGAATGGGCTCTTTGAACTGTGTTTGTTTTCGTTTTTGACGACTTCTCTAACCAAAATGGGTCCAGTAAATTGGTCAATCAAACTAAAAACAAAAAGAATGTTCGTTGTGAACGCCCTAATAATCGATCTTTTTTCACAGGATTGAATGGCGTAACATTCGAAACATCGCAAAGCTTGCCACGCTACTGCAAGGAAGCGGCAAAAGCGATGGTGAATCCAGTTCTACGTTATGGCCCTTATTACGACATCCTCAGTAACTCAGTGCTGGCACATATTAAACTTGCATAAACCAGTTGCTGAATCGGCAGGATTCAACTAGAATCGGGCTAACTATATCTTACGTTGTCTACTTTTCCTCTTGTGTTCTATATTTTTACAAGAAAACCGAGCAATATTCTGACTTAAAATAGTGTAAATATATTCTCAAATAGGAGGAAATTTGCGAAAAGCTTCAAGGTGTTACGTTGCTCAGTTTTCAGTAAAAAAATAAAACATGTGAAAACACTACACAACGTGGAATGTAGGTAGGATGATTCCAGTTCATTCAGTCCGAAAAGTCGTCGGAGATTATCCACATCGGGCTCTAGGTTACCGGCCTGACAGCCAGGGATAATAAGAAGGGTTGTAGGGCGTGTTGCTCGCTGACAAAATTTGTTGCAATAACCTTCCAGGCTCACCCGACTAGGTACCTCAATTGCCCAGCAGGACACTTAAAGAACGATTGTTTTTGTGGATTAATGCAAACTTAAAACTGGCTCCTTTCCGTAGAGTACAATTTGAATGCCTATATACAATCTTACGTAAATCATTATTGATTTTCCGTGTACTTTTCGACCGTTTTCATACTAATACTTCGCCGAAGAATGTAAACTGCCAGTGTGAATCTATGATAAGTCTGCGTTACATTAATCGAGCGTTGCCAAATTTGTAACAAGATTTCGACCCTAAATTGTGTTCCTTGTTAATATTCATTGACAATAAGTCGGCTCGAGCAAACGTCCTAACAACTTTCCTGTAAACGGAACTGCCAAATAATTGTCACTCTCGCGCAGTTTACTCAGTCATGCTAAAGTGCATTGGAGTTACACTATCAGTGGTGTGAAAGATCATGGTCAGCAAACTTACAATATCTTAGGTCACATTAAATTACATCACAGCTGCTTAAATACAATTTATTTGAGAACAAATTGTTTTTTTTCATCAGAAGATGTTGAGATTCTGCTTTGCGTAAAAATACTGTATGAATCAGTGACGTCACCGCCAAATCAGCTCTCTTACAACGGACAATAATTACTCAAATTGTAGCACAAAAATGAGTGTATTACTGTCAGGCGATGACGTCATAGGACCGTACCGCGAAGCATTCAACATATATCTACGTTGCCCATCCTAAATTCTCCATGGATATTCATTTTGTATCGAATCTGATTTTATCATAATTGCATTCGTTTCAACAATTACTCCACGTATATTTCGACTATAAAATTGAGTGACCGAATTTTCCAAGTATCAAGCATTCCAGTTGTCTCTGTCATTTGACGTACAATCTGTGAGTTTGGAGCCATTAGCACCACTGGACGTCTCCATCTTCGCATAGACGCCTAAACTGCGCTTTGAAAGCGTAAAACACTAAAAATAAAATTAAACTATATTTTTTTAATTTTTCATACAAAAAGATGCATACTCAGCTGTGCGCTTTTTAATCGTGAATTAGACATTGATGAGACAGGTGCTAGGAATGAGAGATATTTCTGCCGCATTACCTTCCCTGCGTAAAATCTGCCTGAAGAACAGCAAATGCCTATGAATTCAAGTGATTTATAAACTTATCACACTTAAGGTATTTGCGACGATTTCTCAAGAAAGAAAAAAAAAAGTATACAGTTCGTTTATAAAATATTCAGAAACTCCAATATCCGGTAAATCACTAAATTGTATCCAAATTCCTCCATTAACACTAATCAACTGTCCGTTAGTGCACACATTTCGCATGATCATTAAATAATTGGATTTGATACACTCTTTTGTGCTTATTTGTGTCAAAAGTTGATTCTTTTTTGTCCGATAAATGGAATATTCGAAGTTGTTTCCTCATTGTCTTGTCGCGTCTTGCGTTCGCCCCAAAGACATAAAGACGGAGCACTAAAAGCAAAAAATGAAGCTTCTAGAGCTTCTTTTCAATCACCTCTACTATTGGCTAGAGGATTGGCGGCGAAATCGGGACAAGTTTGAATTCAAATGTAGGGCGGGAACTAATAAATAAAATTGCGGAAACAAAGTATTTTAGGTTGATTTTTGCCCAAATTCAGGTACACACTCATATTTTTTTAACTTTAGGTTAGTTTAAGTCCGTCGTCAACCGATTAATTTCATTTGGGAGTAACGTTGATCTAGAACTGTAACGGCCTGTTTGAACCTGCAGAACCACCATGAGCAGAAGAAAAACTAACTTTATCTGAGATTACTGCCTGTTACCGAGCAAAAGTAGGTGTATTATATTAGGACGCAGACCGAACTTTCTTAGTATATTCGTTTTAGGAATTTAAAATACGTTTCAAAGAAGAAATGTGCAAAAATCAAGAGGACAAGTTCAAATCAAATTTCCGTTTGCCGCCATGGATTCCCGCGCTCATTTACACACTCACACAAGCGCGCAGCGCCGAACCTAGCTTCACTTTTTCCCCGTGCTTTTAGATACGAGCGCTCCGTCTTTATGTCTTTGGTTCGCCCTCATTGGCTGCTACCACAAACCTAGGTTAAAGGTTTGTCGCAGGAGAAGGAGCTGCGCAGCAAACCTCAATTATAGCTCTGTCTTCATCAAACTGGTTAACTATGCTACCATTTTGTTCGTTTCTTTTCACGTAATTATTTTTTTAAGAGCTTTGAAAAGTTAGTTAATAAAAAGTAAATAATGAAAAAAAAAATGATTTTAAATAATAGGTTGCTAATTTTATAAAAGCCTCATTTATACTTACTAGTTTTTCAAATTTGCTAGTAGTTGTTTAGCGTGAATTTGTTATTTATTTAATAATTTAATTAAACGGGTAATATGTAAATAGCGCATTGTTATTATTTATTTAATTTTGAGGATTTATTTGTAAAAATCTTATCGTTATTTCCCATCTGTGAGATAGTAAGAGAGGCTCATACCTGTCAAGCAATGCTGTTTTTTTTTGTTTATACTTTTGTTTTCAGCCCAACTTTTGTCTTTCGAAATCACATACCTTTTCCTTTGCCACCTCATGCAAACTTAAATGATTTTAAAATATCTGTACTTTTTGAATTATGAAGTAAACTAATGAGTAAAAATAATCCAATAAATTCGAGATTTAATATTTTTAACATTCATCAGCTTCTCACAAAAATGTGGCAGAGATCATTTAATGGTTACCATAAAATTGGGATAGATCTTCCCCTCCTTGTCTTCATTTTACTCGTTACCACATTCCTGAGATAAATCTTTCCCTTTCTTCGTTTTATTATGTCATGCCTTGTGACAAAAATTTCCCCACCTTATCCTTAAAAAAAAAAAATTCAACCACCCCTCCTTCAAAAAAAGAAAAAAATCAATTTCTTCTCGCGCTGAAGTAAAAAGCTTTATTTGTTAAAACTTGATTGTTCTGTTTAAACGTATCCTATTTTCGAAATTAAACAACTTTTATTAGTGTTAGCACCATTCTCTGTTTTTTTATTTGTTTTGTTCTGTTTGAATTTTTCTCTTTATTTTGCTCCAAGCGTGCAAAATATTCTAATTTTTCTTGTACTAACTGTTAAAGTTTTTCTCCTCTTGTGTATTTTATTAGTTTGTTGAGTTAATAGTTGATTTTTACGAGATATGCAAATCTTTAGAGCAAACCTGTTTTGTTTTCTTCATATGTTATTTGTTTTAGCAAGTAGATAAGCGGAAGGAAATGCAAGATGTGGAACTTCAAAAGCAAGGCAGGCTAACAAAAATAGTTTGAAGAACCTTACTCGCTGTTCCTTGCGCAAGAAATCAAGAACAGAGTTTCAGTCTCATTAATTTGTTTTTCTTTCCCCTCTGCATTAGCTACAATACCTACGTTTTATGCAGTAGTTCGTTCTTAAATGCCTCAATTGTATGGTTTTAAATAATCTTCAAAGTGCAGTAAAAACTACATGTGTGATGTATCTAGTCATCTATCCGGAAAAAAAATTTCTTGTCCAAGTATTTTGCAGTTTTTTTTTCGTATTCAATACAGTGTGATTCTAACACTCGTCCCCCCCCCTTTTTCTCTTAGTATTTCACAAGGATCTCAAAATTACCAGTTGTTTAGTTCTATCGTGTTTCCTCTTATCCACTGTTTTTATTCATGTCACTGTGCCAAACCTCAGATCTGTTCACCTGTTGAAAAACAGACAAAAATACACGTACCCGCAATGCGGAAATATTAGAGTACTACAATGTATTTTGTAATCGTCACTGCTATTGTAATTTTATCGTTATTGCCAAGTTTCAGCCTCACTTGGGACAGTTTGTTCGCTGCTAACGTCGCTTCGAACTTCATCCCCCAAACCAAAGGCAATAATTTGTTCTGTTCTTCCTGCAATTTTTCGAAGCTTTTGTAAATCGCTTTTAAATTTAGGTAAGTCACGTGAATAAGAGAAATTAAGTTGTGCCCCGTTTCATCTTCGCTTTGATAAACCTTGAACATGTTTGCAGCTCAATTAAGTTAGAACTACGCATCTGTTGGATATTGACCCCAAAAAATAGGATTAATCTCGACATTTTTTGAAAATTAGAACGTCAACGTAACAGAGGCACTATGCTTTGGCTTCAACTGGAAAATGGAATTGTTTAATCGAAAAGCTGTGGGTAAAATGTAAAACAAATAGCAAAATCAATGTTGGTTACGATTTGAAATGGATATAGGCTCTCTTTAATTACTCTTTCCATGATTTATAGGCTTAAAAACTGTATTTTCTTTTAAAGAAAATCGCTGCAAAATGTTTAGCTCTCACTGACGTTCCAATTTTTAGGAAATGGTTGATAGTAATCCTCATCTCAGTAATTTATCGTGATTGATAGCCAATGGAAGGGTACCAGGTACCATCATCGAAGGGCTAATTGTAAGACCTTGCTCTAATGACGTTACATAGACCTATACACGTCACCAAAGCACATTGCCTTCATTTGGTGAGGTAGATGACTTCATTCAACAATTCAACATAATATTTGTTGTAAATTTGTCTTGCTCTAGATGTCTCAAAAACCAACCAATCTGCCTGAATAATATTTTTCATAACTAGACACGAGATCATTAATTATTGGGTCATGATATATATTACCACTACAATGGTGCTTCTGTAAATCTATGTGACGGAACATTTTTGGAGATTAAAATTTCAAAGTATTTCAATACTCCATCGTTTTTCTCCTTTTTCTGCACAACAAAGCTACCTACTGGGAACATTTCAACTACAATGGAGCTCCCCAGAAAAACAGAGTCACGTGATTCATCTTCGGTTGATTTTAGTTTCCATTTTTATTTTTTAATTTTTTACTTCCCATGTTATTTACTTGTTGTCTTCTAGTTGTAACATACTTTACATAATGTACATTTATAAATCATTAGAAATTATTTTTTTTTCTAGGTAAGGGTTATAAAGAAATTATAATTAAAAGCTATACTCTTAAAATATTTTCTAAACGTGCCTAATTTAAATTTTCGCTCATCGTAGCGCTGTTATCCGAGGGTTCGCTCTGAACTAGAACTTCATATTTTGGTGTACAGTTTTGATGTATTATACATGTAAAGTAAAGTGTCAACTAGGTATGTAATGATGCGCAAGGCCGTAAGGTGTAATGCGTAACAAACATATCTGAAAAGTAGGCGTAATCCGTGTATAAAACTTTTACCTAGTTGTAGCTCCATTTTACGTTGTTTTTTTCAATCGGTTTACCGATTGGTTAATTAATCAATTAATTCGTTGATTTTTCTTTAAATCAAGTTTTTTTCGAGTCATTTTCAACATAAAACGGCAGTATCTAACCAGTACCCTCACAATTTGTCATCTATCCAACAAAATGTAATCCTAATAAGGCTCAATGTAAATTGATTCACAGCGATTTGTTATTTGACTAGTTAACAGAGGATTTTTCTGCCTTGATAATGAAAGTAGTTTCAGGGGCCAGTCGTTGACGTAGTTGGTAATTTCCGAATGGAGTTTCGCGAGTTTGTCTTAAGCCAATAAAAAAAGAGAGGGAAAAACGAATTTCTGACGAGAAGGCCTATCAACCGAAAATAAGAAAAGAAAAACCCAAAGCAATAAACTATTAAGTAATGTAAAGGATAGCTAATGAATCATACGCAACGCAGGATTAATTGTCAGTAAACGTTTATGGTGTGAATTACTTAAACTTAAACGTCATGTGCTCCTTTCTTATTTGATGCGGAACTTCTCGTCAAAAAACTTTGTGCACTTGCACCTACTTCTCACCGAGATATTCTCCTAAAAATCACCGCGTGGTATTTATTTAATCACATTACAGTGGATATCGGATATAACGACATCGGTTATAACGACATATCGGGCATAACGACGTAAACTGGTAGGTCCCGGCTGAAATCCCATTCATTCAATGTCTTTATGTATCGGTTATAACGACATCGCATATAACGACATATCGGTCATAGCGACGGAGTTTTCGCGTCCCAACAGATGTGATGATCGGTTATAACGACCTGAGCGACAGCAACAGAGGCCGAAGAGGAGAGGATCTCGTTTCCAGACGCCTTAGAAGCCATCACAACTGTTCAAAAATTTCTAATTTTGAACCCAGAATGGAACGATTCCACTTTATCAAACTTTACGCTCGGCCCATAGAGCGTTATTGCGCATATGTATTGCAAACATAATTTAGTGTGCAGTGCATGTAATCTCAATATTATAAAATACCTTGTTTTTACAAATTCAAACAAAGTGTTTTAATTAAAATTAGTCCTAGAGTAAAAAAATAAAAAAATAAATGAATTAAATAAATATTCAATTCAAATAAAATTAGATAAAGCTAATAAACAAAGGTGTTACTGAAGAGATAATGAATCAGCAGCAAAATTCACCGGGCCCTGGAATCCCACCTACAGCTCAGCCTTGTTCTCAGCTCTTTAACATAGGGTACCTGGGTACGTGCGTAAAAATTCCACTATCGGTTATAACGACTATCGGCTATAACGACCGAATATGGCTGGTCCCTTCAAGGTCGTTATATCCGATATCCACCGTATCTCTGCAATCCTACGTCGATTCTCCAACCTCAACAAACAATTCGAGTAAATTTTAAAACTGGGGGGGGGGGAGTAATACCCTAAAGCCAGGTCCAGACTACGGCTAGCGGCAAGCGGCAAGCGGCAACGCGCACTGGCGCCTACAAACCTAAGTGGATACTTCAAGCATTACGCAATGCGTGAAGTATTCCCTTAGGTTTGTAGGCGCCTTTGCGCGTTTTGCGCTGGCAGCACGCCGCTCTGTGTTAATGGAGGGGTTAGCGCTTGTTGGCTCTCTGGTCATGTTAGACTCGGTTCGAACGCATCCTCCCCCTCTCAAACTACCAACTTCCTTAATTCATGAAAATAAAACGAAAGCAAGTGAAAACAATCCGCCAAGAAATTTACATTTTCCGCTCTTATTGGGCTCTTAGATACTGTAGATATTTGTGCTTGATGTTTATTTCATGTTTCTTAACATTTTTGTACACTGTCATTTAAGAATAATTCGTTCTCGAAGTAATAAAGTAAAGTATATTACTGCATTCTACTTCCTTATATTTAATTTAGAAAAATTGTGACCGTAGTCCCTCAAATTATTTTTAGGTTAATGGCCGGGAAGCTGCACAGTGCGCATCGCATTGCTAAATTTTCTCTCGGAAAAATGTTCTTTCAGTGTAATCGCAATTCGTCGAGCTGTCGAGTGACAACGGGATGAAGTGAATAATTTTTTGGGACTCGGTTGCTTTTAGTGATAAAACAACGTTCTCGTTTCATTTGTCGTCTTGTCTTTCATGAAGGCTCTGATAAAAAATTCCTTTTCGCTCTAAAAAGTGTTCATTTTTTTATACCATCTAAGAGCCTTTGGGTTCATGGTAAAAAATATAGGTGTGTTAAAATCATATTCGCAAATTTTATCAGCGCAGTACTCTAAAAAAGTATGGTAATATCTACTATACGTTATAAAACTTTGAAATATTTAAAAACTCACGTTTTTACTTATTAATAAAATATCAATTATTTATAAATTAATCATAAATTTATAAATAACCTCCTAGTGAGAGCGTGAGTTTTTAAATATTTCAAAATCTTAATACAACAGCTTTTACTGTTTTGTGAAAAATTTGATCATTTTAGTAAGATCCACTATACGTCTACTTGATTTTGTGCACAGTGATACTATGTAGTGAAAATAATCAGAATTTTAGAAGTATTCACCAGAACTTTTGTGTTACATATCAGAATATGGTAAATGGTGTATATTAGCATACTCGTATCACTGTGTCAGAATATGGTAATATCAACCATATTTTTTTCAGTGTATCAGCTGCCCGACTTTGAGATATCGAAAAAAATATCGATAATGTAACCACGGGTCTTGAAGAAGGTTGGAATGTATTCTTTCTCAGAGGCTTTTTGGCAGACAACCACGACAGCTAAACGGAATAATGAGAAAAGCGTATTAATTCTGAAATAGTTTATTTGAACAACATAAGTACATACTTGTTATCTGTACCCAAATAAACTGTGTACAGAGATATACCATTTAATAATAGTCGCTGTTAATTATTTTAACTCGTTTTCACATTTCTTAATTCAATACTTGTGAGCAGATAGGTGGTTGTTGCGTGTGAAATTCGGGAAGAGTGTTAATACCGAGGTAGTAGAAAATCATTTTCAGGGTTGATTGTAAACCATTTTTTCTGAAAAGTAACTATCGAACTCAAAATGATTATTACTTTACGATTAATGACTGAATCAAGCACTTACGGCAATGTCCCACCTAACCCAGCAAAGTTTTTAATGTGGAATGGCTGGGTCAGTTCAAGCTGAATGTGAATTAAATTCTCCTCGAAGATCTACAAATATAATGTGCTCTGCCAATTTTGGTCTATAAGAGAAAATTTTGAACAAACTCTTTTGATAGTGAAATAGAATCATGTGAAAAACCTGTAGTGTTGTATTTTTCTTGGAAACGTGCATTTCAAGGCCCTGATTGATGCAGAGTGTTTCTCAATTAAGTTTACTTCCTGGTTTATGCGTACCTATCTAAAAAAGAGAAAAAATGCTCAACATTTTTATCAATATTCATATATTTTCACCCTTTACTATCTTTTACAGCCAAATCAGAAATTGCACTTTTCACTAATTCAATATTTCGCCAGTCTTCCTTAAGTGAGTAAATTAACCTATCTCGTTTTTGCTCATGTCTCGTTCCTATCTTTGTCTCACAACCATCGTTATTGTAATTGGGCCTAGTATACATTTTGAATATCTCCCAGAAGCGGACAATTATTTTTTTTTATTCTTCAGCTTTATTTTTTTCAATGCAAAATTTCATCGCACTCATTCATTCATATTTCTCTGATTAAAATTTCATGACTTTGAACATTGCACGAAAAATTCTAAATCTTAATACTATCCACAGTGGAAGAAAAGAAATGTTAAATAACGAAATATGGAATAAAAAACAGCCTTTATTCTCACTAGAGTTTCGTTGTTCGTATAGTCTTAAATAAGTAAGGGCTCGACCAAAAATGTAAATCGATTGTTTTCTTCCCGTCGATGTAATGCCTTGCCTCGTCTAAAAAGTATGTGCATATATAACTCGCAAATATCAAAGGCTCTTAGTGTTTCAGTCGGTGATGAACAAAGTAATGAAGCCACGTCGCACAAAGATATTGAATCTATTTGTCATTTTTGAACACGCCTGTAGTGTAAATAAACAATCTCATGCTTACAATCGTCCCAAATGAAGGAAGCTTTCAATCGCTCCACACATTTCCATTATTTATGGTCTTTGGCCGAGTAAGAAGCTTGCATGCAATTTAAAATAACACAAATTCACTATCCCGAAAAAATCCATCTTAAAAAAGTGTACATAAAGTATCAAAAGTTTTATAATACTCATGTCATTAACCTAAAAGATAAAATATCTCACTCTTCGGAGACTCCCTATGCTAAATGACACATGTTTAATTTTTTATAGTTATTTCCTCTGATTTTTTTACCAATTGTATTTTTGTATAGAAACTTACATGTAGGAAAGAAACTATTTTACTCTCATGCTTTAGAGTTTTCGATCGTGCAACTCGTTAGATTAATATATTCAGCATACGTTTTCTTTGAGACGAAGCGTGATCTCCGACATGTTTTTGTGCCGCTGGTTTTTCATCAATTTGTAACATTGTAAAATTTTGCCGTAAAGATTGATCCGTAAAGCAAAGAAAAATGCATTTGAACTCAAAATGTATTTTAGAAAGCTGGGATTTTTGACTTGATAATTATTAGCATCGATACAAGAAGTAATTAATTTTCTGCAACTGCCCTTACTGCTTGGTCCTCCATCTATCTGAATGTATGTAATGGAGTCGATTCTGGAATCCTAAATTGATTCTTTATACATGATGTAATCAGAGGTTAACCAGTAATATAAATTACCACTGCGTATACAATGACTGTAATTATTGAGCGTCTGATTCGGCTTGAACCTGCTCCTGAATCTAATCCATCCCCAGAACAGATAGGTAGGTTACTTCTTAAATCTACCGCAGTAGATAGACGTTTCTGGTAAAACATCCAATTTCTCAACACAGCAATCTTTAATTCTAAAATTTTTTGTTTGTCTTGTATTTCTTGTCTTAACTTGCCCAAATTCAATTGACACTTCATTATATTGTATTTGACTATTTTTATCTGAAAGTATTTGCAGATAAACCAAATGGTTGAAGTATTTCAAAATGAAAACTTTATGGCACGCTCACGTGATCGGAGCAAATCAGAAATAACGTAAGGGTTTGGAAAGAGCACTTTTTGTTCGTTTGTTTACGAAAAAATATCCTCTAGACTGGTTGCTGTGCAATAGCAGATCATTAAACGCCACACTGTTGCAATTTGTGTGAGTCACACCCCCTTGTATAAATCAGTTAATATACCTGTTCCGCGTTCTAGTCTACGATGAAAGTTAGGAATTTTCATTGACTCAAACTTACTAGCCTACATTTAAGCTGAGTTTTGCTCATAGGTTTTTTAAACATAATTTTCATTCCCGTATTTTGAGTGTATTGTTTTGTTTTGAAACCGAAATGTATCGATCATCCTTTGTACTGTTTTGTAAATACCGATTGATTGATTTATTATTGATTTACCTACTGTAATATTATTACGTACATAAAAAATTTTAAAAATAAATTTTTATTCAGTGAACGTGCCGTTGTTATTAAATCAAATTTTTCTTCGATACACTGTTAAAAATCCCGCGCCTCAAAAATATCTCAACTAGTTCGTCCGTCGTTGGTGATATTTACGCTCTGATCTATTCACTCAGAGTAAGGCACGAAATTCGCGCTGGATTTTTTTTTCACGCCGGCTATTCACTCAGAGTAAATCATTGATTTTTAACAGCGTAGAGCACCATTTTGACCATTTAATTTATAGTCAAAAACAGCTCCTTGGAGTTGTCTTGCAAGTATTCAAAAGCATATCGTCTGCTTAGTTTCTCAGTTTGCCACAAAATAAACATCAATGCCTCTATAAATTATTAAGCGACGTATAAATTGTCTCATCTGAAAAAGCAGTAGAATTGAACCACGCCAACCAGATTCTTTTCACTCACAAGATTTTGGAGTCCTCAAAATTCAATTATTGAGCTTAAGGCAAATTGCTTGACACACCCGCCGCGGATAGAAACGCCCGAAATTGTTCGACCAACCCTGTAATGTGGCGAGTCAAAGGCCACTGTTCAAAGAAAAAGTTCCGAGAAGAAAGCTATTGACTATTCTGATCTGCAACTCTAAAGGCAAAAAAATCAGAATTGTGTCACGACTTGTTGCATATCTTTCGATATTAGAATGATTGAAACCGCTACAAACCCAAATTAATTCTGAAGAATATTGTAGTTACGTCAAGTTGAGACGCACTAGAAATAAAAATTAAAAAGAGACAGAAGGAGTAACGGACGGAGGAACGAGGGAAAAGATGGAAATGAAAAGAGGGGGAGGAAAAAGATGAAGTGAAAGGAGAAAAATAAATTTATGAGAAATTAATGGAGAGAGGCAGAAAGAGGGTAGAAGGAGAGAAAAGCAGAAGAAACAATTTACTTCCCCTCTTTGTTATCTCTATTTTTCTTCTTCCCCCTCTTTGTTATCTCTATTTTTCTTCTTCCCCCTCTTCTCCCCCTCTTCTTATTCTTCAATTTTTCCTCATCCTCCGCATCTGTTTTTACTCGTTCCTCACTTCTAAAGAAGTACAGGAACAAGAAGCCAAGAACATAAACTATTTATACGAGGGCTAGCTATGTCAGGAGCACCAATAATGAAAGAATCAAGTCAATTACCAAAACCTCCAACTACTAGAGATACTATATGTCATAAAAAATATTATGATAAACGCTTGAGAAGTTATAACAAAATTATGTAAACGATAATTTATTACAAAGGAATCAACATTTATAAGTTCAGACCAAATGGACTGCATTTTGCAATTTGGAACTATAAATTCTGGCTCTCCTGGAAAAACACTTATGTGCATAGGGAAACTAATGGCACTTACGTTGTTTTTAAACCGGGCTAGAATCTATAGGTCCAAATTAAAGAATGTAGTCCAAATAAGCATTCTAAAAAAAGTAACGATCATTCTTCTTTAAACACCAAAAATTAATTACAATAAACCAATGTCTTTGTGACTAGTTGAAAAAACCCCGAACTCTCTTGTTCCTTTCTCTCCTTCTTCGTCTCTCACGTCATTTCGTCGTCTTCACCACGAAAGAACGTAACCCCATTCCACGATTGCCAAATTGACTCAAACAATTGATTCATTTCACAAAAATGTACGTGAACGATTTTTATCCAAAATTATTCTGATTTTTGCATGGAATGTAGGGTAAAATCAGCGAGACTTTCAGTTAGAAATGCCCAAGATTCTCTTGATTTATGGGCGATTTGCGAGGATAAATTTGGCAACATTGGAATGGAGTTACAATCTTTCGTGAAGGAACCGACGATTTGTAATGCGTCCTCATTTACTGCGCATGGGTGTTCCTTTCGAAACATCCCATGTCGGTAAGAAGGTATAGATTCTTGCCTAGATACCTAAGCCTTGGGTCTGGAAGACCGAGGTCGGTCAGATGGGAGTCTAGGTAATTTTTCCGATGTATGGTCCCAATTGGCAGCATTTCTGCTAAAAGCAACCAGAGACGAGTGGAAAAGAAGGAATGTGCTCGTTAGTTGAGGGTCATAAGAATGAATGGGAATCATAAAGCGCCAATGACGTCAGCGGCTACGACCGCGCTCGACTACAACGACGAGGTCGACGGGCGTGTGCTTTTACCTTATGAGCCCTGTCCACAAAGCTTTTACTTGTTACATGCCTCGGATCGCATATTTTGGCACTAAGTTCCTGTTGATTTTATGTGAAATCCGGACTTTTCCATCATCACAAAAAGAATCAAGTTCACTTTTATAATGTTTCTCATGCAGCTTTCTAGAGCACATCCCATATTTCCCACCTATGTCTAGTTCCTTTCAGCAGATATCCTTCTAGATCATCTCTGCTCTTTTGTCAGCGGACCCCAAAAGGATTTTCCGGCCACGTTGCGAGGACTGCTGCCCTTTTTTGAACATATCTGTAACATTCATCCCTTATTTCACATCTGTTAACTGTGGTTTGCAACGATGCAATCGAGATAAATAAGCTTCCAGTCGAGTGAAACCATCGATATTGGAGTGCGTTTAAGGCAGGCGTGACATGCAACTATTTGACCTCGGGTGTAAGCATGTTGCAGCTCCGTCGGTTTGAAGGCGCGTCAAACTACGAAGATGTCTTGACCGCCCTGCCGAGTGTCGCTCGCGGGACGAACGCTAAAATCTCTGCGACACTTAGACGACGCGTCATTATTAATGACTGTCTTCTAATTTTCACCGTAAAAAAAAAAGAATAACTATCCTGATAGCTATGATTTAGTATCTGGGATCATGGTTTTTTTTTTTCGGTAAAAAGCAAAAAAGAATTTGGACTAAAAATAATATCGCGACGAAATGTCCCGTGATTTCAATTAAAATCGTGCAAAAAATTGTTGTACATTTCTCGGAGAATCAGAGCGTATCTTTTGAAGAATATAGAATGTAAGTGAAGCATTAACCGTGGCTTGCAACGTTGCAATCGAGGTAAATAAGCTCCTTTTCGCGTGGAACCATCGATATTTGAGTTCGTTTACGGCAGGCGTGACATACAACTATTTGACCACGGGTGTAAGCATGTTGCAGCTCCGTCGGTTTGAAGGCGCGTCAAACTGCGAAGATGTTTTGAGCGCCCTGCCGAGCCTCGCTGGCGGGACGAACGCTAAAATCGCTGCAAAACTTAGACGAAGCGTCATTATTTATGACTGTCTTCTAATTTTCACCGTAAAAAAAACAAGAATAACTATCCTAAAAGCTACGATTTAGAATCTGGGATCGTGGTTTTTTTTGGTAAAAATAAAAAAAGGAAAATAGGACTAAATATAATATCGCGACGAAATTTCCCGTGATTTCAATTAAAATCGTTCATAAAATTGTCGTAAATTTTTCAGAGAATCAGCGCGAATCTTTTAAAAATATTGAATGAAAGTGAAGCATTAAGCTTCTGGTTTCTACCCGGAAGCTTTCTGGGCGTTACCCTTGACCACCGGCTGCTACCCCATTAAAAACCCATCTATAACTTTCTTTTCTTTCACTTCCGTCGAGCTTCTAGTTCCTGCTCGGGGGGTTTCTGGGCGTCATACTCAGCCACTGGCTGCCCTTTTAAAAATACATCTTTAACTTTCATCCCTTTCACTTCCGTTAAGCCTCTGGTCTCTGCTCGGGCAGTTTCTGGGTGTCACCCTCGGCCACTGGCTGCCTTTTTATAACACATCCTTAACTTTCAACCCTTTCACTTCCGTTGAGCTTCAATAGTTTTTGATCGAGGGGTTACCTCCGGCCACTGGCTGCCCTTTTTAAAACACATATAGATCTTACACTCCTATCACTTCCGTTAAAGCTTACTGGTTTCTGCTCGGGCGGTTTCTGGGTGTCGCTCTCAGCCACTAGCTGCCCTTCTATAAATTGCTGCAGCTGCACGTCTATAACTTCCATCCCCTTCACTTCCGTTAAGCTTCTGGTTTCTGCTCGGGCGGTTTCTGGGTGTCGCCCTCAGCCACTGGCTGCCCTTCTATAACTTGCTGCACGTCTATAACTTCCACCCCCTTTACTTCCGCTAAGCTTCTGGCTTCTGCTCGGGGGCGTCACCCTCGGCCTCCTGCAACCCTTCGCCCTCTTGACCACCCTCTCCCTGAGCCTCCTCTTCGGCGGCGGCTTCGGCGGCAGCTGCCTCTGCCTCCCGGATGGCCCGGAGCCGTTGCTCTTCGGCGATCTTCCGCTGTCGCTTCAACTCGGCCACGCTGCCCTCCCAGTCGTCGAAGTCGAACGGGAAGAACTGCTCGCGCTCCTTGAGCCCGATCGTCGGGTCCGGCGAGATGTAGATCGGGAACAGCTGCGAGAACAGCAGGATCGACTCGTCCTTCTTCGTGTCCTTCATCGCAATCACCAGCTTGCTCAGCCTGAAACGGTATTCAAAGCCGTCGTGATTCTTGAAAGCTGGCAACGATGTTTTATCAAATCGATCGATTCTTGGTGAGGCTAGAGCACTTATTTAGCGAGAGTATAGTGCTGTCTCCACTCGTCAAAATGACGTCAAAATAGAAGCTCAAAGTGAGTCGATTTCAACGATATAAGTGGCCAAAATCGGGACTTGATGCGATTGATGAGTGTTGCAACTCAAAATAGAGCGGCGCGACCCTTTTTTGATCAACAATCGCGAGCAGATCGTATTTATGGATTCCCTTTGAGCTTCCATTTTGACGCCATTGTGATGAGTAGACACAGAGCTTATGCACATATCGCTTCATGGAGCTCTTGGGGCCCAAAAGTGCAGCCATCCTTCTGACCAAATTTTGACACACAAAATTTCACTGCCAGTCTGCAAATTCCAATTCTAACCAAGATGGCCAAGAATGTGCAGAAATGAGCGTTCTTCCGCAAAAATGAGTAAAATGCAGAAGCTGGGTCAAATACGTGCTTAATAAACGACGGTTCGTAACAATGGTATAATAGTAAATCGTTCTGGATGATTGAAATTCATAGGTTGGCTGCATTTTTGGGCTCTAACTTTATTCGCAGAAGCATCGGTGAAGGCCTGATGGGTTTTCGGAGTTTCACCTCTCTCCATACTCTCGCTGTACAGGTACTGTAGGTGAGGCATGCAGGCTGATTGTTGAAATTAACCGACAATCAACGCAGACATCAAAGCGCTTGACAAAGAGGACATAAGTGATATGGATGGATCCTATTGGTTGGAATGGGCACCTGTAGACCGAGGGAGAAAATTATGGACTAACTACGTAGGGTCTATGGTGGGTTGCCATTAGTTAGTCTATTACCTGCCTCCTTTGTCCATTGCAACCACCCACTTCCATCAGTATGATCCCTCCATATCCCTTCCTGTCTTCTTCGTCTAGCGCTTTGTCTATCAATTTCGACACTCAGTCTGCAGCTTGCTTTAGAGTTCCTTGATAGAGAGTATATCGACATGAAGCCCCTCCACCTTCCATGGAAGCCCTAGGACTCAAAAATGGCGGCGCTTTGTTCTGATCTCCCAAGATGGGAGAGGGGTCATTACCAACTTTTGACAGTTCTCACCAATCGCACTTCCTGCCAACTTAACTACATCTAAGATAATATCTCTCGAAAATAACACGCACGATTAGTTGTAAAACCATGTAAATACGTCCAAAAAATGCATTTGATTAAAGTACCCGGTGCGATACGCAAATAAAACTACATTTTAAGTCATCCTGTATTTCCATTTACCTACAGCGTCCACCGTTTTTGGGTCCTCAGAGCTTCATGAAGCTCAAGATGGAGCAGCCAATCAGAACTTATAGCCACATGGTGATACTCTCCATATCAAGATACTCGAGCTGGTCTCATCTAAAATCGATATTTTTCATGAATCTACACGGGAAAAAACAGTGTTGCCAACTTGCAAAATAGCCGCTAATTCCAAGTAGCAAAGACTGCAATAAGGTGTATTTAACGGTAAACTTTGCCATTGAATCAGAGTGTTGCATGTTGTGTGTGTTGCCTGCCTACTAATTGAAATTGCTCCTCTTATTGAGATGTAGTATAGAAATTGAACAAGTTGGATGTTTTCCATGCATTGCAAACTGCCTATCTTCCTGATGAGTAAAGCTCATTTTATCGATCGTTTAAAATCAACATTTCTCGGAAATCGGCAGATAACGCTAACTGCGGACTGATTATTAAAATGAATAGACGAATGAGACAAAGAGAAAATGGAGCAATCCGATTGGTTTAAATTCTGTAAACTGCGATAGAAATAATGGACTTACGGTAGGACCCCCCGTGAGTTGCAAGGTGTTCATCTATTACTTACCTCCTTTATCCATTGCAACCGCCCGCTTTCACTAATGAGATCGCCTCATTTTCTCTTTGGCTCCTTAGTCTATAGCTTTGTCTAACAATTCTAATAATCAGCTGGCTGTTTGACATTGTCACACAAAGTGCGGGCAGGTAACCGTCGTTCAGTGGACTAATTGTTGTAATCATTATTTTCTGAGAAAAATTGTGTTGAATCAAACTACTGAATGTGTATCACAATCTCTAACCTTATCGGTAATGGCAAGGGTACAAATTACCTAAAACCAGAGCATTTTATTATCCAACCGCTGGTCTTCAGTTGTATCATCTGCTTATTCTGCATTCCGATCTCTGATTGTATTGTATGGAGACAAGTAAAAACGCAAGGAGTATGAATAAGCGGGCTTTTGCAATAGATATGTTTTTACTTACAAAATTTGATCTTCGCCGAAGAGGAGTAAATCCTCGTGAGTTTTGCAAAGGAGCTTGGCAGTAGCAGGGTCAGCGCTGTCAAAAAAGCCGAATTTTTCCACGATGTCACTGTTTTCTTTTATTGTTTCCATCAGCTCAGGAGCTTTTGTGGCCTCGTAAATGATTATGTACTGTAAAATGAGTAGTTTATTGAATCAACTCCAATATTTTAGTAGAATGCGAGAATCTGACACTTTTATTCACAGATGAACATTGAAAACGTTGCGCTTCCATTAAATATTAAAAATTATTACAAATTGAAGTAAAAAACGAGCAATATTCGTTGATATCAATGATTTTATATCATCCAGCAGAAAGAAAAAAAAACATATTGGTTTCGAAACCGCTCTTTACTTTAAAAACTTTCCGTTTGTTACAGTGACTGCTCAGTTTTTTATGGAAATGTGCACATATTTTTTTCAAATTTTTGACGATTGTAGGATACGCATTCTGGGTTTATTCATAATTTTTTAAAATGTCTATCTGCCGCGCGGGCTTCCTTGATGATCTTGCACGGGGGCAAAAATTCGAGCCTATATGGTTTATTACTACATGATTTCAGGCGTAGACCGTAGGAGCAATTGCGCCTCACCAAAGCTACCTGAGCTAAGAAACGAGTTTTTCTGACCGTTTCTTTCGCCTGATGGCCGTTTAGACCGTTTGGACCAACTAGCTCTCTTATTTCCTAATTATGAGCTCTAAATGAATTCGTAGAGCATTTTAGGCCAGAAAATCCGACTCAGCTGGTCAAGTCCAAGGAGAGTAGCTTAGTTTCAGCCCGATTGGAGAACTTTCGATTTTGACCCCGAAATTTCAGTCTATGGTGCCCATGTCGATTTTTCTCGATTTTGGACGAGAAAAAGAATTTGAGATTGCCGTCGAATCCTACAAAGTTCGAGGCGTAGAATGTTACACCTAGGCTCGCCAAAGCTTCCTGAGCCGAGAGACGGTCTGACCGTTTTGCAAAAGTTCCCTGACCGAGCATCCTCAGGCCTATCGATGGCGCGAATCAGCGGACTAGATGCGCTTTTTCAACCAGTGAATCAGACTTAGCGGGTCATTTTCAAGGAGACTTGCTTGGTTTCGGTCCGATCGGAGAAGTTCGTAATTGCAGTCTGTCAGTGTATTTATACTAATCGCTCAGCTTTTTAAATTTTTCGGGCGGTTGAGAAGGCGTAAAATGACATTTCAATCGAGTATTGTGGATTCCAAGCATGACATATTTCACAGTTTGTGGTGGTTTTTCCTTGGACGTGAGGCCGAGCTTTTTATACTATTGCGAAACTCAAAGCGCGACACTACGAGGGCCCACATGTTTTTGCCACTTTGAAATGTCTCCACGTCAAAACCGGCATAATGCACTGCTCATGGTGACATCGATGAGTACATTTTTGTACCACATTTTTTTGTTGTCCTGAATTTTTGTAGATGACTAATTTAGTCCTTGCCTAATGCCAAATTTATGTATCCTTCGAGACACTCTCGTTGTTTCCTCTTTTTCCTTTGACGGCATGTTCGCAGACAGGAGGATTCAACTATGTTCCTTACTTTACAAAGAGTACATCTGCCGTGCTAAGCAAGAATGCCGTAAATCTATCAACATT
Source organism: Bemisia tabaci (assembly GCF_001854935.1). Taxonomy (NCBI): domain Eukaryota; kingdom Metazoa; phylum Arthropoda; class Insecta; order Hemiptera; family Aleyrodidae; genus Bemisia; species Bemisia tabaci. The sequence continues at coordinate 435,252 of NW_017548293.1, read as the reverse complement.
TTCCCTCGTTTTTTGGTACTTAACAGTTTATAAAATAAGAACTGTTTTATCCACGCACCTCAAATTTCCAGGTTAAGTTCTTGATACTACCTCCGAAAGAATGGGCCTGTTGCATGCAAGAGATACAGCCGTGCGAATAGACTTTTTAGAGGTTAAATGACACGAAAATTACGATGGTCACATTAAAAAAGTCTGAAATACACTCCTTACTGCGCAATTTGCGTTGTTAGGAACGCGCTTTTTCAAATTTCCCGCGTCTGGGGGCAGTTTTCTAACGGAAACAAATAACGGCAACTCGCGGCTATTTCCGGTCAACTAAAACTGACAACCTAACCTAAAAATCGGAGCTCGTGATGTCGTGAAATGAAATGTAGAAGGATTGCGTTGGATATTTAAAAGTTGATCGATTTGGTTACCGCATAAAGCGTATATGGACCACTATAAGAGATCACGTTGGGTTTGTAAACAAACTGAAGGAACAAATAACAACAACAACGACGACTCGGCAACTTCCAGAAATCACCGAGCCCGCCGTTTACTCGTTTCCGGTGATCAGAAAACTGCCCCCAGACGCGGGAAATTTGAAAAAGCGCGTTCCTAACAACGCAAATTGCGCAGTAAGGAGTGTATTTTAAACTTTTTTAATGTGACCATCTTAATTTTCGTGTCATTTAACCTCTAAAAAGTCTATTCGCGCGGCTGTATCTCTTGTATACAACAGGCCCATTCTATAAAAACATTGACCCAAGGTACACAAGATTTTCTGCTATAATACATTGCATCCAAAAAATTTAAAATGGCGTTTTCGCGTTGTACGGCAGACATCATAGAGTCCTAATGTAATTTGGAGAGCTGGCGCCTTATTGTTCTGCTCGACGAGTTCCGAGCCCGGTGTGCGGGTCACTTTTCGATACATACTCGATCCAAAATGGCGGGGTGGAATACGTAGTAATTCCATGGCCAGCGGGGATTTTATTAAAGTTGTTGGACAAAGCGATAGACAAAGAAGACATAGGGAGTATGGAGCGATCTTATTGGTTGACATGGTTGGTTCTTATAGACTAAGGAAGTAAATGATGGACTAACTGTCTAGTCTTTAGTGGGTTGCCGTTAGTAAATCCATTACCTACCTCCTACGTCCATTGTCACCACCTGCTTCCACCAATAGGATCCCTCCAAATCCCTTTTGTCGTCTTTGTCTATAGCTTTGTCTATCAATTTCAATAATCGGACCGCAGGTCCCCATGTATCGCAAACAATCGAGTATGTATCGAAAAAGTGACCCGGCGGCGCACAGTAATCTCGGAATTCAGGACCTGGGAATTCCTTAAAAGTGGCGTCAGCTCTACCATTTACATTACGACTCTATATACTCTATGTTACTTTACAAGAGACCTACCGACGGCGGTGGCAGCCTCTCATCGACGTGACCCAAAGCTTCCACGCGCCGCGGGAAAACTTGCTGAAAAATCGCTGCTTTCGACAGAGGACTGGTAGGAGTCCACAACGCCAGCTCCTTCTCCCCGGATTCAGTTGTGTTCATGTACACTTGCGCTATACTGTAAAAAAGTGAAGTTAAAATCGTCTGATGAAAACATGGAACTGCGATCATCGACTTTTTCCACTTTAAAGCTATGCTATTAGAATCGACTATTAAAGTTACTCCTAATAATCGATTCTTTTCCATAAGTTTAAACGGGAGGTCAGTCGACTCATTGCTAGGCACGACACGCCACTGGGTATGACATTCCGTCTTTTTGTAGACGGGATATTGTAACATAATTTCTACAGCGCAAAACATTCTAATGAAAATGAAAGTTTCGACGAAGGAATTCTCAAGTCTTTCTGGCGGAAAATTTCACGGATTTTCTCTCGGACTGCACACAAAAATCACCCAAGTTTTGGAAGGAGTTCTATTATATTTGTATAAACCCTTGTAGATAAACTCGCTCTAATATTATTTGATTAACTTAGAAGGCGCTCAAAGCGGGGCTTCACAGGGTGCAAGTCTCTGCCAGACGGGGGGGGGGGGGGATGCGTAGTGGCCAGTGGTTGTGCCTCCTGTTTATAATGGACCTTCCACGTTCATATAGAGACCTTAAATTCTAAAACAAATATGCTTTTAGGCGTTATTTTTCATCATGCGAGTAGTGTGTAACGTTAATTATAAATGATACTCAAAAGGATGTAATTGCGCACCTCGCCTCTGATTTTTATGAAAATATTTTTTGTTGGAGAGGCTAAAATTGTGTGCGTTCTAATAGAACTCGCAGCCTTGTTGAACTCTTTTGACAAGGAAAGTGAACTTCATTTAACGCGTCAGAGCTATAGTTGATTCACAATCAGTTAGCATGCCAACTTTATCATACGCAAGCTGATGAAGCCACCCAGGATTTTTTTTTCACGTTACGTAGAAAAAAACCTTTTAAGTGCCGTGAATCAGTGGGAGGCTTATAAAACGATTACGCATTAAAAGCAGATTTACTGTGTAAAAAACCGCACCCGCGCGAAAGAAGGGTTCATTTTGTACCTACCAGTCATACATTCAGTGGCGTACATTCGGTGATTTTGATCGCTATGGACTTCGTTTACTTTTCAATATTATATTTTCTGGTGAGCTATCTCTAAGTATTTTTCAAGTAGTTACGAAAAATGAATAAGATTTTTACTTTATAACAAGTCACAAACATTTTCGCTGCGATTAAAAGAGAATACAGACGAATTTGATTTATTTAAAAAAAATTTCGGGTTTGCCTTTGACGATAAAAAAAATAGTCGCAATTTTATGTAATAATGTTTAGGACTTAATGGAATTGCTCATTTTGTTTTCAACGTGTAGAGAGCTCTTTAAAATAGTCACCTGGCAAATTCAGAGAAAAACATACAGAGGAACATCTTCGGTGACCCAACCGCACTTGCCCGACATCATTATGAATATTATGCAATTTTACATATGGTCAACAATTTGCAAAACAATAATTGTCAGGCAATAAAAGCGTGACCCTGTGAAAATTATATTTTGTCTCATCCGATTAGACTGCCTAGATTAAGAGTTCAGGGTCTCTAAATTATAGTGTCACCGCATGAGCCATCCCTTAATGGAGGAGCTGTTCAAAGTAAGATTATCAGCATTGACCTTGAACACTGGAAAACATTGTTGAGAACCCGTAATTCAGTCAGAAAAAAAACTTGGTTCATTTTAGTAATTTTGTTCCCTTAATGATTTTAAGAGATATGAATTTTTTTTAATAAGTGTAAAGAATTGTCTTTTTTTTTTAATTCAAAGAAGGAACATTTGTCTTGAGTAACAAAATAGCATTACCTTAGATCAAACAGTTGAAAATAAAGAAAACTCATTTGACTCTTTCTTTTAAATTCATAAAGTTCGAGACATTTTCTTTAAACCAAATAAACTTTTTTCAAATGAAAAAAAAAATCATTTCTTAGCAAAACAACACAGGAAATTGGTCGTTTAATAATACTTTCTCTAGTTTCACCAAGCTCTTCCAAATTGTATTCAAATTTTTCTTGTGCAGTTTTGTTGTTAGGCAAAACCTTACTACGAATCTGGGCGTTTCCTTGGAAATTTAAAACTACCTAGTGCGACACAAAACAAAAAGAAAAACCTTTTTTTCAATAATAATTTCTCTAGTTTCACCAAGCTCTTCCAAATTGTATTCAAATTTTTTTTGTGCAGTTTTGTTGTTAGGCAAAACCTTACTACGAATATGGGCGTTTTCCTGGAAATTTAAAACCACCTAGTGCGACATACATACACACACAAAATAATATTTCTTTCAGTGAAAGGTGGTGGAAATTCGTAAAAAACCTCTCAGAGCCCCTTAGGCTAAAAATTCTCCATTTTTCTCTGCTCCGTCTTGAAACTTGGTCCAATTTCCAGGTAATCTACTCAGCGATCGGGGCAAAAGCACATCCAGCCGTAAATCAGGCAGACAAGTCTACATTCGATCAGTCGATACAGATCGATACAGTCGATGCGGAGCCTTGGGCGCCGACACCCGAACTCCGTCCTCCGCAGGCGACCGCAGCTGATCCGGCGGAAGCTCTTTCCGGAAATGCGCGGTTGGAAAGAAGAGGCTTGGACAATCCCTCGCCCGACACCGGCAAGGGCAAACTCTGCTGCTACGGCTGGGGAATCAGTGTCACAAGAAACCGCTTCGTCAAGTTTTACGGCGATTTCCTCAATTTCAGGTTCAGGAAGGTAAAGGTCGTAGCGATCGGTCCGAAAGATGCCCCTCTGACGGTCACGTTCACGAAGAAGACACCGAAACGAGGGACACCGAGAGGGGAGGTTAGAGTCAACGGGGAAACAGTCCTCTCGGACTGCGACCAGGTGAGTCCGAAGACGACTTATCAAAAACTCGGGGGTTCCATGTGGAAAACGAACCTGCCGCTCGGGGGCGAAGAAATGTCGGAGAAGGAGGTCCAGGTGTTCCTGAAGGAAGTCAAAAAGATGAGACATAACGCGCATACGGCAACTAAGGAGGCAATCGCGAAATCGGAAGAAATGAGGACGACGCTGGGCGCTGTTGCGCAATTTTCGCGACGCCTGAGAATCCGTGACAGGAAGGCGAGGCCGAGGCAACAGCAACGACTTCAGAGTCGGGGCCTAAAACAACGTGGCGGGCGTTTGGAACTATGGACACCAGGTGAAGTAGCAAATTACCAGAAGAAGTATGGCGGGAAATGGATAAGGCTGCCCTTGCGTGCCCTAGTAGGCAACCAGCAGAACAAGCGCACTGGAAAGCGGAATGCTCGCATTTGAGCTAAAAATTCATGAGGAAACACTAATAAACTCATTCGCTGCAGAATTATATTTTATTTATTTATTTAAACGGTTTTATATTACGACCTCTCCCTTATCAAAAATTTTTCATTGCCAGGGGAAGTTAAATCAAAGTGCTTTCATATTTCTGGTATGCAACACGGACATCTATCGAGTACAAATAGTTGCATCAAGGCGCTAGGAACAGTTTCCCAGATGCCACAATGGCCGCTTATTGACTATCACATTATCTTGGTAGAAGGAACTAAAACGATGGATAGCTTTTGATGTTTAATGCACACACCGCAGCGCATTGTAGGATCAAATAAAATATGTTTTGGGGACCCAAAACTGTTACCATTCGAAAATTTAAAAGTCATCTCCTGAAGTCAACGCTTAGATTCGTCAAAAGATGGGTCGTGACCAGAGTGTTGTTCATAATTGGCTTTGCAAACCCAAGCTAATATTTAAAAACTCGCAAAAACAAGTGCTCGCCCCGACATTTGTTACGTTACTGTGTCCGTAAAAACGCAGTTTTGAAAATGTTTCCCAGTGAGTATTATCGCAGTTGATTAGGTGACGCTAGCAACGACCACTACCATGGGACTGAATTTTTAAATTGATAGACAAAGCAATAGAAGAAGAGGGAAAATGGGAAAAGAAGCGATCCTATAATGGTTTAACCGGGCAGTCCTCATAGACTGAGGGGAAAATTATGGACAAACTATAGAGTCTCCAGTGGGTTGTCGTCCTAAGTCGATTGCCCATTATACAACTACCCGCTCCCACCAATGAGATCGCTCTATTTTCTCTTTGTCTGTAGCTTTGTCTATTAATTTCAATAATAAGTCCACAAGTCACTAAATTCTCTTGAAAAATGGATTCTTTATCAAATTTGCTTGATTCATTCGTCGCACAGTGGGTCGAGTCTACAGGAGAGCTCGGACAAAATTTGGAAACTTCAAACACCTATAACTCCGTTTATACAAAATTTTAAGGTTCAAAAAGTGGTTCCATTGGTTTTCTCGTAACATTTTCTTTTATTAACACCCCTTGAAATTTAAAATGTGACGAAATACACATAAAAATTTGCGGTTTTAGTCAAAAATTTCATGTCCCACCTCTCTAATTGACTCAATCCACTGTGCGTCGGTCGTTACCTCTTAGGTGCTGGATTTAGGCAGTCTCCGTTGCCTGTCGCAACCATGACCGTTTTCTGTTCTATGACGCCCAAATCAAGGGGTTCCTCCTTCTCAGGGGGGGCTTCAGGGTCCGGGTTGACCGGTTGATACTGTAGTAACGTCACATAGCACTCCAATGACGTCAGAGTCTTTTTAAAAGCGTCCGTTAGCTCCAGTCCGGATTCGTAGAAAACCTGTGGTTTTTCGAAAATAATTTAGAGGATAATGTAAAATTATAGAGTTTGCAGGTGAAATGCGACACGATGGATTAAAGGAGTTCGTTTGATTTAAACCCAAGTTAGCGTATTCCAAAAAAATCTCTCGTAGTATTAGTTGCTAAAAATGTTTAGAAACTCATAAAGTTTGAAGAGGAGACCTCTTATCGACGATTTCCCACTCCACACATTTAATCTTTGTAGATAATGATACTTTGTTAATTTATCAAAACCTGAGATAAATTTTATAAAACCTAAGAAAATTTGTGATAACCAATATAATCTGTTAACAAACTGATCTGTCAATCTTCGTTGTACCCATTGTGACCTGTACCTATGGCCTAACTTACGATGTATTAAAGAAGTTCGTTTCATTTTAACCCAAGTTAGCATACTCGAAAACAAACTCTCGTAGTATTAGTTGCTAAAAACGTTAAAAAACTTATAAAGTTTGAAGAGGAGAACTCTTATCGACGATCCCATCACTCCACACATTTAATCTTACAGATAGAGATATTTTGTTAGTTTGTCAAAACCTGAGATAATTGTTAATACCTAAGATAATTTGATGAAACCTACGAAAATTTTTGATAACCAATCTAGTCTGTTAACAAACTGATCTGTTGATCTTAATTATACCCATTGTGACCGTAACTAGCCTAACTTACAATGGCTAATGTATGCAATAAACTAAACTTGAATTTGAAAAACTATTAAAATATCCGAGTTAGGAACTATCCCTTTTTTTTCTTGTGCACTTAAAAATGTCACTATGTACATGTATTATAGATTTAGTATGATTATATTTAATTTAGCAATTATATTATTGGTTATTTTCATTTAACTATGCAGTTCTTTGTTGTGTGTTGTGCATCAGAATACTTAATTTCTAGAAACTAACGCAATTTAGAAGACCTTCTTGTCCATGGCTTTTTGAAAATGTCTATTTCACATTAATTTTACTGGAATAAGAACAAAAGGGGCTTCCTAACTCCTAAATGTTCACATTTTTTATCTTTTTTTTAAATTTTTGTGACAGAACACTTTTATTGGTAAATATTATTAGGGCAGTTATAGAATGCACTTTTGGGTAGTTGTCATAATGAGCGCAGAAACACCATCGCGTTTATTGGAATAATAATATGGGTTTACTGGAATAACAGTGTGATGTTACTGTGCCTATCAATAAGTTTATCAAAATGAATACACAATTTCACCACCTTAAACCCTCATATGGCGTGACATTCAAACCGTGTGAACGTTGTAGAATAAGCGTGTTTGTCTATGTCTATGCGTTTAAGTAGAGGCTGATCACTCATTCATAGACTTCATTAAATAAAAGAACGTAATAGTGTATTAATTAGGAAAATTACACTAAAAAATTCAGCACGATGATTTGGCACACTGCTTGAGCTACGTGTATGTGTTCATTACGCATTTTGAGTACAAACTACGAATGTAAGGTGTACGAACTACTAAGGTGTTGGAGTGGGTCCCTCCAGGTAGGCGACGGAGAGGGCGTCCAGCCAAACGGTGGGTAGAGGGCATCCGTGAAGAGATGGAAACATGCCAGCTTCTGGAAGATCTCTACCATGACAGATTCCTGTGGAGAGTAGGCGTCGCAGAGCGCCCTAGCGCGCCGTAAAAGCGGCTTATACACACATACTACGAATGTTACACTGCAGACAGAAATAGATTTGAAACACAATTACCAAATCAAGATTGTCCTTGGTGATTTGAAAAGGAAGCTGATCCACGACGCTCAGAGATGCTTCTTCATAGAGTGGTAGCAGTTTCAAGGCAGGCTCACAACCAAGACTTTCAGAGTAAACAGTTGGGAAGAAAATTATCACAGAGTTTGAGGTCAGTTTCTGGGCCAGACGTTTCAGTGACCGTAATTTGGCTTTTCGAATCTTCTCCGCTGGATAATGAAAAGTAAATAATAGTGTCCATTAATATTTTACATTATTTTTGTAGAATGAAGATGCCTTTTTCGGTGAGATGGATATTGACTTGATAACAATGAGTACTCTTATACTAACACAAATATATTAACCTACGCCTCAAGGGTGAGGAATCAGCCCACTGATTTAAAAATATAAAAAAATGTATCGCTTAGTTGTGAAATTAGAAAAAAATATATTCCAGTCTATGACATTGCAAAACTTGTCTTCAGGTGAATCCAGGCTTGGAACTTCGCGATTTTGCCACCACGTCGCGCTGCTCAGAATAGCCGCATATATTTGCCAAAATAATAAAAATCGTAATACATATTCAAGATTGGGGATCCAAGAGATAAAGCAACATACTTGAGGAACACTCAGTAAAAAAATCTTCTCAAAATTCCCAAAAATAAAGTTGTAACTACGGTGAAAAGTAATTCCCATTGCAGCAATGGGAGTGAGAGAGACAGAACATAAGGTATTCGGTTGCGCGCTGGGCCGCCGCCGCTGAGCTGAAAGTTTCAGCCGTACTTTCTCTGCGCTTGTAATTCTAATTGCCAATATTTTTGGCTCAAAAAATCAAACAAAAAATAATCTATATCTTGTGGATCTCCTTTTTGTAATTTGAACAATAATATTTCAGTAATCGTCGAAGGAAAATGAAATTCTCAGTGGTGACTGGTGGCGCTATCTCTAATCGAACCCTATGGATTCACCTTAACATTTTATTTAAATATAGAAAAATCAACAAATTTTAATCTACGGAAAGCATGATTTTTCTTAGGCAAATCGTCGGTGGAACTGAAAGAATGTGTATCTCGGTTACAGGTGTTGCAGACCTCTTCTAAAACTTTGTCCTTTACACGGAAAAATAGTTTAAGTCATTTCTTGGAAACTTCTCTGATGATTGCCCCTGCATATGAGAGGAATATTTTAGGTAAAAACTTCAAGCAAAATCTTTGGTTGATCTCCTTCAATAAAAAAAAAACGGGATCAGGGATTCACTACTACAATACCTTACTACTTCTATATTTTTTTTCTTGCAAGTTTCGCTCCTTACACTGTGTACGTGTGACTGTCATCTTCTCATTGGTCAAAAACGCAGGGAATTCAATTTCGCGGGATACTTCACCAGCCGCACCAGAGTTAAAATATTTGTATCGAAAATCATTGCGCATCTAGGTAATAACTGAGGGGATCTCTGAATCCTTCATTAAACATTCATGAGATGTCTTCTCGCATTCAGTCTGAAGAAACCTTAATGGAAATTTTCGGAATAACTCATGGGTTGCGTCTCTTGTTTTAAGAAATTTTCGAACACTTGTTTTACTTTACGTATAAATGAGAGCATGAAGATAAAGTTGCTTCTTTTACCTAATTCTTTTGCCTCTTGCTCCTCTTGTTCCCTCTGGAGTCGTTTCTCATATTCCATTTGTTTCCTTTCCTCCTCAGTTATTTCGCTGAAATCAAGCTGAAATCATAAATGATTATCAGCCATATTTGCTATATGTAGGGCAACATTGAAAAAAAAATTAGTGAACGGGAATTGATCTACGACAAAGACAGATTCTGCTAATTTAAATTTATCGGCTCGATTTCAAATCGATGCGCTTATAATGATATTTGCCTACCAGATATCTACTTTCAATTACATCCAGATTTTCATTTGAATACGTTTGGTCAAAAGAATTGGAATCAGTATGATCACAATCCGCTCATGCATCTATCATGAGATGGCTCTTTCCAGCTAATCGGGAAAATACTGAAGTTCAGTCACATCACAAACAGAATTTTTTTTTTTTATTCTTCAAATACATGTTACAACCACCTACTAGGTGTAAATTAACTTTTCTTTACAAATAAAGTAACTTAGAAATTGACTAACGTCTAATTTTTGTTTTTAGCACAAACAGAAATAAAGCGATAATAGTCAGCCTCGTTTGATATTTAGAAGTGAAAGAATGAACGTTAATGCATCAAAAATTAAGGTGCCACAGGACTAACCATCCAATTGTATTTTCATATAAGGAATTCATTCACACGTTTTAACCTACCACCTTTTAAATTATGAATATTTACTCAACGCCCACATCAAGGTGTTGACTCCATGTTAACTATAAAATCACACTTAACTGGCATCAGCTGTTCCTAGCAATACCATAATGAAATGGTTGTTATAGCAGCGCACCTCACCTACAATTCCCTTTGGTAGTGTAAAAATACATATAGGTGGAAACTCCTTCTTGGCAAAGCAAATGAAATCTTCCAAATTATTTGTAAAGACGTTAATAGCCTAGGATGTTGAATGTTTATAAACTAACTAACTAACATATAATGAGGATCAAGAGTATTGGGTTATTTATTCAATAGGTAATGAGACTTTGGATGAGTGGTCCCGGAATGGAAATTAATTTTGCTCACATTCATTGAAATTGGCTCCTGTGGAAAATGCTGTCGAGTAACTGAGAAATAAATAATTCACTTCCTAAAATAGTTGACTTTTCTGCTGTTGCGAAAACACAAAAATCGAGGAAAAAGTGTCAAATTGGTGAGTAAGCGGTTACACCCAACTAAGTGAAATACAACCATAAAAAGTACAGCCCGTCAGGAGGCAGACTTTTTTGACGGCTAACGTGAGTGGGCTGATTTTTTTGTTGGCTAGCTTTTTAATGTTGACGCACCTTTTGAATCACCCATGACTAGACCAAGCAGGAGTTGCATTCATTTTGGCAGGAGAAATATCGAATCGATTGAAACCCTGACTCAGTGATGCAGTAGTTTTTTCCATTTCACGATTAAATCGATATTTAAAATTTCTAAAATTACTTGAAGAGCCTGCAGGTAACCGTATTTTAAAGGTGAAATTGTTAAAATTAAAGTGAAAAAAAAACAAAACCAAGAAACAAAATTTGAGTTTCCTCACCGCTTAGTTTGAAACCAAATTTTAGATGTTTTTATATACCTACCAGTATAGAAATGCCGGCACGCCTTCATTTTTTGCTAATGCAACTGCGTACGCATCGTGTAGAAACAATTTTACCCGGACTCCAACCCTAAATTCCTGAGGAATGAGGGGACGAAGAGCGGTGACTTCCGGAAGTAAATTTTACATCATAGGGAGGAATACAGTGCTGGGTTGCTGAAGTATATTTCCTATGGGGGTGAAAGGTCATATGGAGGATCATCAAAATATTTTCCCGTAACGATAATTGACTTGTGATGCGCAGTGGCGAAGCGTGAATGATCGATTATCGATATTTCCCAATTCGAAGCCATGGTAAAAAATCGATCTTTAAGATATTCGTTGCGAACATCCTGTTTCTGGATCTTCTTCCATAGGTTTAAATGGCATCAATCGATACATTGCAAAGCACGCCACGCCACAGGTGACGAGTAACTTGTTGAGAAGTGTCCTCGCTAAGGCCTTGTCTACACACGCGCTATTTGAACGAATTAGTTCCGTGAATTGGAAATTCGAAGAAGTTATAGTGAGTTCCTGGAACTAGTTCACCCAGAGTTCAGTGAATCGTGCTCGAGTGGAGAAGGCCTATAAATGATAACTGAGGAATGTCGATTCGTTACTACACAGGTCTTGTTTGCTTTTCAGATTGATCAGTATGTAACGTATAAATCATTTTTAGGTGAAATATGATGTCGATATTTGGAAAATTATCTGGTTATTGGGATATTTTTAGGGTATCTTTGCTATTCGATTATTAACTTCAAAGGAGGCGCACTGTAAAATATTCTTAATTCGTTTCAGAATATCAAATAATTTTGCAGAAATGAGAACAACTTACTGATTCTCGTTCCCTCTCTCCAGCCATGACTTTAAGCTCCTTATGGAGCTCTTGCTGTATGAGTCTCATTAATCGTGGAGCGTCGGTTCCCATCATGATTTTGATCAGTCTTCCTCCCTATGACATCAAAAAATGCTAATTTTGAGAAAAGGTAATCTATTTTCGTGATATTGCCGCAGACGCATTCGCTTAATCGAGGCATAAAGTGACTTTCCGATTTAACAACGGTATTTTGGTTATAGGACATTTCGTCAACGATTTTTTGTCCGTGCACATGTTTTTTCCAGTAATTTACGTCCACGAGTTTTTTCGGCACGGGAGTTTTGGTCCACGTGCCAGTTGAGACCCAAATTTATTTGGTTCACATGCAAATACAAACGACAATTGCTCGCAACGTTTTCGGATGAAAATATATAATGTCTTGGAAGAAGTTGTTTGTTGAAGGTTTGCTAGTTTTTTTGTTTTGTCTGTTTGGTCCAACGGAAAGTAATATATAGTTGAGAGTTTTGGTAAAAATGGGGGAGCGTCAATTCCATGAGACAAAATTCACAAAAACTCTCTACACCTCTTTGGTGTAACAGGACTTAACTATCTTTCAAGAAATTCCCACCTTGTTATAACCGAACCGGATAAACCTATATAATTGCCTCAGCTGAAGGCTCTTAGATTTTTCTTGTGCACGATAAGTATCTTGATTTATTTTGCGAGGAAAGATCTGTACTTTTAAAGGATGCCTTGGATACTTCAAGCATTGTGCAATGCGTGAAGTATCCACTTAGGTTTGTAGGCACTAGTGAGCCTCTCGCGCTAGCAGCACGCCGCTCCGCTCTGTTCGGCTTTAATATTTAAACTCGCATAGTCAGCGTTTTTTAACTTATGATTTTGAAATTTAGCACACTCTGCATTGATTATTCTTATTTAAATTGATGGAGAAAAATATGTATTAATTTATCAAAGGAGAATAATAATAAAATGTGTGTTTTTTTTAAATATTGGTGGTTCCGTGTCAAATTTAATGATTTCCAAAGCACTTTAATTTTTTCTTTTACATTTTGTGCTTTTATTGTGCTGCAGCGAGGTGTACGTGCAACGAAACGCTCAAAATTTGACGTATTTGACTCTAAAAGATCGATGTACAAATGAGTTAAAACTAAAGATTGCGTGCTTCTCGGTTTTTTTCCCTCTTTTATTCATTTTTGCAGGTTCTTGGACCAAGTCACTGTTGTTTATTTTACGTGTGAGCGTAAACTACTGGACAAAAAAGGTGCGCGGACAAAAAATCGTTGGCAAAATGTCCTGAAACCGGTACTTTTTCTACGCTGTAACCTACAGGTCACCTGAAAACTTTGAGTTCTTACTTCATTTTACTTATTTAATGGTAACTGCGCAGACCTATTCAATCATAAAACTGTAACTTCAACATCAAAGATCAGTGAAGAGGGTGGTACCCGTGACTGTTTGGCTGTCAGCAAAAAATTAAATTCGGAAAGGTTTTGATTGAAATAAGAAATGAAGAGTTATGGATTGAATTTCTTGTCGAGCACCGTCAATCAGAAGTTCATTTTTTGCATGGCCATCAAGATTATTGATAATAAAAGTATATCTCGTATTAAGCGTTTTGACTATTAACTAAATACGATTGTTTGATAAGTAATATTGTGGGCTCAAACAGATTTAGCAGATAAAAAAGGTGAAGAATGAGATGCTACAGAGGAATTGAAATTAACAATTATAGAAAATAAAATTATCTCCGACCAAATACTAACCGCAACAAGCATCCATGTTGGTTCACTGCGGTCTTTAAATCTATTTAAAACCGTGATACCCTCAGCTTTCGCCTGAAAAATGATAAATAGCAATCTCAACAGAAATTTTGTTTTGAATTCTTCTTTAAAATTGAAGTTCAGTGATCCCACAACGAATCACTGTAAGTAAAAATGTAGCGAATAAGACAGACATTAAAGAACAATATGATAGTAATCTTCATATACGATTTGCCTTTGAATTTTGATGGTAAAAGGTTACTTTAGTTGCTCGCCCAAACACTAGGCTACTCAATCTGTTACACTTTATTTGACACAGTCAAGTCCAAATGTTTATTTTTGTAATCATTTACAAAATAATCAAAGTTGGTTTACCACGGTCCTCAATAGTATGTAATACCGGAATACTATTCCAATAGAATGTGGTGGGCAAAAATTATGAAAATTCAATATAAACATAGGAATTTCTTACGACAGCGTAGTGTAAATGGTCACTTCCAAGTTCCAGTTTCAATTTTTTCAGGTTGCCAACCATTCCTATGCATGGTCCACACCATTCGCTGAAAACGTCCACCACTGGAACACGAAGCACAAAAACATATAACCAGAATCTCTAAACTTATTCCGCTCTTGACAGAAAAATAGATGCAGGGTTTTCAAAGAGCACATTTTAATTTGACAAAAAAAACTTATACTGCTTTATGTTGCAGGAAATACTTCAGAACAACTAATGAAAGGACCTCTTTTCATGGGTGGATCCAGATGTTTCAAACGGGGCGTCGGAGGGGGACGGGGAGCGGAAAGGAGGTCCGCAAGGTTCGATCCCCTGAAAATTTTTGAAATTTTAAAAGGCCTAATATGCAGTTTGAGTCTATTTCGTCATGAAGAATTACTAAATATAGGCGTCCTTTCTTCTTCTTTTCTCCGTCCCTACCTTCTCTCTTTCTTCCCTTTTATTTTTCTGTTTTTATTTTCTTTCTTTTCCTTCTCTTTTCATTTCTCTTTTTTTTTAAGGGAGCGGCACACGCCCCCTACGACTTAAGGATCCGTCTATGCCTCTTATTTGCTGAATGACTTCTTGGTTCTACTATTTTTCGAAAAGGAAAAATAGCATGCATGCTCACGTGTTTACGTTTGCATTTGGAATTGATATCACTTTTAAACTGATTTTCAAAGTTGAGGAAATTTATCTGATTTTTTTCCGAGAAAGACTTGGGTTTTGAATTAAAATTATTTTACCAATCAGGCCCTCGCGATCTATGAATTTTGTCCATTCGTCGTCTGTGTTCAGCTCAACTTGAAGTTGGATTTGACCTCCTTTCTTGGTCATCCCTCTTCGGCCTCCTCTTCCGCCCTGCAAAATCAAAAGTAGTCATCATCGTTGTGCAAAGCACGCCTTAACATACATATAGTCGTATTTCGTGTTGACGTTTCTCGAACCAACGTTTATCCGGAATCAAGATTCGTTTTTACAGTTCCGGCCACTCGTTTTGCGTTGTAGCGTTTCTCGAAATACCGTTTTTCTGCAACGCTCCCATTTTTAATTCCTCGTTGAAAACGCGACGATGAAATACGACTGAAATTAATTTTACCTGCATTCAATAGTCACTTGGAATAATTCTTAATTTTTATTTATTTATTTTTATTTTCAAACATTCGCACAAGAGGGACCCATAATTGGAAGTATGACACATGTAGAGAGCCCCCCGCCCATTCACTACCCAGTACAATTACTCACAATAAAAGAACAATGAACCTAGAACAATAGCATCATAACAACGTTAATATTACAAAAATTTCAGATACTTGCTGCTGACAAAAATTACAAATTTACAAAGGTCTGTACTAGACGGACCCTCGTTGTCACAAAAATCAAATTGAGATATTGATATCCCATGGAGGATCAATTTACGATTATTCCAGTATTAAAAACACAGCAAAAGTCGACCTGAACAGAGCAGAAGTATTTGAAGTTTGGATCGTATGATAATCGTAGAGGAAGATTGCGGTCGCAGAATTGTGAGGTCTCTTCTTACCTGCATGTTTGGACTTAAAAAATAAAATTGCACGAAATTAATATGAACACTGTAAACGAACTGATGAAAAAATTAAGAAGCTGCTTTGAACTTGCACTAAGAGAAACACATGTGGCTTGAATGCCAAAGTTTCGATCAAATTCGACAAAAATCGTTCCTCTGAAAATGCTCTCATAGTATCTAAGGTCTCTATGTCCGTGGGATGTCACATATGGACTCGTAAAGCAGCAAATGAAATAAAAGGTAAGTACAATTTGTTCAAGCATAAAAACCGAATGTCTGGATGACATGAAAGCAATCATGAGAAATATAATTCAATGCATTTCATCGGAACGATTTAAGACAATCGTTAGTCTATGATTAGAGGTCTTCTGATTTGGGCTTGTTCCCTCTCCACTTTTTACATCCGGTAATTTCAGATTGCATCAAAGTAATTTTGAAAATTTGAAATTTACACTCACCCTCGGACCACCACGTGCCATCGCGTTGGAACCTCTGGCCATTGCAATAAAAATAATGGGGGAATCGACACAACGTGAAAAACTTGTGCAAAACTTAAGTTACACAACCGCTAACTTGCCGGTTCCACACCAAAAAGCTTTGTCAAAGCTTGTTACCATTATTTTCAGTTACAGGAAAACTTCTTGGTTTTAGAAAAAAAACAGCCACTAATACTAAGTCCCTTGGGGGGGGGGGGGTGCGATATTTCTGAAGTCACCGCGGTTGTCTAAAAAATGAAATCACTCAGCAACGCCCGTCAAAAATGAAAAGTAGAAGTCGGTATTGGAGCCAACATTTTGACCTATGATAAATTCAAAACGCTATCTATGTTTCGTCATTCTCATTGAAGATTGAGTTTTTCTTTAATGCCGTTTATTTTTATTGCATTTAGCGTTTCACAAGTTTTTAGTTTTTCCAGCGTACTAATTTTGATACGTGTAAAAATTTAATAAGAGATTAAGAAAACATGTTTTGATGATTTTTTTCAGAAATTATGAGCGGTAGCATGAAAAGAAAAACTTTATTCAGACGATCTGATTCGGCATTAATCGACATACACAAACGAGTTCCAATGTTTAAAGATGCGCGACTTGGCCGGATTGTGTGCGTAAAATTCGTTTACAAAAGTTAACAGTAATGTATAATGCAAAAACCGGAAGACGTGATAAAAGCCAAACGATCGAGTCTCCGTTCCCGCAAAAGCCGAATCAACAAAGGATGGAAGAGGCAGGGAGGACAGTTAGGAATAAACTAAACGGTTAATTATATAATCGACCCCATTTGTCAAGGAAACAAACGCAAAAGTTGAAAGAGGAATGCCACGTTGACAAAATCCAGGGATACCTCCAATTTTTCCATATGAGCCGGAGTAAAGGTTTTGAGTGGCACTACCCGGTGCGGCAATTCTGGAAGAAACCCAGGTTGCCAGGTAGGGGAAAAATCGGGTGAAAATTCCATAAATCGCCACTTCTATAATTTAAGGGCGTAACCGTATCTTCTTGCAATCCCTAGAAAGCTCAAAATCATGCGGTCGATTTGGCTCATTTTGAAATGCAGTTAAGTCTTTATGTCAATGGAGTAACGGAATGTGACCACTCTTGGGAAATAGCACCGAGAAAATCTGGTTGAAATTACTGATACCGCTATGAATGCAAATTAAGGGGTGATCACGAACATTTTAGAATCTAGACTTTCAAAATCATTGAATCAACCCTCAGTCGTAAGAGTTGGAAACTTGCAGGGATAAAAGCATGGTTTCGAGACAAAATGTTACATCTGCCATGTTCACATGGGGGTATTCGGTATTGCCCTTAAAGAACCAGAGTGAGTCTGCCCCCCCCCCCGTCCCCCCACCATTCTTAGTAAAATGATATTAGCAGATGCACCGTGAAAAATAGCCTGAGGACCCTTGCATTTCCATTTTCCCCCATTTTCCGATATATTCTTCCATTTATTTTTCATGATATGCTGCAGAAAATTTACAAAGTTTGAGACGTTTTGGAAGTACTATGGGTAGAGTTGGACCATTGGTTTGCGCATAGTTTAAGATTGCGTGGAGCTCAAAATGTATCTTACAGAAGTCAATTTGCCAAAATGTTCCAGGAGAGACACAGCAAAACTCCGCTTTGAACGTAAAAGACCCAGGACCATCCTGAAAAATGAAGGTCAGGCTGCTGCCAGAAAATTAATCAACAGGCTGATTGTTAAAATTGATAGACGAAGCGATAGACAAAGGAGACGACATGAAAAACGAGCGATCTGTTGGTTGAAAAGGGTGATTGTTATAGATTAAGGGAGAAAATGATGGACTAACTAAAGAATCCCTTGTGGGTTCCCCTTAAGGTTCCCTTTGTCAATTGCAAACACCCACATACACTGAAAGAATCCCTTATTTTTCTATTTATCTCCTTTTGCTATCGCTTTGTCTATCAATTACAACATTCAGCGCTGAGTTACGTTACGTTTTATCCTACTGGGTTCAAAGGATCGGATGTATACATTAATATTTAATTGTAGCCTTGTTTCCCTCTGATTTTTTGTGTTTTTTGTCATTAATTTTTACTCTACATCAGTCCAAAATATAATAAATCCCCTCGGACATTTTTTCTCTTTGATTTCTGTTTCCCGTCGAATAGTTGGGTATAGAATTTCTCAATCTAACTCGAGAAAAATTGGTCCTCTGAAAAATTTTCTTCCGAAAGCCAAGGTCTTCTCAACAAAATTAGACTAATTGGGGGAGAAATTTTTGGTTTTAGTGTTCAATTTGGCGATCGAGCGGAAAATATGATTAATGCCGGATAAACGACCGCAAGGTGGGCTAGAGAGTTTTTAAAGTACCAACTTTACCGTTGGGGAGGGGTAAAATGAAGGGGTGCGGAAGGGATGGCGGTGCGGAAAAATAAAAGGAACGCACTTTCGGGGGCGGGGGTCGTTAAGCGGTTAGCGGGAGCGGGATTGTCATCATTTTGTACCAGTCTATGCGGAGCACAGTAGAAAATCAAGACATAAATTATCTCGGATAGTTTAGCTTGAGAAGCATTTGCGCGCCTGCCAAATTGCGGCGGGCTCACGCGGAGAGTCTCGGGTCTTCTGTTGCCGCGACCGATGATAAGTCAACATGTCCAAAAAAAATGTCCAAAAGTCAAAATGTCCAAACCCTGAATGCCCAAAAATCTATAAAGGCCAAATATCAGTAATGTCCAGCAGACAGATAAGTCCAAAAGTAGGAACTTACTTGGACACACAAGCAGGTAGACACAATAATTTATTATCTTTCTTCATTAAGAGTAGAGCTTGGCGAATTCACGCCTCGCGCCTTCAATTTTGCAGATGCAACACAAACATCCATCAAGTACGAATAGTTGTATCTCCGCGCCGTTATCAACGCGCTTCCTTTGCCTCGCCTAGTTTCCATGTTATATTGGTTCCGTTTGTCTTATTCGTAGGGATGCTTCAAGAAATATGTGAGCAATACAGCTGAAGATAGAAGATATGTAATCCGGCTTTGTTTTTTAACTTTTTTCCCGGATGTAAGCGACACAGCATTGACAGCAAAGAACAAAGCATTTCGAGTTTACGCCTGATGCTATCGCGCCTTCAATTTTGGAGATGCAACACGATCATCCATCAAGCACGAATATTTGTATGTCTATTGAGGTATACATTGAGTGTACTTCCTCTGCGCAGCAATACGACGGTGAAACTTCCAAACTGCGCGCATCGTTTGCGATGTTTCAAAATCTCCGCTACTATTTCATTTTTCAAGGAAAAGCATATTAACATCATTTCTTGAAGTTTCCACTCAGGTGCTTGTTGTGGAAAATAATTTCATGGCAGTTTTTAAGAATTGCCTTTGAGTGTTTTTTAAGAAAGAAAATGAGTATGACAATAAGGGGTCTGCTACGTCGCAAATTGTGACACGCAATTTGGAAGTTTCACCGTTCACTGCATGGAAAAAAAAAAAAAACACACATTGGATCTAGAGTCCAGACTCTTAAAAACATTGACAAGTAAAAGTACTCTTGATTCAATCAGAATCCAGCTTAAATCAAGAACCAAGCCCCTTAATTTAAGCGGATTTCGTTTTGATTCAAGCAAAAATACGATTGAATCAAGAGTCTTTTTTCTTGTCAATGTTTTCTACTAACTTGGATCTCGGGCTCTAGATCCATTTTTTTTTTTTTTTTCCAGTGTTGGATAGTTATAAATTCCAGGGTTTTAGACTCGTATTGTTAATAAATCTTCCCTCGAAAGAATGTGTGTTATTTAACTGCGCCCAACAGGCAACAATGGGCATTGTGCGCCACGGAGGCCCGTTCGAAAACTTTCGTCGGAGAAATTTTTCCGCCGATCTGCGGTCATTAATTCGAGTGAGCTGCCACTCTGCTCTCGCAGTGGCGTGGCTTGAATGATCGATTATCGATATTTTCCCATTTGAAGCTATGGCAAAGAATCGATTTCGATGTTCGTTGTGAATAACACGTCTATCGATCCTTTTCCATAGGTTTAAACGGAAGATCAATCGATATTTCGCGAAGCACGCCGCGCCACTTCTCTCTTCGTATCAAATCCCTCCGCGGATTCGATACTGTATTTTATCGGTTTCTTTATGAGCCTGTCCTCTTTATTCCGTGTTTATCTGCCGCTTAATCTCCCATTGTCTTGTCGTTCGCCGCTTCCACTCACTTTATAGTCTCCGAATTCGAAACCCGAACGAAGGGCTGTTACTTCGAGAGCCTCCGGGGGAGCTTTTCCAGTTTGTGGCTGGTCGTCGAGGGATGAACCCAGACTTTCGTTGAACGGATTTGGAGTCTCTTGGTGCTGAATTTTTTGGGGGTGAAGAATGGACAAACTAGACGGGGTAAGAAACTAAAATCCGTAGCTCTGGTAAAAACGACCCTTAAAAAGCAATACTAAACAATTATTTGAAACACTTCCATAATTAAGTTTAAGAGAGCCTTCTCTGCGTCTTTCTGAATTCTTTACGCATTGTAAAATTTGTGTGTAAAAGTCATTTAAGTGAAGAGCCTTGAATTCTTTAAGAATTTTTCATAGTTAAATTTAAAAATAAATAAAGTTAAAAAACAGCATGCAGTAAATCTTGGAAGATTTTTTGACACTTGTGTCCTAAAATTGAACCTTTTGTAAATTTTTCCGAATAAAATACCCAAAAAGGTTATCTCAAACATACATTTAAACAGAATTTACATTGATTTTGTACTTTTCAAATTTGAGTTTTTTATTACAAAGTTTTTTCCGTTATCGTTGTTACCAGGAAATGATGTTTTTTCATCAACATTTTATCTGCGAAAACACTTTGACCATTCCAAATTTTTATTCATAAGTCGGATATTAGCGCTTCCTGTCCTTGCATTTTCTCTCAATTTATTGCTTCAGAGCAGAAGTTTAGTTTAACTAAACTTCTGCTCTAGAAACTAGAAACTCTAATCATTTTCCGGAGGCATGAATTTATTTACAATGGTCGATTTATAGCAATACGTATGTAACGTTGGTCTGGATTCATTTGCTAAATGCCCCCTCCCTTTAATTTAAATGAATTAACTCTTATATGAATTATGAACGATCATCCTTACCTTGGTCTTAATGTCTGTATTGTGTATTTTCTCCAGTTCCTACGTAAACTTTTGAGAAGGCGTTTTAATGGGATTTTAATTCTTATCTTATTTAGCGGTATATTTAAGAATTAATAATTAGGAATGTAGGAATTGACCACATCTCATAATAATTAGCTACTATTTTGACTCATCTATAAAAGCATCTATGTATCCGCATAAAGAACCCGATGGCACATACGTATTACGTACAGTACACCGAAAAAAAGGTGCTGCAGTAACATCGCAGATGTTAAAAAATGTGCGACAACTCTTGGATATTGTCATTAAAAATCTGGTATTAAAGTATCATCCTAGGATGTTACTTTTACATCCTAGAATGTTACTTTAACACCTGGCACACTGTTTTCTTAAAAAATGGCAGTAAAGTGTAAAGTATAAAGTGTTTCAAGAGTATCCAAATACATTGTTGCCGTATTGTTTCATTATTGAAAAATTCTTTGATGCACATCAAACATCGAGTTAAACTTTACGTTCTATATTCATACAGTATTTTAAAGGAGTTATCAAGTAAACTTGCAGATGACCACCAACTCAGCAGATCTGGGCATCTCAAAGTCTCGAGAGCTAAGAGGTGATGATGAAGAAAGGCAAAAAGAGAGGTAGCAGAATAGCGGAGATCTCAGTGACGTGACACCCGCTAAAGTCTACAAGTCTTCGTGGAGCCCGTGCAACGCAAATCGTATTGCTCACAAATGAAGGCGTTTTAAGAAGTTTTCATGTTGTGTTTCATCGTGTTCATTTAAATATATGAACTGCATGGATTATTGACCAAACCAAAAGCGGCTCCACTAGAGACCACATTCCACCATGGGCAAAATAAATTTTGCACAGTTTAAAAATTCTTGCCGATGAGATTTTATCTTTTATACAGAGAATAATGCGGTAAAATCAGACGGAAAAGCCTTGAAGGTGAAAAATCAAATTTTTCCGAGCATTCAAAAATGTAGGGGTTTGGAGTAAAAAAAATATCGATTTTCAGTTTCCAAGGATATACAAAGTTTCATTACATTTCATAGCATTTCCTCAAAATGTCTTGACAAAACATTTGCATTCTTAATAATTTTATTTGCTTTTTAAATATATTTTAGCTGTAACTGGCACTTGCAACCTTCATTTCCGTTTTTTTTTATTTATTTTTTTTCAAATTTGCAAATAATGTTTCTACACCTTTGAGTTTTTCTCAACAGGTCAATTCTCGGAATTGTTTCATGTTTCTTACGTGCCAAAAGACGCATAATCATTTCCTCTAATCTATAGTATAACTGAGGTTAACCCAACAGTCAACGAACATAATTAACTCGTATCATACTCTATTTCTTTTTCAAGAGCTTTTTTGCCAGACTCCATCAGTCCATCACATTTAAATGTACTATTTCTAAGCACTTGCGAGGATATCTTTTCAATATGAATGGAGACACGCGTATAAATGAAAACATACTAGGATCAGTTCTCAATATATTTTCAAACTTTTTGTGCAGATCACGGCTTATGGTCATGGCACGATGCTGTGTTATATACTTTTTTCTCGCCAGAGGATAAACATTGGTAACTATTTCCATTACCACTTACATGTAACACGCACATTGAATTTGTAAAAATGTCAGTAGCCACGATTATTTTCCAAGAGGAACAAAGCAAAATTTTATCCCAATAGGCAACTCTTGTGCTGAACATCTGAATTCTAGTCCCTCATTTCACTCAAGGGCTTAGACTTCAGCTCAGCTATAATGGTATCCAAATATATTGAAATACTTTAGACCTACATGTATAATTGCATTTTTAGAAGAGTGGTTCAAAACAAGAACGATGAGAATAACTCTTAAAATTAAAAGTGTAGGAGTGCAATATCGCCGCCAAAACTAAAGTACATGCATGTAAGTCAAACTTTTGTGCACAGAAATGAAATGAATTGGAGTCCATAAAACAGGCCAATTAAAACCAACCGAAAAAGGTCGAGATAATGATTAAAATTCATTGCTTGGCGAAATACTCCTAACATCACAATGAATTGCGGTTGACACGTTTACGAAGCATAATTATTTTGTTTTAACTCACCCACTTAAATAGCCGGCGTACACAACCTTACTGTTTCCTTAGCAACCATCGGTTTTTCAACTACGCATAGCCGCAGTGAGGCTTCAGAAGAGCCGTTGTCACACTACTAATACGAGTGCATACGTAGTGTACTGTACAACCTTTTCGCACTTTAAGTCGCCTGGGGCGGTTACACGCCAGAATAATTCATTTCTAAGGTGACGGAAAAGTGCCTTACATTTTTGTATCCTATTCTGAAACGTATTTAAGAAGTTCCACACCGAAAAAAAAGTGAAGTTAATTTAACATTCTAGATGTAAGAAAAGTGTGCGAGAACTTATAAAATGCTGAATTAACCGATACAGCAGTTAATTTAGCAATGCCAAAATGTAAAACTAACTGCTGTGGCGGGTAATTCAGCATTTCTCAAGTTCTCGCACACCTTTTTTACATCTAGAATGTTAAATCAACTTCAATTTTTTTTCGGTGCACTGAAGAAGAACAAAGTCAGAGCAGTTATCAATGTAACTACTAAAGAATAACTAAATTAACTAACATCATACATTTCAGTTTTAACTTTGAACTTTTTCTTCCTCTCAATTAGCGTTTTGTTTGAGTTTGAAGTTACCCATGTTCATAGAAAAATTACTTCTTCTCAAGTATAAATGAATTTTAGAAGTATAACTATACAAAATTAATTTTTTTTTCTTTTTTTTCAAAAAACCGATAACACAAAAAATATCTATTTGTGGTATTTTTGTATTTTTCAACGGAAATTAAATGAGTCAAGTATTTTTCTTAAATGGGTTCAAAAAACATATTTGGATCACATTTATTTTAGTAGAATGACAAAAAATTGGAGATTTTGAGGCATTGCAATTTATGAACAAATTTTTTGACTTTACCCATTGATTGTTTCCATATGAATTGAACGACGCCTGTCTTGTCAACGTTTGAAAATAACACTTCAAAGAAGAGGAGAAAAAAACATATATTTCTTCCAGTGGTTGATGAGGTAAAATGTTTTTAGGTTAAGTGACGGTAATGAAACACACGTATGAAGAGATGGAATAAATTACGGGAGAAGGCAAAGACAGCGAATAAACAAGCAGTGAACTCCAACACAATGTGTTGATAAGGCGCGTCATTAACTCGCACATATCAACCCCTTTAGTTTTCATTTACAGAGATTTCAAAATAGGCAAACAGCACAACAAGAGAATTCACGATCCAACACTGCGAGGTCAAAGACGCACCTTGACGAGACCGTGTAATGTGAAAGTAGAAAGCTATTCGATCGAATTAAAGTTTTTTGATCTGCCTCAAGCAAAATCGTATCAGATTCTTGAAGAAAAGTGCTACGGAATAATTTAAGTGAAGAAAGGAAAAATTCTATCGAACTCCTAGAAGATAAAGTCGATTTTAAGGTATTTTGGGGCTAAAATACCCAAATCACCGGTAGTAAAAATCCCGTTATATTATTGAAAAGAAATTGACTCGATATAAATGCAATTG